>JABFEB020000002.1:19482218-19505366 GCA_019775895.2 Stomatorhinus ivindoensis | reverse complement strand
TTTAATTAATAATATTGCTTGTAATCTGTTGCCACAATTTTATCGAGTAGATATAGGGTATTATTTTTTACAGTGTACTAGCTGTAACGTTTGGAGAGGGGATAATGGTATGGGGTCATTTATCAGGTGTTGGGCTCAGTTCAAGTGGAAGGAACTCTTAATGTGTCAGCATACCAAGACATTACAGACAATTCTATGCTTCCAACTTTATGAGAACAGTTATGTTATCCCAACTGTATCCCAATGCACAAAGCTAGGTCCATAAAGACGTTGGGAGACTTTGCTGTGGAAGAACTTAAGTGGCCTGCACAGATCCCAACCCCATGAAACATCTTTGAGATTAATTAAGAAATGGTGCTTGTAAGGCAGACCTTCACGTACAACATCAGTGCCCGACCTCATAAATGCTCTTACTCATATACACATACATAAACATGCACACATAGAGAATTGTTTACAAATCTTGAATCTTGTACATTTCTTGAGAGTTCAACACATCATACAAGTTATGAAGTTTTTGTGCATTCTGTGGTTAATGTTCATCACTGTGTTCTATTTAAACTCCTTAAAATGAAATCGAGTGATTACTGCATTAGAAACATAAGGATTCCTCCTGAAGACTTCGTTACATAATATGTTTGTTCAGTCGTAGCGTCCACTCGAACAGATATTTAAAAATATCTAATAAATTAGTTAACAAAAAAATAGACTGATTTATACACTTGAGAGGAACAAATATTAGTTTGGTAATATTTTTGCTCAGCAGAAAAAAAAACAGGTCCGAAGAGAACAATTGTACATGTGCACAGAGAAATATCCAACCGGGAGCGAATATTCAATTTTTAGGCTGGGTCTGGGGGAGCTCATTAATATTAATGAAGAAAAGCGTTACCGGATTGGCCAATGAATGCCTGACGGGGAAATTTACCAATCTTACTATTAATGAGCTTCCGGAACCACTCTAAAAAAACAGGTAGAGCGTGTGAATTCAAGTTCCACGGCCAATCAGGTAACTCCTCTAATAAATATTAAGTTTTTCCGACTCGCTATGTAAAACGTAAATTCGCCGCACAGGATAGAAGCGCTTTGTCCTAGCTTGCTGAAGAGCGGTGGAATTTATTTTACAGTTATGAATGTTTCATAGTCCTACCGCTAAACTAGGATGTGCCTCACTTTTATGTTGGGTCATTCTTGTGACGTGACTCAATCCAGCTTAAAGACGGCAAAGTAAAGCGACGGAAAATCCATCATAAAAACGAGCGGTTTATGTTCCCTGGGAGGAATTACGGTTCTGGGATAACGATGGGGTTCTCTTCGGTTTTGATTTTCACTTTAACTACTGTCCAGCCGGATGGACGGTGGCGCCTGTCAGCCCCAGAGATTCAGTTGGTCGCGGTGTGAGCGAGGGAGCGGTCGGGTACTAAAAAAGACATGGAGGACATCATTTCGATCAGCTCCGGGGAAGATTCGGACGTCGAAAGCAAGAATGGTTCGGTAATACAAAATGAACGGTCACGATATTCTGCTGTAAATGTTTCAAATTAGTTTTGTTTTAATATAACTGGCAGTTCACTGTAATGCCGCACAATTTTTGAGACGCGGTGACACAACCAAATTGCGACGGACGAACCACGTGACACGCCGCTTCAGCTAGCCTGTCGCAACCTGAGTGACATAACCGGTTAAATTAAGCACCTCCGAGCTTCCGCATGTAACAGACCCTGTTGAATCGTAGAACAAAGCGATCCACCATGAATGGTTACTGACGAAATTGTAAGTTATTTCATTTATGGAAGCTTGGTGGATAGTTGAATAGTTAGCGGACGGTCTCGTAGAAATATGTATGTGGAGGGGAATACATCTAATGCAAAAGATGCCACTATCATTGATATAATACGTCAGACTGCTGTTGCTTGTTGATAAATATTGTAGAGTAATGCCTTCTGCCTCACCTATATTTTGACTCATTTATCAGGGTTCCGTATAAAACCGCTTGTATTTTACGCAAGTGGATGTAAACCGTGCTGTTAATGTAATTCCATTATTTAAAACATCGTAAAACTAGCGTTTTTTGGGCAGTCGCGAAGGTAGTTAAAGCAGCATTCTGCGATGGACTTTTAACCCAGGAAGTTGCGTGTAAACGCCGTGGAAATTCAACCCTAGCTGCTCCTGTAAAACAACCATTTGTTAATTGGAGAAATCAGAAAAAACTGCAGTCAAGCTATCCGTGCTTCGCCGAAACACGGTCAAATCATCCGCGCTTAAAATGTGAGGTGTGCGCATAGACATGTCATTACGGTATCAGCCGAACATTACAGTTTAGGAAAATAAGACTGCAAGCGATCACGCATATAACAAACGCTAAGTACTCGTATTTACAAAGTACAGGATTTACATAAATTCAATCAATGTCTTACTTTCCCGTAGTGTATGATCAAGTCATGTAGCATCTGAAAGGCAACGTTCAAGGCTATTTCCTAAACAAATCTGGTCAGATTTCATATACCACTTAAAAGAATGCACTTTGAAATCCATATAATTTTATGTTATGAACCAGGTTTGACAGCTCATCTCTCAGGATTATCCCATAAGGTACAAACATATCTGATACCACCTGAAAGGCAAGGGCCTACACTATACCTCCACCCAATTTGGTCAACTTTTACTGTAGCATTTTAAAGAAAATCCACTTTGAAATCAATGGGTTTACAGTATATGTATTGGAATATATGAGCCAAGTTTGACAGCTCATTTCTCAGGATTAACCCATAAGGTACAGACATGTCGGGTACCCCCTGAAAGGCAAGGGCCTAGGCAATACCTCCACCAAATTTGGTCAACATTTACTGTACCATTTTAAAGAAAATTCACTTTGAAATCCATGGGTTTGCAGTATATGTGTTGGCATATATGAGCTCACACAGAACCAGCATGTTTACAGTCGTGCGCCACATAATAACAATCAATGATGCATATGACATGTATGACCGGTGACCCATAAGATTATAATGAAGCTGAAAAATTGCTGTAGACTAGTGATGTCGTAGCACAACCGTCATTCACATGTTTATGGTGATGCGGATATAAATAAACTCACGGTGCTGCTAGTCTTATAAAAGTATAGCACAAACAATTATATAGAGTACATAATATTTGATAATGATAAACAACTACATTACTGGTTTGTGTAGTTACTGTATGACAATTTTTATTGTCATTTTAGAGTGTACTAAAGTTTAATGTAGCCTGTAGGAAGTAAGCTTAGGCTGTACATAAACATAGAAGGAGAACATGATGCAGTTTACTAAAAATGTTTTTTGCTAAATAATCTGACCATGCATTTTTCCTTATTATCCTCATAATTTTAATAATGAATCTTTGGTGTTTAGCGTTCCTCTGTGACCCATAGCATGAACTGCTATAGTGCTGGGGGTGTTCAATTCTGGATTTCTTTCTGTGGTTTGAATTCTGTTACCTCTCCATTTGCCCCAGCTGCTGATTGACCTCACAGACTCCAGATGGGCATCTTCACAGAAGCGATGCAGAAACCGGTGTCGGAAACCGCCCACGTGCTTTGTTCCGGACCTGCGTGAGTGCAAACCGCTTAGGATCATGATGGATCCCTGTCCAGCGCAAGCGGCTTTGGAAGGAAGAGAAAAGACTCCTAAATACCTGATGAGCCTGACCGAGGGCTCTGGTCTGAACTATCCTTGTCGGGCTCCAACTGTAGCGCTCTCTGCAGAGAACCTGTCAACAACGGACCACTCCAGCAAGATCACGGGATTGTGTCACAACTTCCCCGGTGAAGCACGGGATGACGGGAAAACTAGAAATCAGATCAGTGATGTCTCATGGAAATGTCTGGAGAAGTTGCCTTATTATCCAGCATCTACAAGCACCATCAGCCAGTGGAGTTCTAGAAGCCCCTCTCCCATTAGCCTCTCAGAAGCAGAAACTGCTGCTAAGCCTTCAACCTCTGGAGGGCACTCGTCTCACTTTCCCATTGATCCCTCAGCCCCCCTCTCACCATCCCGTTGGCACTCGAGTGGCCGCATACAGGACACATATACAGAGACCATGGTGGAAGCCAGTGATAGTCAGGTCCCTCAGATGCATGAACTGAAGCAGGAAGACTTGTTGGAAAGTGGCTTTCCGGACTACATGAGTGTCCCCTCCCCCAATGGCTCCTATAGCCCATATTACTGCCCTAGCGTGATTGACCTGGTCGAATTCTCGGACATTTCCAGCCTGTCTGATGAGAACCCAGATGAAGTCCACTCACCATTTCCAGGTTTAAATCATCCTCACGCAGAAGGTTTGAGCCACATGCAATTGCCGCTAAGCAGTACTTATGAAATCGGGGATTCAGGGGACGGCCAACTGAGCAGCCTGGGCCCATCACTGGAGCGTTGCCCTGTGTCCCCAGGGACGGCCCCCCCCAAGAGCAGCCAGGCCATTGGTTGTTTATCCCCAGCCTTGGCTGATGCGCCCGATGACTTTGGACACATCTCCACTAATGTCATGGCTCGTGGCTCCTCTGATTGGTTAGCTGATGGTGTAGAGCTCCCTGTAGAAAGCTCATTCAGCTCACTGCGTCTCCCCAGAACTTCTAGCTTTTTCCCAGATCCGGGTGAGGACTGGTCACCCTATTGCATTGACAGCTGCACACGCGTCTGCATGCGGGATGAGTGCAAGGAGGAAATGGAAGCAAAGGCCGAGTGTGAACCAGGTATAGACTGTCGTTATGTGTCCCCAGCCTGTCTCAAGAGGCTGCGAAACCCATTGTGGAGGTCATTCCAGATCCAGGTAAGGGGAATTTCTGACCCTGAAACCCTCTGGCACTCTGGACCTGTTCATCTTGTTTCCTGCTGTTGCTGTAGGCTGATGACCTTCAGCTGTCTGCCCTGTTCAAGGCTAACAAAGATGAGGAGAAGAAGAGAGAGGAAGAAGGGTGCGGGGAAGCGCTGTGTCGGCGGAGCCTGAGCCTAGTGAACACCACCATCGAGGAAAACTTCCCTGAGGGTACTCTCCAGCTGCTTGCAGACTTCCTGCACCCCCATGTTCAGCCCCCTCCACAAATAACAAAACACCTTCTGCGGGGAATACTGCTCAACTGTCAGTGTCCCATCGCTCTCGTCGCTGAGGCCTACACCCTTCTCATGAGGACACAAAAGTGAGTGGTCACCAACAGGCAACAGCCATAAGCCCTAAATCTGACCAAACACCATACTTTCTTTGAAGTATGATTTTAACTAAACCTTTAAGTGACTTGTTTACATAGGCACCAAGATGAGTATTAAACCATGTGATTTTCACTGTTTGGAAAACGCCCTCATGTTTCACGTGTATCGCCAGCATCCATGAACATAGTGAACATATGCTGAAAGATCTGGGGAATGGCTTCTCCCTTGCCTAGTTACTTTTGGAGTTGTGTATTTATTAAGCTGAGTAAAGTCATCACAGAGTAGTGGATTTGGAGCCAGGGTGAACCAACTTAAGACTCACCGAATCCCATTGCTGTCTAGGTACCACCCAGCTGACTGCTCATCTGTGCCATGGGACTGGGAGCTGCTCTGCTCTGTCATGAATGAGCAGGTGAGAGGGCAACTCTAATATCAGCTAGTAGAAAGTGTGTTAAAGGTTTACAGCAAGTTAAATGGCAGCAAGTAAAAGTAAACATGGAAAACGGATATTGTTTCAAGGCGAGAGGAAACAAGAACAGACCCAGATAAACGTTCCCTCGCAATTGTTTGATTTTGAGAAATAGCCAATGAGATTGTCAAGGAGGTGTGTCCAAGCAACTAGAGGAACCAGGACCACCTTCTCTATAATCTGATTGGCTGTCTCTCTGGACCAGTCAAGTTTCATTCTGCCCTCAACATTTTTGTGTAAGTAAAACTTGCATGCGCTCTCAATTGCCACTCTCTCCCATTCTCACACTTATAGAGAATATTCCAGACAAAACCAATAATCGTAGAGCGAGTGAAGGATCAAAAATGGCTCCAAAATTCAGTTATTGGTGGTTTTCAGTGAGAGATCAGTGACTGTGTGTTTGTTACAGAAGCCTGGTTGGTACATGTCTGAGAGAGCATCCAAGGATCCCTCCAAAAGGCACCAAAGTTCCGTCGTGCGCATGCTTTTGCAGTACGTTCTGCAGACACTGGAGGACGATTTCCACCTCAAGTTGTCCCAGCACAGCCTATTCTCCTCCATTGCCAGTGCGATGCTTTCCTGCGACAGGAGGTTCTCCTGCGTCAGGTGAGTTTGGGTGCAATCTTACCATGCAAAATATGTATTTTTTTTTTTTGAACCCGTAACAAGACAATGTCCCCAACTAAAAACCAAAGGTGGAGATTTCAGGTCCAGAGAGTACAAATCCAGACCAAGATTTTGTTTCATCCAACCGGCTAAAGAGTCACTGTCAGAGTACTTGCTTGGTTGAAACAAAATCTTGGTCCAGATTTGTACACCCTGGACCTGAAATCTCCACCTCTGCTCAAAACTCAGAAACATAGTAGACTGATCCCTAAACTAATAAATGAATGTTGAATAGCAAATTTTAATGTGTGATGACTTTCTATACTCTGGTATTTTTAATGGCTGGAAACTGAATTTCCCAGTTAGGTTAATAACGTTTACAGTTATTTTAGTTACATACGAAGGGCGTATTCCATGAAAGTAGCTAAAGAAAGGCAGACTCTCCCGAAAAAGTCAGACTCAACCTAGCTCCATCTCTAAGCTCACGTCTTTCCATGAATGCAGTTCAATTTTAACTAATCAAGGCTCATTCAAGACAGACTTGCATAGTATCACTTAGTGCACACACCCGCGATATTTAAGAAGCCCAAATAAATGGATGAAAGATAGATTGACCAAATGAGTCGGAAAGCCTGTAAAATGAGAGCGGTGTCTCTTTCCGCCGCAGAACAAACGCTGCTGATGTAGCTGTATGAAAAATACAAAGATCTAATCGTTAAAAAAAGGCAATACTGTGGCCATAAATGCATCCAGGGAGTTGGCTTGGCAAACAATTGCAGACACACTAAATGCATAAGTTACGTAAATGTTAAATGTGCTTAGCACTGTGGTACAGTGGTTTATGCTGTCGCCTTATAATGCGAAAGTTGCTGGTTTGATTCCCATAACCAATGGGGAACTTTCTGGGTTGATTTCACCTGTCATTATTACTGTATAATATTATCTGATCTCTGTAAAATATTTTACATCATATCCGTGTGAAATGTTCTGCCCAAGTAACCGTATGTTGACTTTGCTATTTTTGTAATAAACTTTCAAAGTAGACAGTGACTAAACAAAATATAAAAATATCTTCCTGTTTATCTTATTTTAACGGATTTTCTTTCCAATTACAGTCATTGCATTTCATGTTTCACCTTTGTAATATGAGTACGCTTTTATTTTACGGTAAAATACCGTTATAATGGACTTCAAGGTACCTGGAAAAACAGTCCATTATATCCAAAGTCTGTCATATCCAGAGTTGCTGTTTTCCCAGAACACAACTACAGGACACCTTTTACTCATGCCGCACCCCAGCAGACACACTTGTGCTATAGATTATTATATTGTACATGTAGTAATCCAACTTTACCTGACCAGATGCGTGACTATTAATAATCCCGCCCCCGTGTCTGCGCTGCATGTCACCGGCACGCCACACGCCTTGTAGGCGGAGCCTGCATGTCCGTTATAGCAGAACAAAACTACAGCTAAAAGTGGCCCTTGAGACCAAATTGTTTGTCCGTTATAAGCGAAGTTCCGTTATATCCCAGCTATATCCGATGCTTTTTCTGCATGTTCTTAAAGGTGCACAGCCGGGACCAGCGGACATCGTCCGTTATAGATGATATTCCGTTATAAGTGAGTCCATTATAACGGGATTTTACTTTAATTATTTTGGAATTAATTGGAATGCTAAGACGTGGTTTTACAGGCTTTATTATATTGTTTATGTAGCAATCTCAGCTCTGTTCTCCATATAATGGAAGTGTCACGCAGAGTTTCACTTCAGAAAAGATGGTTTTTATTCTCCGCTTTCTCATCTTGCTTTTACTCACAGCACTGACTACAGGATTCCATTTTTTATATATGTTTAAACAAGACTCACTCTCACTTTAACTCAAACAAAATCATGTCATTTTGGTATACCTTACAGATTAACAAAATAATTCAATCAGATAATGTCAAATATTATGTTAGATGAAGATGCATAATTCAACAGATTACATGACATGAGTAGTAAGATTGCGGAATTTTGTCCGAGGGAACGATCTTTTGGGAATGTGTTCCCACACGTCGGACGTTCTTTGAGACAACGCGTAACTAAGCGAGACAGTTAACCTGGTCCGGAGAAAACTTGTTTGCATGTATAAATTACCATGGTAACTTAGCGGGATTCATTTAAGACACGTTGATGGAACAGAACTCTCACTTAAATTAGGCCGACTTATCAAAATAAGCGAAACTTTCCCTTAATCCTGCTTCGTGGAATACCCCCCAAGTTTGGGATCACCAAGCAGTGTTGGCAGACATCTAGTACCCCAGGAGCAGTTAAAGGGGCAGTTCACCTCAGAACTGAAAAAAAGATGTTTTAGGAGGGGCTTCTATCTCTCTGTCTGCTTAGTTTATCAGATGTAGAAATTTCAGGCTTCTCTCGAATGTTACAGTAGAGAAATTCAGCAGCAACGTCTTACCAGAAATCATGACCTGGTTGCTCATGATAATCCACAGACCAAACTCCGCACACCAATCATATCACTATGCAGATGATATCACCAAGGATGCTCAAATCTTCTGCGCAGTAATATGATTGCACAAAAGCCTTTCTAAAACATAACCTTTTTTCAGTTTTTAGGTGAACTGCGCCTTTAAGGGTTAAGGCCTTTACCCAAGGTCATATTATTTTTCTTATGACTGCAGGATTCGACCCCAGCCTTCCAGACATAGGCACAGATCTGTAACGGAATGAAGTGCGTGTGTGTGTGGCTGGCACCTTCTTAAAGAGCCAATTTGGATTGGGGAGATGCAAAAATTGTATGGTCTGTCATTGTTCTACAGGGATGTGATTGGTTGGCTGGTCTATGCGGTGAGGAATTCTACAGGTGACCCACAGAGGAAGACCAGTGACACTGAGGAGGACATGCTGAAGGAACAGGACGAAAACCTGAAGTATGAATCCTCACAGCTTTCCCCTGCTTTTCTTTTGAGCAGCCTCATCATATAAGCAGTCTGGTCTTGCGTTCCTCTCTGTCATATTTGAACTAGATTAACTGCATTACATCTAAAATAAGTTTGTCATATGTTTACTAGTCCTGGAAAAAATAAATAGCTAGTCTGCCGCTGTTTTCAGCCGAACAGTAGGAACTATACATGGAGAAGTTCAGCGACTGCAGGTGCAAGGCCTTTTTCGAGGCTTGTACTAGCTGCCAGGTTAGCGGTGCATATCCCTAACCGGCACACCACCTACACCCCGTCGTTAACTCCCATCCAAACACCCAGCTCTTCTCTCCCAGAACCGCCCCCTCTCCCTCACCATGTTTGGCACCTCTGTGCAGGGTAGTGTTCCTCCTGCAGAGGATGCTGAATTTGGCCTTGGAGGTGGACCGCTCCCCCACCTGCAGCTCCAACAAGATCTCCCAGGAGCTCTTCCAGACACTGATAAGCATCGTCCCTCTCCGGCAACACAGGTAAACAGAAGGAGGGGGTGCAGGTTCAGCAGTCAGGTAACAGATTGACTGCTTTTTGGATGGGGTCCGTCAGCAAGGGGCATCGGTCTTCCACACATGTTCCAAAAAAAAGCCTTGCTATTCCCATTTCTCTTTATCCTGCCTTCCATCGCTCCTTTGTCCCTTCTTCTATAACTGCGTATACTATACAGGTTTACAGAGAGTCTGTCCCAAGAGCATAGGGGAGACCCTGGACGGGATACTAGTCCAACACAGGGGACACATTCACACTTACTATGGACAATTTAGGTGCAGCAATACACTTAAAGTGTTTTCCTTAGACCGCTGGGGGGAAAACAAGGTACCTGGAGGAAACCCACCCAGATAGAACATGCAAACTCCACACACACTCCAGGAAATGTCCTCCAGCATCACTGGGTGTTGCATACTCCTTGCAATATGCAGGACACAAATGTTACATTTTCCTATTTATGTTCATAATGTTTTACTAGACCCATTATTTATAGTAATTGTAGTAATAGGAAATTAATTATTCAAAAATAGAATTATGATCAACCTTATGAAACCATAAAATATATGTATAATCAAGGAAGTTACACAGGTTAGACAAAATTCTAGAGACAATCCTTGGAAAAAAACATTGAAGTAACTAAATGAGAGTCACAATGACAGTGGATTTCTCTAGAAATATACCCACTGATGCTAGAGGACAACACAGCCCACCAAGTCACTCTGTCCAATGCTGAGTCTCATTCAAAGGTGATGCTTCAGATAGCTGTCCCTTGTGCTCCTGTCCTCTCAGGTTGCTCCTGCTGGAGACCCTGGACAGCAGCCTGCTGAGATGTAAGGTGCTGGAACTGCTGCTGCAGAACTCCTGTCTGCTCAAGAGCACCACACCTATGTCTCTAAAGCTCCTGCTGCACTTCTTCCAGAACGCCATGCCAACCACTGATCCCACGGCAAGTGCCCCGCGTTGGCGAATCCTTCCTCCCAGGGGTCTTTGCTTACCGGTATCCCGAGGCATGGTCTACAGGTTCGGGTCACTTGCAGCTCACATTTCCCGCTTTTTATTTTCTCCATCTTCCAGGATGGGGCTATGAAATGCTCGAGCTGGAACGAGCTTGTCCAGCTGCTGTGGATGCTGTTGCTTAGCTACGAGGAGGTGAAGGAGGGTAAGGATGAATAACGAGTTCGGGAAGAGCTTTTATTAGCAAGACACGAACATATAAAGATACAAGCACACAGGCTCAGTTATAGCAAAGATGTTGGATGTCAATTTCTGTGATCTTCCCAGGTCACATGATGGTGTGTCTGGCTGGCTGTCGTAGGTCAGATGTGCTTGATGATGGATGACCAGTCAGCATGTCCACATTACTGTTTCTGTTTTTGGTTTGGTGCCATGACAAAGCTGCCGTCTCCAATGTCAATTCACCATCGTGTCTCTGCCGCAGGTCACCTACGAGTGTCCATATCTGAGCGAGCAAGATACACCCGGCCCCCGATCCAGACTGTGAACGATCAGATCACACGGGCCGCGCTGCAGGAGGCGGCCAATGGTTTCCGCTTTCAGCTGTCAGCTGACCTGGGTGCCTCCGTTCCCCCACAGCTTGAAAGTCTATTTTCCTCTTTGTTGGGTTACCTGCTGGATGCATGTCAGTAAAGATATATTTACCTGAAAAAAAGTAGCATAAAGAAATCATTTTATTGCAGGGAGAACTGTGGCTTCCCTGTGGCAGAGATTACTAAGTTTTATTTAATTTTTTCCCCAAGAAAATTACCAGTGCTGCCTGTATCTTGATAACATAACGAACTCAGTTTTTCTGCTGCATTGTTGCTTTGTAGATGGATGGGGGAAAAAACAGATGGTGAAGGGGGCAGAAGCATGGTATATATCAGGGGTGTCAAACTCCAGTCCTGGGGGGCCGGAGCCCTGCTCATTTTCGGTTTTCCCCTCATTTAACACACCTGATTCACCACCTTGTGCTAATTACCACACAGCTCCTGAGCTGAATCATTAGTGGTGGGACAGGGAAAGACCTAATCTACACAGGGCTCTGGCCCCCCAGGACTGGAGTTTGACACCCCTGGTGTAAAGATAAGTAATTTTTAAAAATGTCTTTATCAAGACAATGAATAATTCATGTCTTTGTTTTTCTACCAACTTATTCAAAGAATCACCCCCTTACACCTTTCATACACCTCAGTCAGCTTATGGTGGGTCACTTTTCTGATGGGTAATATGCAGCATGGCATGATGGGAAGTGGCAGTGTTCATGCTTACCCAATCCCATTGCCCCATGCACTTTAATATTGTTTTCATTTTGCCTCCCATGACTCATTTTCACAGAAATGAAAGTTAAAATAGAGTGATACAATGGCAGTGCCCCTCTGTTCGTATTCATTGAGTAATTTCTCTAGGGAGACAGGTTGAGTAAATTGCATCAATTTTGTATGTGACATTTCAAAAACCTCGATTTGAGGTTGATTTATAAATTTAAAAAAAAAGTAAAAATACCTTTGTAAATACTTGTTAATGTTTTTGTTTGATTTTACCCTCTGTTTTGTACATCTGGAGCTTGTTTTCCTAAGTGCAAATACTCACTTTCGGTTAAATAAAAGACCTTGCTGATTTTATAAATCATTAGACATAGGCGTTGTCTGTAAATGGTTTTTGTGGATTTCCTTCCCCCCCACAGCACTGGTTGTGTGGCTGTGTAAACACCTCCAAATTAGCCACCCCCCTGCTTAGAATGCACTCTGCCCCTTACCGCACTGCAGAAAGGCACATAATCACCTCACAGCTGAAGCATTTTAGCTAAAGAATAAACACCAGTTTGTATTCCCATGGAGGAATTTGTTTTAGACATCCGATGCTATTTAAAGTTTAAAGAAATCTAGGAGCATTCTCCCATTCTTGTTAAATTAAGGAGTTACGCTTCCAGTCACGCTGTTTACGCTCCACTTCCAGCCCAGAATATTCTCTTCAGTTGGCTGAGGTTCTTCAGATCCTAGGCTAATAATTCAAACCACTGATTCCCAGGTGCGGGCAGCTCTTTGAAATTCCTCAACAAACGCATACACCCCCCACCCCTGACAGCTTCATAGCTTGTTCTGGCAAAGCCATAATTCAGTACCGTACACATGTATGTATAGTACAAATATATGTACATATAAAATTTAGGAGCAATGAACATAGTCCAAGTACTCAGCAGTTTCGAAAATGGCCAACACTTAAATGGTCTTGTATGGGCAGTATACAATGGCTGATCACTTAGCATGTTGGAGATGTGCGACTCAACAGGCAAAGCCTGTGTGTCTGTTATCAGAAGGTTATTAGGTTATATATTGAATAGTCACATCGTATGTGTGTGTGTTTCATTCAGAGCAAGTTGAGGCAGGCAAAATAGGTTTTCCCCACAAGGATCAATACAATATCATTCATTCATAGCATAGTCATTAGCTCTATGAATGCAAAGTTTGCATGTTTGTCCCCCAGACCAAAAACATACCATGAGAATAATTATCATAATTGAATTTGCATGCTCTGTGATGAACTAGTAAGCAACCCAGACTCACTATGTCCCCTTGTACTTGATAAGCAGGCATGGCAGAGTGATGAATAAAGAAATTGTATTGTGCATTTATGAAATATTACAGTAATAGTTATCAAAGGATTAGCTTCCTTTCACTACATAATACTGATTCATTCTCTTGTCAAATTGACTTTGATAACTATTAGTCTCCTGTCTTTGTGTTTACATTGTGTAGGTTTGCAAGGTTTATATTGTATAATATATAATGTTCATATGTCACAAGGAATGTTGAGGGAGGCGTTTGAGCTAAAAGAGATTATAGCTATGTCAGTTTTGTTTGGAAGAGGAGGCAAAGAGAGCTAAACTCCCCTATAGCTTGATATTCTTGCAAATTTTAACTGGTTCTTGAGGAGAATACCACTCTGGGGAAGCCCTATATTCCTGTCCAAACTCTCCTTCCATGACAGGTCTCCTTCCTCCTAATGGATCCCATGACCTCCTGGTGTGTGTCCCTTCATTCCATTAAGACGGATACATTCAGCATTGGCTTGATATTTTTCCAGAGTAAAGTTGCTTCTGCTCTCCTTTAAAAGTGGAGTGTTGAAGTAACCATGCTTTGCTTTTAGGTGAGAATAAAGTGGACATCAAGGACTGAAACTTGGTGACACTCAAACTCAATATTCTTCAATATTCATTGAGCAAATGTGATTCTGTCACTGATGATGGCACTGAAATAACTACAACCTCATATTATATGTAAGACCCCATGCTAGACTGAGTCACATCACATGACATTAGGGTGCCACCTAAAGACCAATGACTGTGTGCTTCCGATTAATCTGTTATACAGAAGAAAACATTTTTTAAGTTCCTGTATCTAACAAGGGGTAATGTGTGGCTCTGCAGCCCCCTGGGCCATGTTTGGAAGCTTCAAATCCCATGGAGTGATTTTAATGTTGGTCACATACCCATGTCCATGAGGTGACACTCCTCTGGTCACGGGTGACTTCAATATGACCACTGGCACTGACAGGGCTGGCTATGGGGATTGTGTCGGTCTCCATGGGTCTGGAGACCAGGGTGAAAGTGGCTCCATGTTCCTAAGGTCAGGGTCTGTGGGTCACTGGATCCTGGTTCCGACACCCTGAGCCGCATCGTTGGACTTGGTACTGCAATACTGGTGGTGCAGTGAAGGAGATCGATCTCATGAGGCATCATGGGCAGACGCTGGAAGTATACAGAAGTGCCCAGTTTGTGAATTCGGACAACAGACTTGTTGTTGCTACTCTAAAGATTCAGTTTAGATCCAGTAGGCTACCACCTACTAGGAGAATGAGGCCGGATTCCAAGATCAAGCTGATTCTGATGGGTTTGCATGCAGTTTCTGTGAGGAACTTGCAGACATGAGTGCAACTACTGACTCTAATGTGATGTGAGAGACCTTCCGTGATAAGACCCTGAAGGTTGCCGTGTGATGTGTTTTTGCTGCCAATGTTGCCAGACCAGAATGAGGTGTTTCACCTCGCAGGGCACCCTAAATATTATCGAGAGTGAGTCACAGCGCACAGCTTGGTGGCAACTCCAGGCTATACCGGGAAGTAAGGAAGATGGCTGTGAGGGCTCTGAAGACAGATAAGGAGGTGTCTGTTAGATGAATCTGAGCAGGTGACACACCATCTGTGGTCCAGTGACCCACGTCCTGCTTACAGAGGAATCGAAGCATTACACACATCTGAATATGTTCCTCAGAGACTTGCAATCAGGCGGGTGATGTAACCTTATGGATGACACTGCAGTTGTGACCCTTAGGCCGGCTACTTTGAGCAGCTCTTTAAAGCTGATCCTCTGACTATGACCTTGGACATCTCTGGGTCCACAATTCTCAAGGTTGGTCAGTTCTGAACCACCCAATCTCACTGAGATTGCATGGGTGGTGAACCAGCTGCGGGTAGGGAAAGCCACAGGGATCCCAGGTGAACTTCTCTAGGCTAGTGGTAAGGCTGTCTTCCTGGTATCGTGGGCAATCTTTGCTTCCATTTAGGAATCAAGCAACATCCCAACAGACCGGAAAACAGGACTTGTAGTCCCTATCTGGAAAAGGAAGGGTGATCTGCAGGAACTACAGGGGGATAGCACTGCTTTCAGTGCTGGGTAAGGTCCTTGCTAGGGTCATGCTTAACAAGATCCATGATCACTTGCCTGTCTGTCAGCAACCGGAGCAGTGTGGTTTTATGCTTAAGAAGTCTACCATCGACCGCATCCTGGCATCGAGTGTAAGCGCGAATATCGGCAGAGGTTCTTTGCAAGCTTTGTCGATTTTTGTAAAGCGTTTGGCTCAGTTGACTAAGTTGCCCTGTGGGGTAATCCTGAGACTTTGTGGGATCCTCCTGAAGTTGCTGAACATCATGGCCGGCCTGTATACTGGTACAGTGGGTGCTGTGCAAAGTGGAAAGAGAACTTCCCTGTTCTGCCCAATTGATTTCAGGGTTTGCCAAGGGTGTGTTCTTGTTCCTACTCTGTTCAGTGCTTGTATGGGCTGGGTGTTGGGCAGAGTCATGGGGTCCAGCCTTTGCCAATGATGCTGTGATCTTCTTAAAGTCAATGGAGGCTTTGATCGGGGCTCTTGAGAAACTGAGCAAGGCGTCTGAGTATTTGGGATTGCGAATGTGCTAGATAAAGACCAAGATCTAGGCCTTTAATGACTTCTTAAGCACAACCATTAGTAGTGTGTCTGTTTGCAGGGAGAATGTTGACCTTGTCGAGAGTCCTGCTGCTCCCTGTCTTGCTGTATAGCTGTGAAGAGTGGACTCCTTTGGTACCATGTCTTCGGATAATCCTTGGGTACCATTGGTTTGACTTTGTGTCGAATGAGTGGTTGCTAGAGGAGAGTCCCGAACGAGGCACATTACCCGCATTGTGAGGGAGCATCAGTTACGGCACTATGGCAATGTGGCGTGTTTCCCTGATGGTGACCCAGTTTGCAGGATCCTCGTTTCTAAGGACCTGACAGGCTGGACCAGGCCGAGGGGATGTCCATGTAACACCTCGCTGTAGCAGATGGATGGGACTGGACCATGTGTCTGCCTGGTGGGTCGCCAGCCGGGGTCCAAAGGAGTTTTGCCATGCGGTGGGTGTGGCAACACGCTGCATCAATACATGCACCTCAACTTGACCTGACCTGTTTATTGTTTATAAACACCTATTGTTTAATGTTACTATTTAAAATAGTATTTTGTATATATGTCTTTATTCCCCTCTACCTCATCCATTTTACTATTGCTTTCTAAATGCAACAAATAACATGTCATATACCCCCTGTCAGTTTTGTATATAACTGTACATTTCAATATTTGGACATGCCTATATATTTCCATATATTACAAATCGTATATACCTTTCTGGTTTCTGTACATGCTCTACACTTCTGCACTTTACTATAAAATATTATGGTACTTTCTGTAAATAATGCTATTCTGGTACTTCTAGTCAGATGTTAACTGCATTTTATTGCCATTGTACTTGTAGTCTATAAGACAATAAAGTTGTTTTACTACTCTTCTTGAATTTTCTCAGAGCACAAAATCATTGTGTGTACACATTTGTATTAATATCTTTGTGGGAACCATCCATTCATTTCTGTGGGAAAAACCCTAATCCCAACAATGACAACCTTAACCATAAATAACCAAATCAAATACAAGACCTTTGACATACATGTTTAGTTTTTTATTGCAGTCACTTTTAAAAAAATTGTGTTTCTCCTTGTGGAGACCGAGAAAATGGTCCCCACATGGTCAAAATAACAGGATTTCTATGGAATTATATACCCCCCCCCAAACACACACACTTGATATTATTAAATAAAACTATATGTAAGGGCTACGCAGGAGGGTGTAATATTTTATGCCAACCGATTAGTTCCTTAATTGACTGGAATACGCCTAACTGCCGCTAGACCGCGACATTCTACCCAAACAATCGCGGCGTGCGCGCTCTCGAACCGCCCGGCCCCGCGTCCTTAGCCAATGGCGTCGAGCGCCGTTATCGTGTAGCCGAGAGCGCGCCCTGGCCACAGCCGCCATGATGCGCGCTCACCGACCGTGAGACAAAGGGAAGCGGGCGCCGCTCGTCCACTCGCCTCTGCGGATTCTGGAATGCGTTTGCAGGTGAGGAGACGCCTCGGACTGAACGGGATGCAGGCGCGGACACGCCAGGAAAGGGGGCGCGCACGTTTACGGGTTCCTGCCTTTGTGTTGTTTTCCGTATGTGAAGGGGACGGAGTTAGTGGCTTGGTCTAGCTGTTTAACAGCGCAGGTTAGCTGTTCCGCGGAAATTGCATTGTCCTTACGAGGGATACCTGGTTCCTGACGAGGTTTGTAACTGACTCTGGGAGGAAAAGAAAGCCCCTTAAAAGAGGGAGTCCTGCCGACGACTGACGAAATGCCTAACGGAGTCCTTCGCGTGGCCGAGCCTCGCGCATCGGTCTGATAACCGTTGAGATGGACTGCTGCCGATCCGGGAAAAACAAACAAGTCTGTCTGTCCGGGAACTCGGCTTCTTCGCCAACTCAGTGGTAAACTACTCCGCGGCACCATCTCAATAGACGTAGAGCCGTGGCCGGAGTGAATGGTACAACGCTTTAGCGGGGTAACGCTGCGTAGTTGTCGCTGTTGACCGGGGTGGGGGTCGCTTCGTCCTGGCGGGTTGAGCCCCCTCGGCGGCTCGCTTTACGTTGTGCAGATCCAAGGAGCGCTTTTCTTACCTGGGAGACTTGTCTTCCGCTAGGTGCTTTAGTTTTGGGATAAACGACACGATTGGGTGCCGGAGTACGTTTGTGCTGTTGACATACACCTAACCGCGTTTGTTTGTTTGTTTTGATGCGCGCCCCCGTGTCCCCGCCGCCTCTCTTTAGAGGCCTGGCTCTCGCCGAGGATGTTTCGTCGTCCCGTTATCGTGCCCGAGGAAAAGGGGGCATGGGGGCCGCGGTGACTGACAGGCGGGTGCTCCAATGGTACCGAACCCCTCTGCCGTACGCACTTGTTTCCCGGGTAGGTCTGTGTTAGGCGCGGATGCCGGAGCCCCGATTGCACCGTAACCTCGCTATATGAACGGTATTTCGGATAAATCGGTAAGGTGAGTGACGTAATGAACACGGGTTGCGGGTTTATCTTCGTTGGATGAAGGTTTGGCCCAGTACGACCCGACCTGCTGAGTGTTTACATAACGAGCTTACTCTGCTTACCATCCAAATCGCGACCGAGGTTGTCACTCAGTAGAGACCCGACGTCAGATTTATCCCACGATCGGCTACTCTTGGGTCGCGGAAGAGGGTTTCATTTCCAGGCGCCTGTCATATAGGGATGCTGCAAAAACTTAATGTTTTTATCTCTTTGGGTCATAGTAAGGGAAGGGGTGCTGATTACCCCTGATGTTTTTAACATAGGAGATACAGAATGTTCGTCGTAACTGCCATATACATTTGTGTGTTGTGGTTACAGCAATCAAAATGCTCTTGTATACTCAGTATATGGCTTTAAATGATGATGGTTACTGGGGCTATGGCGCCAACTAATTAAAATAATGAATTATAATAACCAGAATTTTACAGTCCTTTCATGAGCGAAATGCTTTTCCTCTGGTGAACCTGTCCCTCATTTTGTTCTTTCTAAGTCTGAGTACCCACATCACAGGGCAGAGGCTGGTTGTGTGGTCTAGGGACTGGCCTCTGTCCGGAAAGCACATATGTCCCAGGTGGATTGGAGGTCACCAGCTGGGTAGTGGAGAGCCCTGAAAAAGGTTCGTTGTGAAAGGCCTGTGTATTCCTGCCGAGAAGCGGTGGTGGGTAAAGGCCGTGATGACCTCTTCTAGCCATGGTGCTACTTAAACTGCTGCTCTCTGTGACACTGGCACGACTGTCAATATTATCCCTTATTGATTTTTTAATTCTTTTTTTTTTAAAGTAACATGGTAAATGATTTCAGTGAAATGCATCTATGCTTTTATTTAGCTCAAGTCTACCTTGCAGAAGCTACTGATCACTTGGCTAGAAGAGCATTTATATTAGGCTTATTAACATACACACTTTTGAACTCTGACATCGAAAACTGAGACCCTCATTTTGCCTACTCTACATTTATGGGCCAGCCTTGCATGGACCATCTGTCCTGTCTGTGCCTGGTGCTTACTACAGGGTTCATTTATGCCTCTGTTTATTCTTCTGAAATTTTTTTTGTCATGGCTTTTTTTTTGCGTGGATTTACGAAGTGCTCACTGAGGAGTCCCAGTTAAATATTAACGAGGTAGTTAGTTAAGCTTTTACTTAGCAGTGCATGTAAAGGTCTTGTGGCATGTACCATAAATGGAAGTAGTTATCTGTAATTTATTTACCTCAGGAAAAAAAGCTTCATACAGTGGGAGTTTATTGAGAATAGAATAGAATTGTAAGTGTGTTATTGTTCCTTAACCCAGTGCATATAATCCTAATTGTCAAAAAAGTGTTCAGCTTTGATTCCACTGCTCCATTAGTAAGTGCTGCTATTGCAGCTGGAAATGTTTCGTCATCTGCTTTAATTTTATAGGATGGCGTGGATGCATGCAGTCGATAGCAGAGCCGAATGCTGAAATCTGAAGCGGCTGTGTAACGTGGAGAACAATTTTTCAGTCAGGGCTTTCAAAACTGTAATGACCTGGAGCTCATTATAAGGGAAAAACATCCTCTAATTGGGACACCACGAATCTCTATTTAGGTAACTTCTTTGAGGTATTTTTCTCAGCTAAAATGCACATGGACTGTTCCTTGAGGCCCGCTTTAAAACAGCATCTTTGTTGCAATATATACTTTAAAAGAGGCTCCCTGCTGACCTTCCCGTTTGGAGTTTTCCCATGAATGCTTGGTGATAAACAAAGCACAACAGTTAAAAAATTATGGTAAAACTTTTACTGGGAATTGAAGCCATCTTGCATCTGGCAATCTGATCCATGTTGTGTGTAAAAGACAATTAAATTCTCATTTTATTACTAGTGACAGTATGTGCTGTCCAGGGTTAATTCCTGCATAGATATTAGGAAGAACAAGTTGATGAATAATGAATTTTAGTCTTCAGCCTATAAAAACATTATAATTGCATTCTTGAGTGTAGGTATTATATTTGTTAATGATATCTATGCCATGGGACTCTTAAAAACACAAGTAATGGTGGGTGAGAGTGCTTGTACAGTTCCTTCCTCATTCTGGGAAGGACCTTAAGTGTTTAGGTCACACATGTCCAAACAATTAATAAAATTCTGTCCAGCTTTAATTTTATCGATTTCCTCTAAATGTTCATGTTGATCGCTAATCAGGATGCATCCTTCTATTCTTTAGGTCTTGAACGATGTGTGGTGATAAAATTCTTTAGAGCGCTCAAAAAACTTTAGAGGGTTTCATGGATAAGTGCCAGGGCAGACACAGCCTCTGCTGTTTTGTTTGAAGTGGGACAGTGGAAAGTGTGTCTGACAGGGTGGTTAGTTGTGCTCTTCATCGGTTATTTTTGCATGTTTCTTGGCGTGATACACATTTGCACAGTAACTTATCTCCTGGAAAATCGGTATACATTTTGCAGTTTGTAGAATTAAAATCTGCCTGTCTCAGCACAGAAGGCATAAATATATAGGTTTCACTTGAGTATAAATGGCATCTTAGCTGTTCTCATGCCTAGCTAGTGAAGACTGAAAGCATGTTGCAGTTTGGGCATTACTGTTCCATCCTTGGCAGTCTAATCTCTTTCGAAATGTCTCCATCCTTCCCACCTAGCTAGATGTGCTCACGGTGTCCTGCTGCAAGTACTCAGGCTACACTCTGTCGACAGCTTACCACAGTTGTATTAATTTTGGAGAGTGAGCTGCCTCATCTCGTGGTTCCAGTGCCGATCTGGTGCTGACTATAACAACTCGTAAACCTTGGGAAACTCCAGCTCTCAAGGACTGGAGTTGACTGCTCTATAGACAAACCCCCAGTGTCTGCTGTACCTGAGATGTTTGCTTCTTCCTTGCTATTCTGCTCCATGAGGAAGCTGGTTGGTCAGAATTCCTGTTTGGGTTGGTTGTTTACATGATCATTATTTAAATGTGGGCTTTCTTTTCTGTCTTTAACTGAATCCAGCTACTCATACTGCCTGGAAGACAGACTCTGTGGCACTTAGTCCTTTTCCTCCCACCATCTTTACATAACTGGCTAATGTTACTCTTCACGTTTTGCTAATTCCCCTATTTTTGGATTTTTACCTAATAACACTGCATGCGCTTAAATTTGCTCCAAGGTAATGGAGGGAACAGTCCATGTACAATTCATCAAAGGTCAACCAGACATACTGGAATATTACTGGAGCTTGTGGAGGAGAGTGAATTGAGGGAAATGCAAATATAGCATGCTTTTAAAAAAAAAAAAATTTTTAGCCAGATGATGTTCTTCCATGTGATCACAGGCAAAGGCTGCTTCATGCCCTGGTGAAGTGTGGTGGCAGCGGTGTGCATGTGTGTTTGTGTAACGTTGGGGAAGTGAAATCTGAGTGGTGACATTTCCCACTGATGCTCCTGTCCAAACCGACTGCACAGCTTACTGTTAAAGTTTTGGGTATTTTTGCCGGAGCTGGTCTGTTTTCAGATGTTCTTGGGAAATAAAGCTATAGGACTTCACTGGGACTAAAAAACGATGACCAGTTTGGCCTCAGCATGTCTGACTGTCACTGTTAGCTACTGGCTCACAACAGCAACCCTCCAGTTATGAATGTAAAGGTTTGGAAAAGTTAGCAGGAAAATGTTTGATAATTTTTTAGGAAAGGTATAACATAGTTCTTGTGTAGGGCTAGCTTCTTGTAGACCCTGGTAAAATTTTATCATTGCAGTATTCATATGTCATTTACAGAATTGGAAAACTAGGTCCAGAGAAATTACCTGTGAAAGTAAGTAGTGCTGAGTATTGATTCAAATTGCAAGAATCGATTCGATTCTGATTCTCAAGATTTAGAATCGTTTATCACGATTCGATCCAATCTGTTCTGATCCAATATCGATTTGCGCCAGTGTTTTTAAAACAGTTTTTCTTTTAGCTGTTACCTTAATTACCTGACTGTGTAGTGAAGTATTGATAGTTAAAGATGGCTGTAAGGACCAACCCCCCTCCTAGGATGCTGACACAATTGCTTTCACAAACATGCTGTTGGGCTGAATTACCGAACAGATCCAGGACGTATTTCCGGAATACTTCACCTCCATTTGGCATGCCTTGCAAATGGCTTTGCTTTCGTCAAGCTCATTTGTCTGTTTGTCCTTTCTGAACCTGAATTGCTGCCAGAGCGCAGCTTTTAAAGTTACGGGCGTTTTCAAAGCATCACTTTTGTCCAACACCCTGTTAATAGTTTCCCCCGGTGAACTTTAACATCACCTACTGTCGCGTCATTGAATTCACGATGCGCATGATTGACACCTAAGCCTCAGAATGCCCGCCTGGACTTTCCCCCCCAATTTTAGCTGTAAAAAGGGCAGAAAATGTTAAAGGGTAAAATCGATCTTTAGACGTACGAATTGATCTTTAGGAAGTATTATGAGTATCAATTAAGAATCAGAGAATCGATTTTATCGACACAGCACAAAAAGTAAGTGTGTGTTAGGGCTGCACGATTTGGGGGAAATGTCGAATCGCGATTTTTCTGACAGAAATTGCGATTACGATTTGTTTAGCGATGTAATTTTTTATGTCAAGCTTCAGTTTTATATTCAGTGTGTAGTAATTTTAAAATATGACGCAGCACAAGATACCATCAGTATTAACTAGTCTATATTTTAATGCAATGCTGAGAATGTAAAGATGTGATGTGTTAAGTTAAATTAAGTAACAATGAAAACAATTGCAGCAAAAAGAAAAACAGCGA
>JABFEB020000002.1:19467101-19482118 GCA_019775895.2 Stomatorhinus ivindoensis | reverse complement strand
TAAAGCAAGAATTTTATTTTATTACTGTTGTGGGATTAATCTTTGGAAACACTTAAATTTAATAAGCACAAAAACATATGGCATAAACACGACTGTATTGTGGACTTTTTTTGGACACCGACTCCGCTGCTGTGAGAATTACTGTCTTGTTTTAATGGGTTAGCTACTACTAATACTAATGCTATTGCCTATTAACAAAAACCAAAGGTATGATACGCTGAAGTATATTACAGCTGGTGTTTAAAAAGAGCTCGCCGGTTCTGTTGATGATAGGACCTTTCTGAAACAATCTCAGACCATGAGATAAGAAGGCAATACACTTATAGCTCCGTAGTGGAATCAGTATTTTTCCGCACCGCAAATGTACCATTTTCCTTGGGTTTCACGTGTTTGCTGTTTGTGGGCCTATACGCCTTCTTGGGCCATTTCTGATTGGTGAGAATGACTGTCACACAGGGAGCACGGCATGAATTTGTAAAACTATTCTCACAGCAGTCTTAAACCATGGGTCCAACATGCTGTATAATATATACCCTAAATCGCGATTTTTGCGACTTGCTAATCGCATTTGTTTCAAATCGCGATATCGATTCGAAATCGATTAATCTTGCAGCACCTAGTGTGTGTACACGCGGGCAAGTGAGCGTATGTGCATGTCTGTTGAATTTGGGAAGGGTTTGTTATGAAGAATTCATGTATTTTTTCTCTTGATAGTGTTGGCCCTTTTGGTCTGAACACGTGTAGCAAGCATTACATCAACATTTTGCTCTTGGATTCTCTCTGCTTTAGAATCAATTTACTGTACACTATATCTGAATAGCAGCACATATTTTAAGAGTTTAATGCACCGCACGTTCACAGCAAGGAAACTTCAGTACGGCTCCAAGGACAGAAGAGTGGATGTTCTGTTTAAAAAAAAAATATATATATATATCCAAACCAGGTTTCTCTCCTCCCCCCCAGGGTGGGGTTTAATGTCTTCCTAATGAGTGCTTTAAAATCAGAATGACAGCGCACTAAGGACTTGCAGAGACTGCCAATTGGGACTCCGTACACCTCCTTGGGCTCTGTAGAGATACAGCATCTGCATGTTCCTTTAGATGGCTTTAGATGTTTAATTGTTTTACTGTTGACCCTCTGCTGGAACCTACCCAACCTTGTCTCATGCTCATCTGTTTCACAGCTTTTTAATGCAACTTTCTGTTTGCATTCTGGTTGTTGCTGTTGTATAATTCATCCTTGTACCCATTCACCTCTATTCAGTCTCACCTCCCATCCCTCCAAAATGGAGTAACAGCAGCGGGGTGTGTTCACCCCTCACCATACTCACACACATATACGCCTCTCTTTCAGTAGTCTGGCTGCTTTTCTAATTTAGTATGCTGCTCTGGTCTGTCATACTGTTGCTTTGTATGTTTGTCTTGGTGCTTGTTTGTTTTGTAATGGGTGTGGGTTTGGATAAACAGATGGACAACCAGCAAATATATAAATGTATGTGGGAAAGTTCCATTGCAAAGTGAATGTCATGTACAGGTCTAAGTAGTGGGGAAATGGTCAAAATATATAATATACACTGCAACAACAAAAGTAAACGATGATCTTTACACAGAACTAAAAGAAAAGTCCAAAGGATGAGTGATTGAGTAGATTACACGCATGATGAATGAGGCTGTAATGGTACACACATTCATCATGTATCATTCAGTATATCATATTCTGTTTGATACTTGCTGAAATTAATTAGTTTGTCATGGGTGCAAGTGAATGTTTTATGTATAAAACATGCAAAATGTAGTTGTGACTTGGTTACTTCTAATGCTCGTTACAGTCAGTGATAATTTGCGGTTTGTGAACGTTTTGGTTTCCCAATAAATCACACCAATGCTGGAGAGAGAGTAGTAGTTAAGCTTAAGCTTATCTGTCGGCTCCACTCTTCCAAAGTTCTGTATGTTATTTAAAATGGATTCAGCATGCTAACTCATTTGAGATGACGACTTTCAAGTGTGTGTACGACCGGAGCGAGACGCAAAGAGCCACAGCTCTCCTTGTGGCATTTAACGTGCTTTTGCCAGAAAATTTATTCATTATATTTATTATTTTAAAAAATGATTTTGGTTATTAGGGACATTTATCGCTATAGGTATGTGACCATTCTTGGTAGTAATGAACATGGGATTTAGTTCATTATAATTATTATGATATTTTGAATTAAAAATTTTACTTATTTTTACAATGTGCAAATGTTATTTGGATACTTTTACATATCCATTGCCTTTGATATACAGCTTTTCTAAATTGTGTTTGTAATTTTGTTATTAAATATTATTTATTAAGAAGAAAATGGAATTATGAATTCTGTTTATCCTGCTGTACTGAAATTGCATCGCCGAATCTTGAACCCAAAACCAAGGTTAGTACCAAATCGTGAACACCCTTAATAATGATGGATGAATCAAGTGTACCAGACAGTCTGTAGTGGGTGATGCAGTTGTTGGTCTTGGCTGAGTGATGGAAATGGTATAAAAAGCACAGGGATTGTAATGATACAGTATGGATTGGAGAGCTAAGCTGGTAAAAGACAGTGAATTCCAGTGGCTCTGACTTGTAGCAGATTTTCCTTCAGTTCTTTCTTCAGTTTTTGCCTGATATCAGCTCTTTCCTTCTAAATTTTAGGAGTGCCAAGCATATCCTTTGGTATAGTGGAAATGTAACAAAGATTATGGGCACCACCTGCCTTTTTTTAGGATACAGACTAGAGGTCGTCCAATATATCGGCAGGCCGATTATATCAGGCTGATATCTGGAAGTTTTCCGCATGTTTCGCATCGACCGATATGCAAGTGTGGTTTGCCGATTACAGACAGGCACGTCTGTGGGTAACCCAGTGTTATTGTTGCTGTGGAACACATGACCCATGCTGCCTTGTGCAGGACAACAGCCAGAAGTTTTGAAGTCCTGGGAGAAAACAGTAAGGCTTAAATTCTGATCTATTTATTTAACTAGTTTGCTATGAAATGTTGCTTTAAAAGAAAACGTGAGTGCTTTATAAAGAGTACACACATTACGCTGTCGGGAACTGGGGTAATGATAATGAGCCTTCAACCAACTGTCGCTTACAGGTGACGTTAAGGATCATTGATTCTGACAGAATTTGGAATTCTGATGCTGCTATTTTAGTTTACAAGTTGTATTGTGTTTTTGTTATTTAAGTTTATTTTAATTTACACAAGTCAGTGTTCAATAAATGCTAAGTTGAGATTTTGTGTATCGTTTGTTTGTTATTATTAGTGTGATATTTTATCATACAAACAGAGGGGGAAACGTCCAGTTATCGGGCAAAAAAATTTGGCAGCATATATATTGGCCATTGGCTGACCCTGACTCCTGAATATTGGCATCGGCCATTGAAAAACCCATGTCAGGCGACCTCTACACAAGACTACTAGTTTCAGGGGTCACCTCCCTTAGTGGACATAGTTGTAAGGTTCCGTAATTGTGGGGAATACAAATGGTGATACTTCCATTAAACTGGTAAATAGATGTGTATTCTGTATCTGGCTTGTTCTTTGTCATAAATACTACTTTTTGCCTGCTTCATTGATTAAATCACTTCATATTTGTATTCTCAGTCCCCAAACTCCTGTCAAAGAAATTTTTTCCCCGTTGACCTCCTGCAGTCAAACAGGCCTCTGTGCCCTGGGGTCATTTCAACCTGATCAGATTCAGACCAAGTTTGCTAAACCTGCTGTGTTCCAGTTGTTTAAGCTGTTTGCTGAGTTTGCAGTTTTTGTACCAATTCAGACAATGCAGATGCAGTTAAGCTGCCTTGGTTTAGTCTTTGCTATTAAGTTGTCTTCTGTTTTTTAATAGCATTAAAAGCACATGGCTGCCTGTTTGTGTTCTCCCCACTCTTCAATATGTGTCTCATCTGCTGGTGCTGAATAACAGGCATCTGTGAGGAGACTCTAATCTGGGTAACTTCTGAACACATTCATGGCAGATGCCAAAGGCCCTGTATATGTGTATAATTTTTTGAGTAATGGTTTCTGGTGCATGACACCCAAAGACAGTGCCTTTCTAGGCTTTGTTTCTAATTGGCTGCTTAGACACTAGGAACTGAATTTAAGCATCTCTCTCTCTCTCTCTCTCTCTCTCACTCACTCACTCACTCACTCACTCACTCACTCACTCACTCACTCACTCACACACACACACACACACACACACACACAATGATGTAGTTGAGGGCTTCCTGGTGATGCTGTTATGAGCTCCTGACACAGTGACAGCTGTATGTACACTGAGCATTCTTCTTTCGCTGGATGTGGATTGATGGTTTTGAATGTTTGGTGGCAGCTCTGCTGGGAATGTAATGCACAGACTTGGCCACTTGTTATGTCTGACTGAACTGTGAACTGTCTCACAGGCTTTTTTGGACAATATTAGGGAATACGTTGTCATTTGTAGCAACTGCTTATCGTTCTTGCATGTAGATTTAGTTTCTTAAATGTCAATTATTCAAGAATCTTCAATGCCTTTTTCCCCCTTAAACTAAGGATCACAGCATTTTCAAAGTGTCTTATATTGACTGTCTTTGTACTTTTTAGCACCTGATTTTATTTGGCACAGAAAGGTGACATGACGCTGGCCTCATGCCTCAAACACGCAGGCCTGCATTCTCATGGGAATCCAGAAGAGCTGAGCAGCTTTTAAGACTGCACGCTTTGAGATGAGTCAAACACGGCTTCCTTGTCAGAGTTGACCAGGTGCTTATTTCAGTGTTCCTCACATGCATGAGTCTGGACATGAGAGACTGAGAACAGTGTGATATTTATCCCTCACCATCCGCACTCATCTGTGACTCTCAAATGCCAAGTGTGGGTGGACGGGGTTTCGGGTAGGGCGACGTGGATGGGTGGTTTACTATGCTCCATAAATTGCAGCTTAATTTATTCTGCGGTGGTCCCGATGGTTCTTAAATGGCTTCATCTTGGCGGTGATTCTTTTTTCTTCTTCCCAATTTATGTTTAATCTCCCTCCTCCCTGCACACCCAAACTGTAAGCATAGCACAGAAAATCAAGTGATTTAATTTTGTGCCCTCGTTCATGCCAGCTGGCAGCCGTGCAGTTGAGCCCGTCTATGCATATGGTGCGATCTTGCGTGTCCCATTGCTAGCATGGTTTCTAGGGCTGAATCACAATGCTGTATGTAAAGGTGAGGTTAACGTACTGTTGTCAAGCTGGTTGTGAAACCAGTGTTAATATTTCCCACAGTTGACTATTCATTTTTTCTGTCCAAGGGACAGCTGCTTCTTGGTGAAGCCTACTCAGTTTATTGGACCTGAGTAATTTCAGTGCTGTGTTTTTGTTAAGGAATATATTTTTTCCCCCACACAGCTTGCTTTTGCTAATGTGCGTATTCAGAGATTTTTTCTTTAAGCTTTTCTTGCTGCCTCCCTATTAAAGCCGTGCTTGGTGTTTTAAGTGTGAGGTGATGGACTTGAAGCTTTCCAATACCCTGCCATAGCACCCTGAAAGACCATAGCTCTGAGACTGATTGATTATTTTTGTTCCCTCCTGAGCATGAAGGGCAGATTACATGAGCACGTTTGTGAAGTTCTTCTCGTTGTCTCTTAGTAATTCCTGTTATGTATATGTGATCCGACAGACGTTCAGAGTAAGCCCTCCATTAAGTGTGTGTGTGTGGATTGGCCAGCAATTTGTTCCTCCAGTTTTCTTGCATTATCTGCAGGATTATATTACAGATGGACGGTCAATAGTAGCCATGCATATTGAAGAAGGATGTGGCCTGGTTTGGCTGCTATGCTAGGATTTGTCTGGGACGGCATCTGCTTTGTCCAAGGAGCAGAGTAGGGGGAAATGGATTCTGTGCATCTCTGCGAGCATGACGTGTGGTTTGGTATCCCGCCATGCAGCACGGGAGTAACATGAAGCGGACGCCCACTGGTTCAGTGTGCATGCACAGGCTCTATCCCCTCTGCCTTGCGGAGCCACAACTTCCCAATTTCAGCAGCTCTTTGACAACTGTTCCTATTAAAAAGTACATTTTGATCCCTGTTGTGAAGGGTTTTTAAGACTTAATGTGATGTTCTAATTATCGTTCAGTATCTTGTATTAAAAACAGTCCAAATTTAGTACATGGGTAGGGGGGATCCTAGTTTGCTTGTCCAATATATAAATTATGTTTTCTTGCCTTGCACCATCACTATAGGAGCGCCATGTGTAATGAAGTTACTAATTAAATAGCCCACTTCTGGTAGCTCTGGTGCTTTGGCCCTCCATGCTTTTCGGGTTTGAATCTCAGCCCTGTGTGTTTGGCTGAGTATGTTCTCCTTGTCACATTTCCTATGGGTACTTAAGCTCCCTCCCAGAATTATTGCAGTTATTGTTCAAGTAGCTTATAGTATATGGTTATGCATTTTTATTCATGAATATGCTGTGTAATGGACTGGCATCCCACCCAGGTCACACCTGTCATACCTTGTGCTGCCTAGAATATTACTTTGCCCTCCAAAACCTTAATGAGGCTAATGTTCGTGGATAGGTAGTCCACATCTGTTTTAAATGTTCTAGTGCTAGTTCTAGATTGTGTGTGTGTGTGTGTGTGTGCGTGTTTTGTTTGTTTGTTTGTGGGAGTGGTTGTGTACATATACATGACCCCCCTTATCTTTATCTTTTACAGAATAACAGGAATGCCCAAAGAGAAATATGACCCGCCAGACCCGAGGCGGATGTACACAATAATGTCGAGTGAGGAGGCGGCCAATGGGAAGAAATCTTACTGGGCGGAACTTGAGATCAGCGGTGAGGGTGGAGTTTCTGTTTTTGTCCATGCAATATAACATAGGTCTTACATGCTAGACATAGCTTCATACACACATATTCCTTGAAGTTGTGCACCAATAAAGGTAGTTGCGGTACTGAGTTCCACCTGTATTTAACAGAATATGCAGCAAATTTATAAAAAGTGTAACTTTTGTTATTTGAGAAAAGTTTGGGCAGGTGGTATAAATATTTGTCATAAGTAGTATTACTCATGCATATCACCCTAGGTAGTATTTGACACCTTTGTACTCTGCCACAGGCAACAGCTGCTCTGTGCTGCTGCGTGTGGCAGTGACGAGTTCCTGTCTGGCTACCCTGCAGGTAAAGTGAAGAGTCTCAGCTCAGCGCTATGGAGCCTGACTCACCTCACCGCCCTGTACCTTAGCGACAACTCCCTGTCGCGCATCCCCCCCGACATTGCCAAACTGCACAACCTGGTGTATCTGGACCTGTCATCCAACAAGATCAGGAGCCTGCCGGCGGAGCTTGGCAACATGGTTTCTCTCAGGTAGGGAGTCCGGCGTCCATCTCAGGTCCTTCCTTGGACCAACCAAATCTGTTCTGTGTTTTAATGGCATGTCAGCTCACCATTCCCGAAACAGCATGGCTTTGGTCTGTATGTGACAGATTTTCGGCCTCCAACCTCCTTTTCATTTCAGTTAAAGGTATTCTTCCTTGACATCTTATCCAGTCTGTCACCACCACCCCTAATTGAAAACAGTCACCTCTGTTTATTCTCTGTTCTCTAACATTATGACAGCTGTCAGACGTCTTACAATAGCACTGGAAAAAAAACTGTCTTTTAGTTTCTTTTTATATTCTTGTGTACTGGCCTTGCATTTCGGATGGCTTTTTTTTGTGGGGGGAGGACATGTAAATTGACAGATAAGTGTAGATAATTGGGATTCCTAGGCTAAGTGAAATTGTTCGGAAAGCTTGTCACCCTACTGTTTGATAGCCAATCGTAGCAGTCCCATCACCAAGGGTTTTCCAACTTTGATGTCCACTGGATTGGATTGGCTCTCGCAATTCTATTTTGGTCGGGGTCCTACTCTCTGTAGAACCATAATCTCTTACCCCTCCCTTGCTCCTCAGGGAACTGCTTTTAAATAACAACCAGTTGCGGGTTCTGCCTTTCGAGCTGGGAAAACTGTTTCAGTTACAAACACTGGGGTTGAAAGGTGAGTACGCTTTCTGTTCTGGAGGAAGTCGCCATGGCAACCGGCTGGAGCATCCTGCTGGCCAGCAGTGACCCTTACAGCACTCTTCCTACAGGGAACCCACTCACACAAGAAATCTTGAACCTGTATCAGGAACCTGATGGGACTCGACGGCTGCTCAGCTACCTTCTGGACAATCTCGCCGGCACCGTCAAACGCAGTGAGTCCCTGCTTCGCGTCCATCAATGACCTGCTGACCCACTGGGGTCTGCAGGAGTCTGAACGTAAATTAGGATTTCATTATGTTCTATGTGGTTTGGCTTATCACTGCATAGTTACCCTCTCTGTATTTATTAATCATAGGGATCAAAGATCAGACAACATGTGCTGCGCCCCCAATTGTTCATAAGCTGGTTTCTATACCCTTTTCAGGAGTGTGTGTGATACTGTAGGTAAAGCTTTTTGGAACCCTTACCCTGTGTCCTGCTCCCAGTCCCCACAGAGCAGCCTCCATCCAGGTCCTGGATTGCCCTTCAAGAGCCAGACAGGACACGACCTTCAGGTCTGAAGCCTTTCCCTCTCTCACCGGCCCTCTGCATTTGCTGAAGTCTGCCTGTGTTAATGGGGATTAGGAGTTTCGGTCCATATCTCTAAGATCAAGAGTTCTAGTGGTGTAATGGATCATAATTGATTCATGTGTGATCCATGATTTTTATGGATCCTAACCCCCTCCCTGGGTTTCACATGCATGTGAATCACAGATTAATTGCAAAGTTTTACCACAGTAGTGTGAAATACTGTTTTACTGCCACTGTTACTTTTTAAAGTAGTAATTCCCTAAATCACTGCTATGGAAGGACATGCATTTGGACAAAAGTGTCTGCTAGATACACTAGTACTGTGGGGCTGTACCAGCATTCTTTGGCCAACATTAAGGTCCACTGACACAATGATGCCCATTGTTTCCCGAAAGTGCGCTAACTGCACAGCATTCTGGACAGTTAATCTGCTTTGTTTGTGACTCGCCCCCTCTTCAAACCCACAGCCCTGTTTTCCGTCATGTGTTACAATGTGCTGTGTGACAAGTATGCCACACGACAACTGTATGGCTACTGCCCGTCCTGGGCACTCAACTGGGAGTATCGAAAGAAGTCCATCATGCAGGAGATTCTGAGCTGCAGTGCAGATATCATTAGCTTGCAGGTGAGCCTGGGGGGGGGTTTGGGGGGGGGCTTACATCAAGCTAGTGACTAGTTTTAACCCAATGGGGAGCTATGGGAGACGGGCAAAACCTGCCATTGGACAACAGTGCCCATTAACACCCTTTCTTAGGAGTTCTTCCATCACCTGTGTTGTGTGTTCTTCAACAGCTGAGCCAGATGGTTTCTCAGCATCTCTCATATGTTACCTGGGATTAATGAGGGCTGTAGGAAGGTAGTTTTCCTCCACTCTTCTGTAATGTGACCTTTGACCTTCTCCCTGTGGGCCTATTTCTGAGCAGGGCCCTGACAGACCAGGGACTGCTGGTGGTTTATGTAATCAACTTACACTAATTTGCTAAAAGTATTGGGACACCTGCCTTTACACACTCATGAACTTTAATGACATCCCATTCTTAATACATAGGCTTTAATATGGAGTTGGCCCACCCTTTGCAGCTATAACAGCTCCAACTCTTCTGGGAAGGCTGTCCTCAAGGTTTAGGAATGTGTTTATGGAAATTTTTGACCATTCTTCTAGGAGAGCATGTGTGAGCTCAGGCACTGATGTTGGACGAGAAGGTCTGGCTCACAGTCTCTGCTCTAATTAACCCCAAAGATGTTCTCTAGGGTTGAGGTCAGGGCTCTGTGCAGGCCAGTCAAGTTCCTCCACACCAGACTCGCTCATTCTTGTGTTTATAGACCTTGCTTTGGGCATTGATTTTCAGTCATGTTAGAACTGTTTGCTCAAAGTTGGGAGCATGAATTTGTCCAAAATGGCTTAGAATTCTGCAGCATTAAGAGATCCTTTTATTAGAACTAAGAGGACAAGCCCAGCCCCTGAAAAACAACCCCACATCATAATCCCCCTCCACCAAGCTTTACACTTGGCACAATGCAGTCAGGCAAGTACTGTTCTCCTGGCAACCGCCAAACCCAGACTCATCCATCAGATTGTCAGACAGAGAAGCGTGATTTGTCATTCCAGAGAACATGTCTCCACTGCTCTAGCGTGAGTCTAGTGGTGGCGTGCTTTACACTACTGCATTGCACTGATGTTTGTAGAAGCAGTCTGCATGCTTAGGTGCTTGATTTTATTCAACTGTGGCTGTGGAAGTGACCGGAACACCAGAATTTAAATGATTTGGAGGGGTGTCCCAATACTTTTGGAAATATGGTGTATCTTTGCTGGTGCTCTTTTGAACTTGATTACCTCAACAAGTGATCATTATATAACATAAAGACAAGTTGAATTTGCAATGAACAAAGACCGTTTTGCTGGCGGTGTTTGCCAGTGCCTAATTTATTCACCTGTTTTGATGTACAGGAAGTGGAAACAGAGCAGTACTATAACTACTTCCTGGTTGAGCTAAAGGAACATGGTTACGAAGGGTTCTTCAGTCCCAAGTCACGAGCCAGAACCATGTCAGAATCAGACCGGAAGCATGTCGATGGTTGTGCAATATTCTTCAAGGCGGACAAGTGAGTTTTCTTTCTTAGGGTCGTATTTCTCTGCAGACTTGTTGACTAGGGATGTTGATTGACTAGAGGTGGAACATTTATTTCAGGCTATATCATGCGTTTAATACCAAACCAGTGAGTTCCTGTGTTGGATAACCTGGTGTTTCTCAGGTGCGGCTCACCTCACCCCTGTGCCCCTCAGGTTCAGCCTTGTCCAGAAGCACACGGTGGAGTTCAACCAGTTGGCCATGGCCAATTCTGAGGGCTCAGAAGCCATGCTGAACCGGGTCATGACGAAGGACAACATTGGAGTGGCCGTGCTCTTAGAGCTGCACAAGGAGATGATAGAGATGTCCTGTGAGTCTCACCCCATGCTGCCGAATAAGCCTTTTCAGTATTGGTCGAGATCTTTTTTTATTTTTAATTTGATTTTAAGCTTTATAAATTTAAGTGACTTGGTACTGATATTGGTGCAGACTTTCCAGAGGAGTTGATCCTTCTCATCCCTTCCAGCTGGAAAGTCTTTTCATGGAATGGAGAAGCAGCTCCTCTTGGTGGCCAACGCCCACATGCACTGGGACCCGGAGTACTCGGACGTCAAGCTGGTCCAGACCATGATGTTCATGTCTGAGGTGAAGAACATTGTGGACAAGGCCACTCGCACCCTCAAGCTGTCCTCGACATCCGGGGAGGCCAATGCCATTCCGCTCGTGCTGTGTGCTGACCTCAACTCGCTGCCAGACTCGGGTAAGCAGTGGAGCTCATGGAGACGTGGGGAGAAAGGCAGTTCTTCAGAGAGAGCTCCCCTCATTGGCACCAAGCTTGCATCTTTTGACCCTTGGGACTTGTAACAGCTGGTGTGGCCCAGATAGTCCTGTGTGGAGTACACCTGCCCGTTCACAATATCACTCTCTTTTTGTGGGCTTCTAATAGTGGTGGTAGATTGGAGTACTCCTTAGTATCAGGTTTTTAGTATCAAATTCCTTAGGTTGAAAAATGGTCATCCTAGTAGTGTTTACTTTAGCCCACCATACTCCTTTGAGGGGCCCTCACCCACTTGAACTCCACCCGGCACAGGTGTGGTGGAGTATCTGAGCACAGGTGGGGTGGACTGCACCCACAAAGATTTCAAGGAGCTGCGCTACAGTGACAGCCTGACCAACTTCAACAGCAATGGCAAGAATGGCACATCCAGCACTAGGATAACACACGGCTTCAAGCTGAAGAGCGCCTACGAGAACGGCCTGATGCCTTACACCAACTACACCTTTGACTTCAAGGTGAGTCAGCCAGTGGTAACAGGCGCTTTGGTAACAGACCCTTTATTGTAAATTTTGAGTACACCTGAAACAGCAAAGTAGTAGCAAGGGTCTGCTTAGCAACTTCATGTTTGTTTTCCTTGCAGGGCGTGATTGATTACATCTTCTATTCGAAGCCCCACCTCAACGTCTTGGGCATCCTGGGGCCTCTTGATCCCCACTGGCTCATTGAAAACAATATTACCGGTTGTCCGCACCCCCATATTCCTTCTGATCACTTCTCCCTGTATGCACAACTGGAGCTGGTGCTGCCCTACCCACCACCCATCAATGGAATTCACCTGCCAGGTCGCAGGTAGTCCCGCGAGCTTCCGGGGACACTCCACCTCCCTCACGCTCCTCAAAACTCAAACGAAGAAGAGAACACAATCTTTAAAATTCAAGTCATACAATAAGAGGTGTGAGGTATGGCCAGCAGGGATTTGTTTTTTTTTTTGTATGTATCATTTTTGTGTTTTCCTTTAATTGTTTGTATTCATTTTAATTGAAGAATCTAAAGTCAATCATGTCTTTTGCTATACGCACCCCACATTCATGTTTCTTTTGTTATACATTGATGGACCACACAGTGAGTTTGGCCTATTTCTTTAAATGTTGTTAATTTCACTTTTTTAAAAAACACCCCCAGTCTTGGTCCGTTAAGCTTCGACAGTCCAGCTTACACCGTTTGCCGGGGTTCACAGATTGAGGGAGCATTTTATTTACCAGAAGCATAAACGTGTCTGTGTGCTCCCCACCCCCCCGCAAGCCCCTTTCCCTCATGTGATGATGTCGGTGTAGGAGGGCACAAGCCTTTGTGCTTTTGGTGCTGAAACCGGCTCTTCTGCTGCCGTCACCTCCAGTTCCCCTCTCTGGAGGCCTGGGTGTTTAGGTATTCACTTGATTCAGCTGTAACTCGTGCTGGCCCATGCATGGTTGAGTGACCACCCCCCCCAGACCTTGAAATGGAGGAGGACAGTGTTGTAGAGTGTGATATGAGATGGTGGCTTTTTGGCGGGGAGCACACGGAAGAGGCAGGGTCATTTCTGGATGTGTATCGCTGGGTCAAAAAGGGAGTGCAGCTCAAAGCAACATCACTCTCAGCACTGCTCCACGGCTACTTGCACCCCGAGCCTTGTCATCACGAGCATCCGTCAGCACATCCACTGCTGGTCATCCTTCTGATTATGGTTTGGCAGGTTCTCACATGGGCACCAGAGTGTGTGTGTGTGTGTGTGTGTGTGTGTGTGTGTATTTTTTATATATATATAAAATACACACACACACACACACACAGATTAGTAGCATCGTCTTGGGGACCGTAAATGAGACCCTCAGCTCCATCCCAAATGGGCCATGAAGTGCACATTTCACTGTCCTCAACGGGATTTTTCACATGGACGTTTGTATGAAATATTACATTTGGATTTAGCCTTTACATGATTGTGTAAAACCTGGTTCATGGCAATTTTGTACTTAATTAAATTAGGACCAGATTTGGGGAAAAATGATTGTATTGTAAATTAAGGCTAAGTTTTTATCCATTTATTGTGAATGAGAGGAATTTGAGTAAGCAGCTTGCGCAAAAGATGAAAAGGGCGGCTGTGGAAGGTCTGTCTGGCGCTGTGTTTGCACTCTAGGGTCTGTGTCCTCTATCATATTTAACCCACCCCCCCCCCCCCCCCATATAAAAATTTTTGTTTTTGAAAACTTGTTAGGCCTTGGAGTTCTAACACTGATGTGCATACAATGGTCTGACCATATCCCATACCCCAGCCCATTTTGGGGGAGCAGGCTGCACATCCCTTATGTCTACCTGAATAATGATGTGCACACGTCGATCTGCCCATATCCCAACCCATTTTGGGGAGCATGCTGCACATCCCTTTATTCCACCTGAATATCGATGTGCATATGACTGTCTGACCACATCCCCTTTTCCCGCTGCTTCACCATCTCGCCTATTTGATTAAAGTGCACACCCCTTTATGGTAGTGTCTCTGGGTCCAGATGAACAAGAACCATCCTCAATTCTCGACCATGCTGATCTTCCTCAGTGGGACCATGGTCTGGCCCCAGCCCCAGGTGTCAGTATGTGGGCATGTTGTGGGCTTTGCTATGGTCAGTTTTGGTGTGGGTGTTGATAGGGCATCGCCCACAGTGTGGAGCCAGTCCTTTGTTTCGGGCTGGGGGGGGGAGGGGGTAAGGGCACCTTGCACTTCCTGCACCGCCAGCAAACACCTGCACAGCTTCTCTTTTCACTTTTTTTTCCTGAAGATCTTCTGTGATCCTTTTTGTTATTGCCTCCCCAGCCATGCCCTTTTCATGTTTCCATTGGGTGTTTAATACTCTTGTGAGGTAATAACCCCCCTCCCCCGTGTTCTTACACCGATCAGAACAGCTCAGAGAGCTGAAAAGGTAGTTGCTTTTTGAAGCCAAATAAGTCAGCTCAGATTTAGTTTGGATCCACATACTGTTCTCATCTGTACAAAGTTTCCCCACTTCTTTATGTTTGTGCCATTTGATGTATAATACCATGAAGCCAATGTGGTGATTGGAATCTAATTCTTTACACCGTTGGGGGATTAGACGGAAACCATGTCTGAATGTGCAGCCCTGGCCGCCTCCCATGTGCCAGACCTCCGTAGCCCTGCATTGTTTCATCCACATCTCCGGGGTCCCGGGTGACTCCGAAGTTAGCCCAACAAAATAAGATGCACTCATTGTCTACCGTACAGTGAACATCACATGGAGGAACTGGGTCAGTGTTTGTGATTTTTAACAAAGGTAACCGATTTGCAAGCACTTAAGACAAATCTATTATGCAGCTAGCCTGTAAGAAATGTGATCGCCTTTTTAAGAAACTTTTTTTTTTCTTCATGTAAAAATTCATATTTTAATTGCTTTTTACAAATGCAGAAGGGATTAAAACAAGGGAAAGTTTAAATATGCCATCCTTGTCTATGATCTGCTCATTCCTGCGGGGGGGGGGGGGGGGGGGGGGGGGGGGGGGGGGGGGGGGGGGGGGGGGGGGGGGGGGGGGGGGGGGGGGG
>JABFEB020000002.1:19411422-19424612 GCA_019775895.2 Stomatorhinus ivindoensis | reverse complement strand
GGGGGGGGGGGGGGGCATTCCAGGCTGATCTGCGATTCCCCTTCACTGAGTCGCTAGGGTACTTGTGTCTCTCAGGCCAGTTAGTTCACCTTTATCTCACCCAGGTTGAGTTTCGATTCCCCCGTTTTTCAGGATTCCTGTATACACCGTAATGAAAGACATTCGCGGCTCGCAGGGGACACACGTTCCTCAACGTTACACAACTGGCAGAGGGATGAAGTCGATGGCCTGACAGGCGTGTGGGTCAGGGGTTGTGGGGCGACCCCCCCCCCCCCCCCAGAAAACGGCTTTTGTTCTGACAGCAGGTGTTACACGAAGACGCACTCTGATAGATGCCTGTAGGCTCTGCTTCACTGAAGCGGCAGGTGCAGATTATTGGAGGCAGAGGGCGCTGATCTGGGCAGACTGTTGCCGCTGAGAGACGGAGTGAAGGTAGGAGGGGCAGAGAAGGAGGGAAACAGAAGTGAACGTGCAAGAGAGACAGAGAGAAAGACACAGACGGTGAGTGACAGAAAGATCACCATCACGAATCAGACATCAGCAAACACCTCGGCCCGTTTGTTACTTTCCATGTGTTTTAATAAAGCATGTGTGACAGCTCAGGTGACTGGGAGGCGGAGCTAGTACTACACATACGTTTGTAAACACTATGCTCAGGCACTGGCTTAGCAAAAAGCTCAAACTATACAAACTCTGAACTGATTCTTCAGGCAAAGAGAGAATCAAATGAAATGGAGATTACAGGGCTTGTGGCTGGGGTCAGCCCTGGGGGGTCTGTGTTACGCGGAAAAGCAAAACACAACCTAGAGTATGTACAGATAGCTGAGAAATGGCTGAGGGGAATCTCCAGCCTCACCTTCCTGATGCCGTTGACTCACGTATAAGCCAGTTCTAACCTGGTTCTTTCTTCATAAATGCAGACAATGTTTCCTTCCATCCTTTCGAGATCGGCGTCCCGTGGCTTTTCAGCAGACCTGTGGTTTCGTTAGGGCCAGTTTTACAAAGCAGTTTTACTTGGGATGTTGGGTTGGTGCTAATTTGTATACAATGAAAGACTGTCTTTCTGAGGACAAATTCATATAGAAATTTACTGTCAGTTTTATTTTTCCCCGAAAAATTGATGCTTGGTAATTTTCTTGAAATTGGGACCTGTTTGGGGTTTTTTGGTGTGTCTGATTTTCAGTTTGTCAGTGTTCTTTGCACTTTATGTTTTAATACCTTCCCACCGCAGACATCATAAATTCAATGAACTAGGGGTTGGATTACTTTATTACTGAATTACAAAGTATAGCAAGAATTCAGATGCTTATGTAAGTAACCACACTTTCATATTTATGAAACTGTATTTGTGTTGCTCCTAAAAATGCCCTCATTGCGGGGTGTAGAGCTAAAGACAGACAGCACAGTGATTCTACCAGACTGTGTTATTCATGGTGAGACCTAATATGGCGCCTGTGTCACGCTCTGCTCTGCGTTCTGGGTGCGGCTGCAGCACAGCCTGCTCTCTGGTGTCTGGTGGAGGCTGTTTCAGTAATTATTTAAAGTTTGGGAATGACTTCAGCTTAGGGTGTGTTGATTTCCCTTCTGTATGGGCAAGACATGGCTGTCTAAACACAGAACTGGGGAGTCCAAGTCCAGAGTGGATTGTCCGGGCTAACACAAACAAATAAGCTGTCTCGTTCGTCAAATTGTTTTGATGACAGTTGAGTCCTTATCATGCTGTTTCATCATGGTATGTGCCTGGTCTTGAAACGTTACGATCATCACAACACTTGTATGCTTTACAGATCTGTAAAGCATTAATAATTGACAGCAGGAAATGATCTGGTGTCTAAATGGAAGATAGCATCAAGGAAGGCATCAGTCACTCACTCTCTCTCCTGCATCTCTCTAAATAGATGCAACGCTGAGACACGCAGCAGCAAGGATCCCAAGTTCAATCCAATTTTCATGGCCTTTTCCAAGCCTTTTTAATGGGTGCGATAATTAATTTGACTTAATTGAGTTCACATTCTGCATAATTCTGTACACTTTGCTTTTATTTTCGGAGGCATCCCTGCTTTTAACACCTGTCTCTGGATTATGGGTAGATGTGTTGTGTTCAGTATGTTGAAAGGGCAGTGATATCCTGAGTATGATGATTAAAGGAAAAAAGTAATAATACTCCTGTTGCAAATGTCATCGAAGACGGCAGTTTATTGATACAATTAACATCTTGCTTTGATTTTTGTAATTTCCTTCTGCATGTGCAGAAACGACCACCGTGTTTCTGTGTAGTGGCCTGATTATCCACTGATGGATTCACGCGAATCCCAAATCAGACCAGCAGGTGGCATGGCGGTTAAGGACGAGACAGCACCAGTCCCACCAGGGGTTCGGCGGTGGTTCTACTCAGCCACTTAACCTAAATTACACCAAGAAATACCCCGCTGTGGAAGTGGAGTACAAATTGTGTGTTGCCTTCGGGTGAAAGTGATGCTTAATTACCAAACGTAATTATGGCATATTATGAAAATAACACCACATGCTAGCTGATGCGTGTGGATTTACGTGCTGTTAATTCTGCTCCGGGCTGTGTGTGGCAGAACATGCCAGTGGATCGGAACATGCTCACTGCTAGCGGGAGGAACTTGCGGCTTCCAGCTCGCCCCCGTGACCCATTGTTCCGGAGTGTTCCAGACTCCCTGTTACTCGCCTCAGATCAAAACCCTGCTCTGAAGTGAACATTGAATACAGCAGTCGCCCCTTCGGATGAAGGCCCTCTCGCTCACGCTGTCGGCGCCAAAAATACCCACGGCTTGTTATTCCGGTGTGTAAAAGAATCAGGCTTACATTAGACTGTCTTTCATTTCCTGATTTTGCTTCCCATGGCAATTGCCTCATTACCGAAACGGTACATTTTCTAAGCTGTTGTTATGCTCATTAATAGTATCAAGTCGTAGATCATCTGTAATAGTGATATGAGGTATTACACACTTTCATATTTCGACTGTTTTTGAAAATATAAAACGCATACTTCTTACATTTATCACTAGCATGTAGTTGTCATGTTAATGTCATGCTAAGTCATCTTAGCGTAAGTGTAGCGAGGCTGAGCTTCCGATGAATGCCCAGCGAGACGTGCGTTTTTGCACCTCAGCAACACGAAAACGTCATGAGAACCTAACAACAGAAATATTCAAGTCAAAGACGAGTGCAGAAACACGGGCATCCAGGACACAGGAGACCAGCTAAGGGATAACAGATGAAGACGGAGCGGGTCAGTGACTGGATAGGCATGCTGAACTGATGAATCTTGAGGCGTTTCTTGAAGATTCAACAAGCTGTAAGAAATTACTAACTTAAATAAAACGAATATATTTATATAAAAATACACAAAAACAAGCACCTTGAGAAGGCTATGGCCCACTAGTAGAAGTATGTACTTCTGTTTGCGTTCTTTTAACTTAATTGTCAGACTTTGTTATTCGCTGACTCGGAAATTACAGGTTCTGCGTTTATATCATTGAGTTGGCAATATGTGCTCCCCTGCCTATGATTTGGTGTTCGCGAGTGTGTTTGTGTGTGTGTGAGTGTATGCGTTTGTGTGTGTCTGTTTGTGCGTGTTTGTATTCGTTTACACTACCCTTCTCAGCATGGGCTGCCAGACACTGCTACAAAGTTTAATTATATAGTGCTTTCCCTGTGGGGTTACTAAGATTAAAAACAAAATGAAATTAAATTGTGTTGCTGTATGAAATTACCATTTGGCAGCTGTAGAGCAAAATTGCAGTTGCAGTTGTCTCCATGCCAAGTGGTCAGGACGCAGTGCTCCTGTTCTGCAATCAGATCCCAACACTGACCACGAGCTGGACTGTGGCCGCGTAACAATCTATCACATGCTGTGAGGTGTTTTTGGAATATCACATCCCAAGGTTGACAGTCATATCCTGCATCTGATCAGGGGATCGCTCTGTTATGTCTCTCATTGCATTCTCTTGTTGATGGACTAATCTGTGTAAATTACAGACACTCGGTTCATAAACTGTTCTGAATTCTTTCACCTTTCATCCAATGGGAGAGTATCTCATTGTATCTTGGCCAAGCAATCACTATGCTTCCAGAGCCACAGAAATGACATGTATTAATTGGAACATCACGTGGTAAGCTGCCATAGACTCACGCAGTGTGATCTGATGTTTGGACTAGGCACTATGAGGCTGGGAGCTTGTGAGGGAATCAGGGGAAGGGGGCTACCTCTCTGATAGCGGGCCTCGTAAACAGCAGGTGTCAACGAGTGTTGAGGAGCTGAGCAGAGATGGGCACTTTGTTCACTATCCTGCTTTCCGAAGCCCTGCATACTCAACACCAGTGTGTTGCTACTTGTTGACTTTCTTCCGAGGAGTAGGGTGAGATAAGACGGCGGGCGGGGACGCTCTAAGCAGGCTTGATATCATGGACACTGTTTACTTAAGCAGAGCGGACCAACAGAGTAGCATCTGGTTCGGACTCAGTTGCCAGAAGCCTCCCACCCCCCCGCCACACTGCATTTTTGCTGGGAAGTCCAGCCCCTGGGATCAGATGAGTAGGAGCCATCTCTCCCTCCCTCACGTCCCGCAGCAGCCTGCAGATCTCCTGGAGTTTGGTTTGTCCCGCGCTTTATTTGCAGGATGTTGGGGTTGGCTTTACATTTTCTTTTATTTCTGCTCCTATTTATATAACAAAAGAAAACAGGATGGAGGAGAGGGTGACATATTTCAAGGGCTTTCCGTGGAGCCCAGAAACGTTCTGTGCAGAATCTTTAGACTGGAAGTATTTAGACTCATTTTCTGGAGTGGAAGTGTGAACCTCCTCGGAAATCCTTTAAATCACCTGGATCTCGGGGAACTGACATTTGGAGAAATGACCTGAAGGACCGGGAGGTCAGGGCTGATGGTCACGGGGAATGTGATTTCCTGACACTTCTCCATGCCTCCTCTATTAGGGGGAAGATCCAAATCTTTATTAGGCTTGATGTTGTACCTTAATTGGTGAAATAACCCTTCCCCCCAAAGCCCCACACACTGCAAACTGGGCATATAGAGACTCAGCAGACGCCTCAGCGAGTGCTGTGTGCCCTTCTTGTTCTAGCACAGGTTTAGTTAACCCTGATCCTGGAGTGCTAGTATCCAGCAGGTTTTCTTCTATCTGCCGGAGATCAGTTGTGGTTCTTCAAAGATCTATCAGGATGGAGTACCGGTATACCAGGACCAGGGCTGTCTGCCCTTGTTCCACTGCAGCACGTCTTTCAGGAACAGGGAGCAGGGCATGTCGCCCCCAATGGGGCTGTCCACGAGCAGAACATTTGGTGCGAACTTGCCGCGCCCGTGCTGCCACATTTGGCCGTGCTCTGTTCCCTGTATTGTGTCCATCTGGACCTAAATACTGTTTAACAAATACAGGGCACGCTCATATGTCAGGCTGCGGGAGGCTATGAAAGCGGGAACCGAGGCTTCGGACGTCATAGTGAGGAGTCCATACATTGACATCACCTCTGCCTGACTATTGATGGCTCTATAAGACTGAGGTCTGGTTGCTCTGTTCCCCCAGCCACTGCACAACAGAGACCTAGATCCTCATGCTTCATCCCACATCCCATTGTAGCCCTGCAGCATAGCTGCCGTGTTATTTTTCTGTGTAGTTTCCTTTGTATTTATTTGTCTCGACAGTTTTGTTAAAAAGATAACAGGACGATGTCCTGGCTAAAATTGCCCACTGTGGCCCTATCAAATCTGGCCTCCTACTCATCCCCTATATCTTACTGGTGAATTCTCTCCTGCTCCTTCACCACCTTAGCTGCTGTGTGGCGAGGTACTGGTGCACATCACCCAGGTCGGGGCCACGCAGTGGTGGTTAAACTGGTTCCCCATTGCTTCTGTAAAGCCCTTCGCGTGTAGCAAAGCATTGTATAAATGAAAGATTTATTCGTTCATTCATTCAAAACGATCTACTATTGATACTATTAATTGACATCTGCATCATTCAACTGGCCACATATCTATGTATTTACCTGAGCTGACTAATACATGGATTTCTCTGGTCAGCGTCATGCCTGTAACATATCTTCTCTGGTCATGCCCATAACTCTTCGTCCAGTAGAGGGTGACGATGAGCCAGTGATATATACACACAATGATTGGCTGCTTCATGTGTCTCTTGGAGCTCAGTCACGGAAAGATCCTGGCGAAAAAAAACACACATGAAGGCCAGGCATTGTTACCTAGCACCTGTTACTCAAACAATAAGCTCCTTCCATTCATACCTTCGAGAGCGGCGGTGTTCCAACCCCCGTTATCGGAGGCGCTCGTCGGCTGCATGCTTGCCACTCGTCTTAAGCTCCTCCCCGCTCTGCCTCCACCAATCCTGCGAAGAGTGAGGCCACGAGCTCCAATTCCGGCAATTTCAAAAGCTCCCCAGTCAGCCAAAGATAGTAGCTTTGGGGCATAAACAGTCGGCATGCGATGAGAGGGATTGTGTGTGTGGTGAAGGCTGGGTTTCTCCTGGGGTGGGGGGGTGGCACTGTAATTGAAGAGCAGTATGTTTCACAGAAGAGCCCAGCGATCCTTTCCATCTGGGTGACGGCAGTTATTTACTCCATTACTTAATAGGAATGTTTAGAACTATAAATGCTCATTGAATGAAGCACGGAGTAATTACTGGTCATTGTGAGTTAATGAAAGGAACGGAACAAAGTGGTTATGCTATTTTCTCTCTCTTCTGCTCTACTGAGATGGAGCATAAGCCTGCTGCCTTTCGGAGACTCATAACTTCCCAGACGCTGAGTTTTTCTCTCCAATCTATGCCATTGGGGGGGGGGGGGGGTGAGGGGGGGCGAGCTGTGTTCTCAGGATAGCATGCGGAGTTTGCATGTGGGCTGGACTTGCGTTCCATCATTAGTGATTTGTGTACGTTCCTGGAAGTATTAATCTGAGCTTTTCTTAGGTTACACGGCATTAGATCTTGCTGCTGGTTTCCTGTGCTGATAACATGGCCCTTTGTGTGGTTCCTGGAATGTGTTTCAGCTCCTTGTCTGGTATTGCATGGATGCAGGTATCACACTGAGTTTTGTGGTTGCTGCCTTATGTCCAGCTCCTTTCTGCACGCATGTTGCCGTGCTATTTAGCACTCATGGGGGAGGGCATTATGGGTAGTCATGTCTGTGAGTCACTTTGGATAAAGAAACCAGATGAACTCAATATTCATGTAGCATTAGAGTGACTTCATGGCTGTGAATCCGCCAGTGGAGGTTCTGGAGGGTTTTTTATTTTCTATGACTCTGAATGAGGCTCTCGCACGGCCCAATGCACATGTGGGGGCATGTGCATTATCTAATTAAAAGGTCTCAATAGCCCTGTCTGTCCTTTAACTGATTTTCCAGCTAATTGTGGGTCAACTCTCACTAGACCTCTAGTGGTAGGAAGGATGCACTGCATTCTAATCCTCAACCGTGTTTCCTCTGTCATCCCGTTGCTTCATTCGTCATAGTCTCACTCCTGTGACTTAAAAATGGCCAGTTTGCCATCTTTCAGACCAGAGGGTCAAACACCCCTGACCTCTGTGGCTCGCATTCTTGACAACCACCTCTTGTAAATCCTTGCGTAGGTGATTCCAACCAGGGATGGGCAAACTGTCTGTGCGTCTACAAACTTATCTATGGCTAAATGTTTTGGCTGAGAAAAAAACACTATGTTGGTCACGTTTTTTAAATGTCTGTAGTAAAAATAGCATTTTGATCAGAATGACCATTAGAATGCGTCATGGTGACGATCCCTGATTCCAGTGTTCAGTGACTGATGGAAAAACATTTGTCGGGATTTTAAGTCATCAAGCTGGAAATTGTTATGCCGAAAAGGGGCACAGCGCAGGATTACGCTCACAAAATAATGTTTATTTCTTATTTTTTTGGAGTATGGAGTATGAGACGGTATGCAGATGTTTCCTTAGCAGCTGTTGATATGAAATTATACCTTTTATAGAATTTGCTGAATTTAAAGCACGGATATTTTGTATTCCAGTGGGCTTTCACTGTCTGCCTGGCCTTCTCCTGCTTGTGTATTGGGACGACACTCTTGCCTGTTTATTTGCTCAATAACTCTGCCGCCACAGTCATTAATAATGGCTTATACAGACAGGGACCAGATACATGTCGTTTTGGAATCACTGCATCTTTATTGATAGGATGGAGGAGGGTATCAATTAAGTCTCATCCGAAATAATTGCCTAGTCCCAGTGTATCCCTGATGCATCCCACAAGCCAGTGCATATCTTCGCATCTGGCTTTGGGGGATTCTCCACACATACAGGGATTTGACCTCCCATGCCTTCATGAGTGACTATCAATTTCACTGTGACCTCACTGACTATCATCGTCTGCACTGTAAACTGCAGCCTGCAATTACCTCCCTGCTGGCCAAGACCTACCAGCACTGACACAAACAGGACTGTCACTACCTAATATATATATATATATATATGTATGCATGCATGTATGCATGCATGTATGCATGTATGCATGTATGCATGTATGCATGTATGCATGTATGCATGTATGCATGTATGCATGTGTGCATGTGTGCATGTGTGCATGTGTGCATGTGTGCATGCATGCGTGCATGCATGCGTGCATGTATGCGTGCATGTATGCGTGCATGTATGCGTGCATGTATACGTGCATGTATGCGTGCATGTATACGTGCATGTATACGTGCATGTATACGTGCATGTATACATACATACATACATACATGTGTATGTGTGTGTATATATATATAAACGTATGTGTGTGTGGAGACTCTCCAGTCATTTCTATGCCTATATCCCTAATCACAACAACGACAACCTTAACCCAGCCCTAATCTCAGCCGTAAGTAACTAAACAAAATACATTTTTACAAAATGGAGTTTCCCCTTGTATAATATTTACAGTGGTACCTCAGAACTCGAACTTTATCTGTTCAGAACTCCAGATCGAATCCTAAAAAGTTTGGGTATTGATCAAATTTTCCCCATAAGAAATAATGGAAGACCAATTAATTGGTTCCCAGCCCCAAAAAATTACACCTAAATGTGTCCAATGTGTCCTGCCCTAATCGTACGCTAATGCCGTGTGCCACCCCCCCTCATAAACCCCATGTGGAATCCCCGGGTGATCAGCTGTTTCTGGTTATTGTCATTAGTCCTCTCTATTTAATCCGCGTTTCAGTTTGTTTCCCCAGTCCGGTCATTGTAGTGTCCGTCTGCATTTTGCCTGTCTTACCTGTAATTAAACCCAGGATTCCCTGATTCCCTGATGTCTGCGCCTTTGTCTTCATTCTGTCCCAGCTAGGCACGACAATATTATTATAATTAAATGTATTAATGGTTTATTACTAATATTAAAATAATGAATAAGATTTTTATTTTTAAATGTATTTATATAATATTTATTATTGATACTGTCTGTCATTGTCTAAATGTATTTTTACTGTCTAAATATATGTATTCAGCTAGTATAAACATGCACAATGCTATCACAGCTAATGCGAGGCTGAGACTGAAGCTTTACCTTGACTCATTTCCCCGTGCGTACAAGTTATTTTATATCGGCGTTCATGGTTTGACTTCTGAGATTGAAATTGAGTACTACGAAATTCTTTTCCGAACTGGTTGGTTCGATTTTTAAGAAAATTGAGTTCTAATAAGTTTGAGAACTGAGGTACCACTGTGCATGACTACTCAGGCACAGACATACAGACACATACATATATAGACTTAACCATATTGAACAGAAAAACACTTAATTTACTAAACACGATGTTATCAATATCTAGGGCAGAAAGAGTCATATTATTACAGAATATGTAACTTGTGAGTTCCTTTCTTTCCAATACCGTCTTGCATTTGGTTTCTTGGTTTGGGCTTCAGGTTACTGGGTAAGTGATTAAAAGTTAGATAGGTAGATACACGTGTGCTATAAAGCATATAGATAAACGACTGCCTAATGGATTTTTAAATGATAACTTGGAAATGGTAGAATCTTAATTGTGATTCATTCCAAAAATGATTATATCCATATCCTTATTTGGAATTACTTGTTTTCGCAAGGCAAAGTGTGTAAATAGATTTAAAACTTTATGCAATCATTTTGCATGGTAATCCTCTCATTTGAATTGGAGACGGGGGAAAAAAAATTAATTTAGTTCAGGCAAAGGGGAAGGCAGATATTCCTCAAATATTGCAATGTGAAAAAGAAAGCCAGGACCACAGGCCAAATGGTAAATGAGCGGTTTGGCAGAGATGTATAACAAAAAAAAAATTGGAGATATGCAAGTATTCAAGCATCTGTTGAATGGTTTCCATTCTACCGAGGCATATTTGCTGTAAGAACGCTGACAAATCTGCGCTTAGCCATTGATATACTGTGTTTATATTATAACTCATGCTACCCGCATGAACTTTACACTATGACTCAAATATTTACTTCCTCATACAAACTCCAGAAGATTTTTACTCCAGAATAAGTGCACTCCGGCCCATTGAGCTATGACACCGTAAACAACACAGGCTGCTTCCTTTACATCCAAAGGAATCATTGTCTATATGCCGATGTTGAGTTTATGCTTCTCATCCAAACGCAGAGTTGGATGTCGAGGTGCCGCGGATGGGGCGAATAAACAGTTTTTCAGACTCATAGAGTGACGTTACACTCTTCCCAGTAGGCATAGAATATGGTCTTTATTAAAGGAGGCAGCCATACTGGGCGGGGGTGTTCGTTCTCCCAGGCCAAAAACAGTTTGGCTAGGTTCTGTTCTTCAATGAAACACACCTGAGAATATAAACCTATAAACATACACGAGTCAGAGGTTGACAAACCACCCCAAAAGCTGCTACACATTGTTGGGGGGTTAAACCATTTCATTTCAATAACTTCAGTTGTGTCGAAAAGACAGAAGTTTCGGATTATCTCCAGGCTGGTCTCATTCTGATCAAGTGAGCGCATAGACACCTCAGTCCAGTCACACTCCCAGGGACTTCCTTCTTCATTAGAGTGACATTTCAGACTGGACTGTCTTTGATTAGGTCATCATGAGGACATATCCTCTGTCTTGTGTCTGCTTGCCCAGTAGCCAATGGCAGGTCTGGGAACGGTATCACATGGTGTTTTAGGAGAATGCCTCTTTCAAACTGTTCGAAATGTGCTTGATGTTAACATATATTGTAGAGCCAAGTGCTGGAGATGGTGATCTTTGATCACCAACAGCAGTACCCCAGAATCATGATAAACACTCAATCCAGCTCCCCTTTATCACGTCATCTTACCATCCAGAATAAGGAATTGAGGATGTACTGTAAGCAGCATTTTTGATTATTATGGTTCTGTAAGTGAGTGATGGATATTACACCTTGATCACATACAGTTGTCAGAAGTGAGAAATTATTTCGATTAAAAAGTTGAATTTTCATCAATAACTTGTCCCACTGTAATGCTTCGCACACATACTTTGTAGATTGCTTTAACAAAATAACAATGTGAGACACAAAACCCAGGAATTTGTGGTAACGCTAAGATTTTACAAACTTTACAAAAACTTGTTTACACAGGTTTATTTCATAGACAAAAATAGACTTTTAACAGAGGAATTTTTAACGATCAGAACTTCGGAGTGCAGACCCCGTGGCTGGAGCACTGTCGCTTTGACGCTCCTCTCTTTGCTTGTCCACACTCACGTAAGACAGACCTTGCATTTAGCTCCCATTTCTGACATTTGACGTGCCTGTGGTGGAAATGGGTGGCATGGTTTCTTGGGGTGCATCAAAGCAAACATCCCTGCTGTGATTAATCTGACCCATCAAGGAAAAGTGCAAACTGTGGCCGCATGAGGCAATTTTCATCTATTTTTTTAAGTAGTTTAAAATTTTTTCCAGAACCTCCAACACACCACTACAGAGCTTCCCCACATTCTGTGCCCACAGTGGGATTATTTATTTTTGAAGGATCCCCACTCTTTCCTTTTCCTACCTTTGTGTCCCCATCTGGCTAACGCCGCTCAAAGCCGGCTGCTGGCATGGTTACCGAGGAGAAAGCTGACCAATAAACCGCTCGAATTTCACATTACTTTTTCCATGGCCTCATGATCACTTTCTGGCAATATCCCCAAGGTTTTTTTTCCTTGTGTGATCTGGCACTTAAAGGAGAGCGTGCAGGGCTGCGTGGCGAGCCGAGGTGGTTGTAAAGAGCAGTACCTGCCCTGGGAGAATCACGCTGAGAGACGGCGGGGGGGTGAGGGCCGGTGTTACGAGGCCCCATTAAATATCGTGGGCTGGTGGCTAATTAGGAAGGAGCCTACTTGAAGGAAGATCCTCAGGCAGCAAATGCTGGCTTGCATTTGTGGCAGGGCAGTTAAATTTACCCCAAACACACATGCGTACACACACACACACACACACACACACATTTTTCAGATGGTGAGGACTATCAGGCTTGTGTGGTGACTCTCCTGTTGTCCCTCCAGTCATAATTAAATCAAAACTAATTCATCTACTTTGTGCAATTTGGGGGTTCAAATAAAACGGAATGGCACTACCCCCCCCACATTGCATTCGTAAAAGGTCATTGGCTGGACTGATTTGCTAGCTGGGTTACTTTTGAAAGTGTAGGTGTGTCTTTAACAGCTTAAAATGTTTTACTAACCGACACTCTTATGTCATAAGCTAGAAGCACTTTGAAAACTTTCACGTCTTTCGTTAGGGAGGCGTGTGTGTGCAGAGTACTGAGCGTCGCTGCGGCGTGTGACCTGACCGAGGCTGAGACGGGACGCTTCGCCCACTGAGCATCGTTTCCTGGAGCGGCGAGGCTTCATTAACATGCGCCGTCATGTAAATCTGCACATGTAAATGTGAGAATCCCATCGCTCTGCTTCAGCCACCTTGTCTTCCTCTTCCAAAGGCAGGAGTTTAAATAAATTGTGTTTTCTGGTGCTGTTCTCATCTGTAAATGTCTTAGATATCCCCCCTCATCTCTTCTTCCAGGGAGATCCTCACTGTGGCGGGATCACAGGTCAGCGGATGGAGAGAGACACCCGAACGCTGTCTTTGGCTGGATGGGTTGTGCGAGCACACAGGTGACCTCACTGTGTCGGGGTCATAGGTCAGCGGTTGGAGAGAGACGCCCGAACGCTGTGTTTGGCTGGATG
>JABFEB020000002.1:19386354-19400824 GCA_019775895.2 Stomatorhinus ivindoensis | reverse complement strand
TTGGGGGTGGGGGGGGGGGGGGGGGGTCGTGGGTTTTAGATTCGTCGCTCTTGCCTTGCCTTCATGCAGAGAGAGCTGCAGAGATGAGCAGCACCGCCAGTGACCTGGTCTCTAGTGGCAGCCGATAGTCGGTTGGGGGTCAACCGGGTGGCAATTTGTAGTAACTTACTCTGTCTCAAGGGCCAGAGGGGAAGAGCCAAGGGGGATGAGTGCAGGAGTGTGGCGTGGGGATGGAGCTTAGGTGGTGCCGTGGTAGGTGACAGGACATAAGGGGAGCAGGAGGGCCTTGTTCATGTAGCTGTTTCCTGCTTTCACTTACCTGTCTGCATTAATGCTGAGACACATGGGCAGTGGTTGAGGCAGACGGAGGAGGGGTGCAGAGGGCACGGGTCATGGGTTCACATACATCTGATAAAAACCGTTGGCTTCTCCATGGGGGAACATCAGAGGAATGGGGTTGGAGAAGCAAGCGAGTAAGGAGAAACAGAAATGATTCTGCATTTTATTCAGCGCCCGGGAGTTCTGCTCTGTGACAGGAAGTCTTAGCTTGGTTGCTAATTGTGTTTGGAAATGCCAGTGTTTCATGAAAAGACTTTGAAAAAATGAAGGTATGTTCCTGAAAAGGATCTCTCTCTTTGTCTGTGCTGTGGAATACCATGGAAGGCTCTTTCCAAGACGAATTTGCACATTCTTGAAGAACTGTAACCTCAAACCTGAAACTAGCACTGTATCTGCACGACGTCATGACGTGAGGCAAAGGTAGGGCAAGGAAGAGGCAAGTCCCCAGGTGGGGAAAGGAGTCAAAACTCAGCATCCCCACAAGCTGCTGGATGCTTACTCCATCTCTTGGATAGTCAGGTAGGTGGCCAGCAGTGGGGAGCCGTCGGATTTAGGGATGGAAAAACTGCCCAAGGGTACAGCAGGCTCAACCGGTACAGTGAATTAGTTGGGGTGCCAGAGCCAAGGACATCCCGCGGATTTCACGGTACCGAGCCGCCTACCACAAGCCGTGCCCCTGCCCGGCATCTGGAACTTGATCCAGGTTGCAGCCGGCTGGCCAGGAATGGAGGTGAGAAGAGAGAGTGAGAGTGAGATTTCGTTACTGCGTCCGCCGTGTGCGGCAGATGCCGTTGGGCAGGGTGCCTTGATATAGGCTCGTTCGGAAAAGTTCCCGTTGCTGTTTGACCTCTTTAAGAGTTTGCATGACGATGCTGTACTGTCACGCTTTCAGGCCCATCCCTATGAGAAGTACTTTATGGATTTCATCTCCCAGAACAGTTTAGTCTATCGACCTGCGAGGATCGCGAGTTCCAGGTAGCTCCGTTTACGTACTCTTTGTAGGGTCGGGCAAGGGGAAACAGAAGTTTCGACATGATCTTTAGATCAAAGTAGCAGAATCTTTCAAGTGCTGAAAACCGCCCCCCCCCAGTCTGGAGGATCTAACGTGTTCGAAAAATTTTAAAAGTTATATGTGCATTTCTCAGTGAGCGTTCGGAGGGGAAATGTAAAAGCGGTAAAGGAAGAGCATGCTGCTTCTGCCACATTTGCGAAGACTGAGCTGAAGTGGTCATGGCAGGACATCAGTGGGAGTTAGCTGTATGTCTCTCTCTGTTTCTCTCTCCCTCCCACACGTCGTCTCTCTCTCCGTCTCTTTCTCTCCATCTGTCCATGTGTTTCTGTCTGATTTCCTCTTTCCCTTCCGTCCCTCCGTCACCTTGTAGTGTGGTGTGTTTGCGCTTGTTTTGACCCTAGAACCCTTGCGTCTGACGCTACGGAGATGCATTGGCTCCAGGTATCGGAAGGCCCGTCTTCACTCCCTGTCCGCCCCTCTTTCTCGCTGTGTACCCTCACCGTGATCCCAAGGCGGTCAGTCTCCAGCCTGGAAGAAGAGGAGCTAGTGCCTGGACTAGTAAAGGCATGCCGGTCTCTGAGGGCCTCCCGTCGCCCACGGCACGGCAGAGCTGCGGCCACAGATGGTGGGGCTGGCCTAGCACCACTGTAATCAGAGGGTGCAAGCCAAATGGTAGGGTGTGGAGTACTGGGCCCTGGGAACAGGAGAAGGCCACACAAAAAGGAAGGCAGTTCTGGAAGCCGTAAATATTGGGTCAAGGAACCTTGCCTTGCTTCCTGATTTCTGCTCATCTTTGTTGGCTCAGTCCTGCCTGGCCTGCTGTTATCCATACCTCCTTAGCGCTAGAAAGAAAGGAGGGGGAGAAGGAAGCTGAAGAAGGAGTCTGGAGCTGAGCTGTGCCATCAGCAGGGGCGCGTAAACATGAAAGCATGTAGTGCTGCTATTGGGATGCATTCTAGTTCTGCAATAGGGATGGATGTGTAGTGCTTTTACACATTACAACACTTACACTGTCCTGTCCAGATGGTACGTTTCAGTAACTGGGTCAGAATCTTTCGTCGGTCCTTTGGACTGGATGCCATGGTCACTGGTGGCATTCCACAGGGGTGTCTGAAGCTAGAAGTAGACTCTCGCCTGCCAGTTGAGGGTGACCGCATGTGTCTGCAGAGCTCGCACGTCCCTGATGTTTGCTAACCTGAAGCACAACTGTCTCTACCAGTGGAGACAAATGCAGACACTGCAGCAAAGGATTGAGCCTGTGTGGTTCTCAGTGACATAAATGCAGGAATGAGAACCTGTGTAGACCTTGGAGAAAGGCGTTTGCCTCTTCATCTGCTCTTTACTTTCTTTATGCTAGCTGTCCAGAATGGAGAGGATGCAATCCTGGAAGGTTGAAGAATGACATTTCAGACAGTAGCCTCCTGTCTGTTTTCATCCAGCGTAGGGGGTGTGGGTCAAGGAATCTCCTTAATGGTACTAGCTTACCTGTTGAAAACGCCTATGGATCAGTGTATGCCTGTGAGACTTCAGATTCCGGCTGTTTTCCATAGGCTGACTTATCCCAGAAATTATGTTGTTTGCAGTGTTCACTCTCTTCCTGTAAGGCACTGCTCTTATCTAGGCGAGCCTGGACCCTGTCCACAAGGCATGAGTTTGGAACAAGATGGATGGGATTCCATTCCATCGTGCGCATTTGCACATAGGCGGTGTTGAGACTCGGGTTTTGAGACTTCACAGGACTCCAGGAACAAACTCACCTGTGGGAACTATGCAGGGATGGCATACAAATGTACACACACACACACACACACACAGGTTTGTAATTATATCTTTTTGGGGACTCTCCATTTATTTCTATGGGGAAATCTAATCCCAACATGACACCCTTAACCCCTACCCAGCCCTAAACATAACCATAATATGGGGTACATGAAACATAAACATAATCCACACACACACACGCACACACACACTGAGCTAGGTGTAGGTGGTTTATTAATCATTGTTACTTGTAAATAAAAACCCAAAAATGGAAGCTTTTTTACTACATTGTGACAAGTGCTGTTATTTTGCTACCTGGCTAGAAAGTTTTAGATTGGTGCTGTATAGCTGTTACATCAGGCAGCCTAGGTGTCAGTGCCACGCCTCACGTTCCAGCAGCTTCTGTTTGTGTGCTACACAGCCATTGATGAAATGAGCTCTAGAATCATAGCTTTTTTTTTCCCTGCAAGCCTCTGTGAAGCGTTAGGCAGCCAGCGTGTAATCATCTCCAAATGAAATGATCGTCTCAATTACAGATTACACAGTCGTAATTGACCCCCATCTCTCTGCCCTCTACTAGCGTGAGGCATTGAGGAAACGGGGAAGGGGGCACAAGATCAGACTTTGATTATAGGCTGTGGTGCAACTCCCTCTCAAACACGCAATTACTTTATCTCGCTGCCGTAAACAGTGGACCAATTTTCACCAAGCTCAATAGCGCAAGCACGGCTCTATCAAAGATCTGGATGCTGTTGGGCTGGCTTGCTCTCAGCGCGTTTATCTAAACCTAACCAGTGGATCCTTTTAAACTTGTGGGGGTAGGGGGGTGTCATTTGGCCCCACCCCAGGCCAAAACCATAGAAGTTTCCACTGGTCCGGCAGAAAGGATGTTTTCAGTTAATTTCAATTGGATGTCCCTATATCCACGTTTGTCTTCTGCTCTGAGGCACACGTCATGCGTGGCAATCTGAGGTACGCAGTCGGTAGAGGCAAAAGGCAGTCAGAAGTGTTTGGCAGTTGGAGGTGAATGACAGTCGGAAGTGTCTGGCAGTTGGAGGTGAATGACAGTCGGAAGTGTCTGGCAGTTGGAGGTGAATGACAGTCGGAAGTGTCTGGCAATCAGAGATGCACGGTTATCGGAGGTGTGTGGTCGCAAGAGGTAAAAGGCAGTGAGGTGCACGGCGGTTGGAGGTGTCTGGCAGTCGGAGGTGCACGGCACTCGGAGATGCATGACACTCGTAGATGTACGGCAGTCGGAGGTGCGCGGCAGTCGGAGGTGCGCGGCAGTCGGAGGTGCGCGGCAGTCGGAGGTGCACGGCACTCGGAGGTGCGTGGCAGTCGGAGGTGCGCGACAGTCGGAGGTGCGCGACAGTTGGAGGTGCACGGCACTCGGAGGTGCGTGGCAGTCGGAGGTGTGACTCGAAAAATGGGTTGACGCCACAAGCTGCCACCATTGTTATGTTACCTGAGAGGTCTGATGGCTCTGCCGCGCTCTTGTGTCCCATACCGCGATTGGTCAGCCTGGAGCTGGGAGTGTCTGTCGGGCCTTTTTTTTAGGCCTCTATGGGGAGGAGGTGTTTTGACAGCTTTGGTGCAAGTACTAAAGTGGCAAACTCTCACATTGTTGTACTCATTCACACCTCCATCTCCAAAAGCTGTTGAGCTTTTGTTTTGTGTATTACAAAAAATACACACGCACACCCAGCAACCTCCTTTACTTTGGTTCGTCTGAATACCCTAATAATCTAGTAACTAAACTAATAACTAATATCACAAATAATATGCTCAGGATTTGTTAGCATTAAAAGAAAAAAAGCAGCTCTGTCGCTATCTCCAAGGCTGGCAGTCTGGCTGTCAGAACGCCGCCGTTTGAGATGTGGTGACAGACAGCGCGTTTGTGATCTCCTGGGGGAGTTCTGTATACATATTAAGCAGCGGCAAAGATGCATGCTGCATTAGGGCCCCCGCATCCCTCACTGCTGAAGTCCAAATAGGTATGTGTCTCTCCCCCAGCACCTCGTTTCATTCTGGGTGTATGACACCACCCTGTGTGGAGATGACTCAGAGGTTTAGGGTGACCGGTGTCAATAATGACCTGGAAAAAAGTCGCCATCCTAGTGTGTTGACAGGAGCTTCTTGGCGTCGGCCAATGTGGCAGTACTTTGGCAAACCAGGCTGAGATCTTGCGGATTCTGAGGTTGGCCTCTAACGGACTGAGGAGTGTGTGTGTGTGTGTGTGTGTGGGGTGTTGTTGTACTGAGGTCATGTGGCATAAGATGATAGGCCAAGTCGCTGCCCTGGAGATCAGGCCTCGGGGGGGGGATCATCACTGCTACTCAAAGGGGGCAGAATGCCACCGTATGTTTTCAGACTCTGGTGGGTTGGACTATTTTCTTAAGAATCACTGTGGAATGTTGAAAGGCTCAAAATGTTTGTCATAAATTATATATAGTTTTAGTTGAGCAGTAGACAGTTCTGTTCCAAGCAGTAACTTAGGCTGGACATTACAAGGGTGCAACAGCAGTGCCAGTCATGGCAACATGGAGTACGTAAGATGCCATTTTTTTTGGTTGTAACATGGTATCCTGAATGTCTTTTTAGAATTGTTTTTGCTTGATGCGTTCCCTGACCCTGTCAGTTACGTGTCACTGGTTTCTTCCCATTGTGCTCAGAGGTGGGTCACTGGCAGTTGTGAGGGTAATTAAGGTAATATTCTGTAGCTTTAATGGGGCTGGAGCCCGGTAAGTGGTTTCGGGAAGAATTTTGTATCTACGTATGTTTACCTCCTGGGGATGCCTCTCCTGGTATCTCTGGTCTCTGCCCCCCTCCCCCATCCTTGCTCCCCCATCCTTCCTCCTCCTCCTCCTCCTCCTCCTCCTCCTCCAGTCAGCTTTCGCCCTCTTGTCGGCACCGATGACTGATGATGTCTTCGGGCATCCTCTCAGTGCTCGGCTCCATCTTCACTCTGGCTGTCAGGATGTGGCGTCTCAGGCTGGGTGTGCCCCCCCTCCCCCAGGGCCCCCGCCCTCAGTTCCACCCCAACCCCCCAGGAGAGCAGCAGTCAGTGAAATGTGAGTGGAGGCTGGCTGCCGTCGGTCTCACTCCTCCCTTTCTGCGCGGCCGTGCACGCTGGATGCCATCTTTGTCATTACTGCAGGGTGTCCGTCTTTGCCCTGCCTATCTCACCCCCAAACTCACAGGGAGAATAACAGAGCGGCGGCAGGGGGCGAGGTGGTAATCCAGTTAGCCGAGGTAACCATGAATAATCACCCAGCCGGTCGCACCCCCCTGACACAGTGATGTATTACGGCAATTCGGACAGAGCCTTCCACCGAGGCTGCGCTGATGGGCTCCTACTCTAGGATGTGCGCCATGCACACAGAAGTGATCCTGCGCGTCCCCGGGGCCTGGAGAAGCCGCGCGATGCTCACAGTAATGCAGCACGGAGACGCCCGCCTGCTTCACGCATCCTGTCAGTTTCGCGAAGCCGCGACTGACTGGCTCTGCTCCTCCCGTCCGCTAATTGGCGAGGATGGAGAGCTCTTTCAGGGGGGAGACGGTCACGCTCGCTTGGCCTTGAGTGAGACTTAATGTTTTTTTTTTTTTTAAATCAGACAATATATTGTGCATGTTCTGTCCCCCCGCCACATTCCGCTATGGCTCATTCTCCTTGCAGGTGCTTTGGTAATGCCTTAATGGTGTAGTTTTTTTCTCTGTTACCATTAGAGGGACAGCATAGCATTTCTTCCCCTTCCCTCAGCCTGGCAGATGCTGCAGGTGGAATCTTCATGGCGCTCCGGTAACCCAGTAATCCTGGAGAGGCTTCATCCCTGACATGTGGCCCCCGTCCAACTCAAGGGGAGGTGACCTTGCCCTACGCCGTCCTTCCCTCGCATGCTGGGAAAATGGAGGATGTGAGTCGGATTCATCTTAGCGATGCTCCGACCGCTCCTTGCAATCAAACCAGTGTCCCCACCTCCCTAACCTGGTGTGGTTGGGTTTGTGTGTCGTCCCCCCCAGGGGAGTTTGTGGGACACAGCCTGAGAGGGAGGGGCTCTGACTCTCACTGCGGTATCAGCGGGCTCAACAGTAGCCGTAATGGGAGGCCAGGCAGAGAGAAATGCAGGAAGAGGTCCCACTGTTGCCGAGGTGCCAGCACTGTGCCGGCCGGCTCCCACAAGGGAGCGAGCACAGGGACGCCTGAGGAGCAGCATCAAAGGGCTCTTGTTAGATCCTAGTCTCCTGTTGCCCCTGCAGACTCTTTCTTTACTGCATTAGCAGAGGTCGACACAGAAAGGATGGTAATCCGTTTACTTCCAGCCGGTGTGACCGGTGCGTGGGACACCCGCGGCATTACGCGGTGCGCAGGCTCGCCGCTAGGCCTTCCCGTGGCTCCGAGCCCTGCCGTCTCATCCATATGCACTCCCCTCGCTCACAGTAGCCACTGCCTCGCCCACCGGTGGGACACATGCGGCCTGGGATCCGGGGGGGGGGGGGGGGGGGCCCCCCCCCCCCCCCCCCCCCCCCCCCCCCCCCCACGCTCCCAGCCAACCACAAGCCACTTCGATGTGTGATGGTGTGTTTTGTAACCGAAACACAGACCCGTTCATCGCCGGATGATGACTTCTTCGAGACATCGTCTCAACGCCCCAGCACATGAATATCCCCTTGTTTTGGGGTCTTTAGGGGCAGAGGGGCAGGATATGCATCTTCCTGTTGAAGGTTCCCTTTCATACCTACTGTAGGGTTCGAGGAGGGGTGAAGCTAGGTTAATAATCATTTAGCATGTCAGCGCTGTTGGGAAAGCAGTCATTATATTGCCCGCTCTCAGCTGCTCTGCTTTTAGCATCATCTAAACCAGATTGTAATTTATATCCGCTTATGCAGCTGGGTGTTTTAGCAGAGAAATTCACAGACCTTGGAGTAGAGCGTCAGAGCGGAACCCCCTGCTTGGAACATGAGTATCACATGCCATCGGGGGCCGTGGTGCCATGTGTCTGACACACATAGGGACGTCGAGGGACAGAAATCTGTAAGGACGGCTGGTGTGTCCCAGCATCCAGCTACGGGTTCTGTCGCCCCCAGAAACAGGGGCTCCGGAGCAGCCTCGTCGGTCTGCCAGACGGTCTGCACTCACACATCCATGTACTCCAGCGAGGTATAGGTGTAACTGGCGTGCGAGTTAAGGCGTTGGCGAGCCTGGCTGCCGTAGCGCCGTCGACCTGCCAGACAAGTCGGGACACCTTCAAGAATGCTCGCTGAAATCGCCTGTGCCCCTCAGCAGGCTCGGTCCCCTCACTGCGGGCCTTTCCGGGGACGTGTGGGGGGGGGGGGGGGAGCAAAGCGAGCGGGGAGGGCTGATGGCGGATGGGAGGATGGCGCAGGGCCAGTCGAGGTGCTGGGAATGACACTTTTAATGATTAAAGTGGTTATAATTCTGGATGCATCTGCGCAGAGGGTGCGAGTCGGGAATGCAGACTAGGGTCTCGCTGCTGCGTGAGCCACAGAACCTGCTAAAATTCTGCCAGTTGCTCTCTTAAGGGTCATGGGGTGGATGTGCAGTTTCCAGAAAGTCCCTAGCTAGTCTGCTTCTAGCTGAAACGGGAAATGCAGCGGGGGTGTGGGTGTCAGGAGGTAGCTGCCCCAGCATGCCCCTGTGCTTGCAGGGCAGTCCTAGGTAATGCTTGTGCTGCTGGGGAGTCTCCCCCAACCCCCCCCCAGGGAATCCCTGCTAGAGTAGGAAAAGGCGACTGGTATGTTGGCTGTGATTTATGACCCCGTTTGCTTAGGAGTTTCCCGGCCTCTAAGGGGCACTAGGGGTTCGCCTTCACCCCGTGGTAACCTGGTGACTGGCGTCGCAGTCAGGAACAGCAGTGCTTCCGATTTCATGACAAGGACTGGAATATCGGAGACCGTCTCGCATGAATGTTTGTCCTCAGGAGACACACCCATGCAATTTTCAGTCACTGTCAGTAGGCAGTAGCTTATTTATGAGAAGGTGTTAGGGTGTGTGAAATCTGTAGGGGGCAGTATGTCATTCAGTGCCTGTGTGTCTATGTTGTGATTGTCGGCCGGGCTGCAGTGTGTAACTCGAGGTGTGGTTTCTCCACCTTCAGTGGCACCTTGTCAGTGTTCGCGGCTCGGCACGGTGCTGGGGCATGGGGGAAGGAGGTGGTTTGAAACAGAAAGAGGCTTACACATCAGATCTGGATGTGAGGTGGGTTGCAGGAGCAGACAGGAGGCATAGATGACTCTTTCTCCCCCTCTGCTCCTCTCTCTTCTTCCTGGGCTCCTCTTCCTCGCCGGCCTGTCTGTACTGGAGCCAGGCCCAGATCGGCAGCCTGTGTGTTACAAACCGTTTGGAAGTGACATATTGACACCCTCGTCAGGATTTATGGTACAGTAATCAGCCTTGTCTGAGCACAAAGGGCAACTGTGAGGTGTGGCAGCGGAGGGCTGGCAGGGGGCGGCAGGCCTAGCGCACCGCCATTAAAGGCACACCCACTTCGTTGAGCCCGTCGCCCAGCAACATGTCACTGTGTGTCTGCTTTGGTGACAGACCCGACGTGACCAAGGTGTTTATGGTCGCGGTTTTTATATAAGAGGTACTCCTGCCGTTATGGGGGAGTTTGACCATGCCCTGAGAAGCACATCGATTTCCCTCCACGAAGCAGCCAGGAGCAGAAGGACGAGTCCTAGCATCTTCTACAGTGAGCTGGTGATTGGTTGCAGGTCACATGACACGGACTCCCTGCTCTCCTTGAGTCTGACAGCTGCTACAGTGACGTGGACTCTGGAGTGAAGACCGTGCCCGGCTGATGCACGAGAACGCCTCCAAGCCGTGGGCCTGGCTAGATACCGGTGCTTAATACTCCATCTCCACTGCTTTTTTCTTACTGGAGGTTTGTCTGATTTGGTCCTGCGATTTTGGACATTCCCCTGCCTCCCTGCAGGCAGCTATACAGGCCTGGACTGCAAAAGCCTGCGGTCTGCACATTCTGCTGACTGGATTTGGATGGAAGGGGATGGAGCCTCTGCTGCAGGTCCCTGCGCGTGGCACAGGCTGCCCCCCTTCACCCCTTTGTGTCGCCCCCTCAGCAGCCCAGGGTGGCGTGTTTGAGTCCTCATGGGCGCAGCTTTTTGCACGCCGCCTGGCTTTTCCCTGGGGAAGGGGGGACGCGGTTACAGAGCGTGTGTGAGTGCAGGGCGCCCCCGGTGTGCTACAGAGCTTCCCCCGAGTTGGCCCTGCATTACCGCAGCCCTAATTAGATAAGCGGTTATTGAAAAAGGATGGATGGATGGAAAAAGTGAATCGCAGTGAATGGAAAAACCACTCGTTTTTTTATGCTGGTTTACAGCTCTGTGCTCCACCATAGCATCACTGTCTCATGAGCCGCAGGGATAGGTGAAGCCCTTGGGAACATCTGCAGTCCATCGGAACAACGGGGCCCAGTACCTCTCCATGCAGTAGATGCATGCCGAGCATTTGGTGACGTTCGTCATCCTTGCATTCGACTGAAGCTGCAGGAGCGAGGGGCCAGCCTGCCAGATAGACGCCATGAAGTGAAGCCATGTTCGCTATTTATACCAGCACTGTGGAGTTGTCTTGTCACGTACTCCATCTTGCTCCACCTTTTTGAGTCTGAGCACAAGGTCACTCACCCATTCAGCATCTTGGGAGGAGTTTTTAGGGACCTTCTTCCGGGGTGTAGCGAACCGGCACCCTTCCGATCGCACGTGTTGAGGCTTAACCTGCCGAACCCCCACAGCTGTTCTAGGAGCCCCCGCTCACCTGTCAGAGGGATTGACATGTAGCAGATCAACATCTGGAAACTGGTGTATGTACTTCTTCAGAGTTGACTTGCTTAAAGAAGCAACACGGCATTACTTTCTAGCTTTCACCAGAAAAGCTCTCATCTCATGGACGTTTCAGGCAAGGATGTTCTCTGATATGACTTATCTGAAACTTGAAAAGTCGCCTTTGGAGATGAGTTTCCTTCTGGATTAGAAGAAAGTGGTGTGCTGTGAGAGGCGGGGCCGACTCCACGCTTTTCCGGGGTCCGGATCTCAGCGTCCGGTCGACGAGAAAGACAGCTGCTGCTGGCACGTTTAATGAAATACAGTGAAACCTGGCCGAGTCTGACCACTCATATGGTAAGTGAATAATCTGGACATTAACAGTCCGGACCACACTGTGTGACTTTGGCTTCCAAGGACATTGGTATGTTCGCTGCATATATTAAGATATTTAAAAAAAAATAAATAAAAAATAAAAAAAAAAGAGCTGCTTTTAACCACAATCTTGAGAAGATGGGGAAGTGAGACATTTGCAATGGGGACTACCCTGTAGATGGAGGCTGTGCTTGGAACAGGGAGTCTCAAGGGAGGGGGGATAGTGGTGGTGGTGTTTGTGGCGGGTGAGCGTGACATGGTGGACACCCCAAGCAGAAAATGACACCTGTTCATTGGGCTATGTCATTGTCCAGACATTTTAGATTTAACTATAAATTAATAATCATAGGGCAGGGGAAAGGACACCAGTGTGTGTGTGTGTGTGTTGTGTGTGTGTGTGTGTGTATGTGGTTGGGGGGGGTAATGAAAGGAGGACATGAATCCTCAACCTATGATAATTTCTATTCAGTTTGTCACATTTCTGAACATTTAGAGGTGCATTCTGAGGAGCTTGCCTGAGAGTGGAGCCCTTTTATTTGGGGGGAGGGCGTTGGGTAGAGTAGAGAGCTGGGAGGCAGCAAAAACATGGTCTGTCTGCAGATTGGGAAACACTGGAATGGGGCCTTTGCGTGTGTCTGTAGGGTTTCGGTTCCGGCCAGGAGGGTTTGAATGCAGAATCTCTTCTAGACGTTGTCCAGGCAGTCTGCTCGCCCAGTGGCATCCAGACCACAGGCCAGCACAGATCCCTTAGGTCTAAGAACAGTAAGGTGCAGACATAGCATTACCCTACTGTTGATGTAGCTGTGCTTAATGTTACCATTTATAATTTGCAGTAAATGTACTGTGGAGGTAATGGCCACATGGGCTACTGTTTGAAATGAACACACCTGAATTTACCTTTGGTTAGGATGCAGAAATAAGGGGCCCTGCTGATTCCCCAGAAGCTTCAATCTAAGCTTTGGTCTCCAACACCTCAAGCTTGACTGCGCTGGTTCGACAAATTAGCATCTTCCCTTCCGTCTGCTGTGACGGTATTTACAAAATAAAATAAACACTCAGGATGCCATCAGATTAGGAGGGCCCCCGTTCACACCAGAACCTCACCACACTTCGAAGAGAAAGCCAAGCTCTTCCAGACGCTCGAGAAAAGTAGCTTTAACGCCGTCCAAGTGGTTGGAAAATGTGTGTTTATCGCTCATCAAGAGATTGTTGGCTGGAAGGAGGGGACACAGCTAATCAGACTGATTTCAGCCACGGCATCTCTCAGAGAAGAAGAGCAGAGTTCTAATTAAGTGTTCGACAAGGCTTAGCAAAGATTAACTGGGTAGATGGCAGCTCAAAGACATCATCATAGCCATGGGATGGAACAAGGGGAACAGCGGGGGTTAGGGCACCCTTGGAGTTAAGCAGGAGGTAAAGTTTTCGCACTGCGAGATGGTCCTTTGTAAAAGGTGCCACTTCCTGCAATCCCTCACAGTATGATTTTCCTCACGGCGAATCATTTGTCAGAAGCCTGTGGCCCCAGTGGAGACATCCCCAGTAGGGGAATCTGCCATCTTTCTGCTCCAGGAGAACTTTGCACCAATGAAACAGAAGCCTGGAATTTAAGCACAATTTTTCGGACTATGTGATTTAAACAGGTAGGCGATTATCCAGGGATTCAGAAAGTGTGCTGAGGCAGAATGGCCAAAGGGAAGGACTTAAGGACTTGCAAAAGGGCACAGTAGTTGGTGCCAGAGGCTTCGATATGTGTGTTTTTCAAACGATCACCCCACTGGGGTTTTGATACACGAACCTCATGGGTGTGTGGGAAGCGGCCCGCTGGCCAAAAAATGTCCAGCCAGTGGTAGTGCTGTGGTCAGAACCGGCTTGTTGGTCATAGAGGCCAATGGAGGCTGAAACAACGGAATAACAGGCTGCAGTAAAAAGGCAGTGCTGGAAAAACATATCAAACCGCCCGACTCGTGTATTATTATCAACAAGCTGTAGCAGCTGACAGACTTTACAGAGTTTTACTCCTGTCAGCAGAAAAAAGTAGCAAGTTTGGCTGCAGGAGGTTAAGGAACAGAAGCGGCGAACACTACAGATTGTTCTGTTCAGTCTTGGTTCCCGCTGTTCCTGTAGGATCTGGCGAATGCTCCGCAAGACTGTGGAACCGTCCAGTCAGGTGTCAGCATTGCAGACCTGTATTGACAGTGTGGGTTGTTTTTTTATGGCTTTCGTTGGGTCCGTGCATTTGAGTGAGGCACCAGGTTGAGCGCCACGGGATTATTGGAACTCTGTGAGATACAGCTCTTCTTGGGGTCTGTCTGAACGGAGGCTGTTATAGCAAGTTCATGCTCAGGACCTCAAGGCGTGGACTGTTCCGGAATGGTTCTGGGAGTCTGACAGGAAACTGGGCTCACCGCAGAGGTTTAGCCAGTCACCAGATCTAATCCATTCTGTTGGATGAGATGGAACAAGCTACTTAAGAGTAACATATCTACCACCATCTAATTTGTAACAGGTATAGAGCGGGTGTGGGCTCTCTCACAACATGTTTATTCCATGGCTTGACAAATTTAGGCGCTTTGGGGAGAAAATAGGAGTCGGCTTCCTTGTATGTTTGTACCTAATAAAACATTCACTCACTATTAGTGATTGTTCTGCTATTGTAACATCTGTTGGTAGGCAAAAGGGCTAGCATCACAAGCAGTATTATTACTGCTAACAAATTTGATAAAAGCGTTTTTTTTACGACATAGAGAACACACAGAGGCTTTTGATTAAGGTGAGAGACCATAACTGTGACGCTAATGAAGGGAGTCGTTGGGCTTGAAGCAATAGAGCTGCAGGCCATCAGTTGGAACTGGACGCCTTGCAGGATCGACCAAGTTTTGGGATTTTAGCTACAGGAGCCGTTGAGCCTGGGAACAGTTGGGTTCCTCACATTCTGCAGCCAGTGGATTTTTACAGCTTAGTGGAGGCCTGGGTGGCTTTCCATGGCCAGCGCGGGATGGGCTTTGCAGTTGGCACTGGGACAGAGGGGGGGGGGGGGGCAGAGAGGGTCAGAGGTATAGGATATCTGAGAGGTAGCAGTGTGAATTTTTATTCTTAGTTGAGTGTGATTATCCGGACAACCGAGTTCAGCTGGCTCCCTGTATACTGGCCGTCTGGGACCACCTTCACCAGGGGCAGCGAAGTCAG
>JABFEB020000002.1:19325459-19336113 GCA_019775895.2 Stomatorhinus ivindoensis | reverse complement strand
CCCCCCCCCCCCCCATGTGCTTCGACACTCCTGACATTTGCAAAGGTTGAAAGACAAAGTACCTTTGTCTCCTAATAAGGGTGAAGGCCGTGCACCTGAATGAGGTGCAGACCACATGCTTGTGGTAGATGGGATCAAGACAAGGGTTTTGGATGGAAGTAAGAGGGCCAATGGAGGTGATAGTGTTCAACGGATGGAGATTTAAGTTCTTCGTCCATTTGGTTTTCATCGGTAGAGGATCAAATTCAGAAGGTATACTGCAATGGTGACAGGAAGTCACGTTACGTCTGGGAATGCAATGGAAAATTCAGGTTTTTCCACACATTTCAGATCTCTGCATTGAATCCAGTCAAGATACAATCATTAGTGTTACACCAGTCCCAAAAGAGGACGCATCTCATGGTATGTGACTTAGGCTGATCCAGATGCTTACACTCGCTTCACTCACAGGAGCACCCACGTTTAAAAGGGAGCTACTAAACTGTAAATTTCATTCTAACAGAATCCGGGCACATGTGGAACCTTCTGGCATTGCCAAATAGCAGCTCTGTCAGTATCACTGAGCAATAAAACGCAGCCTTCCCAAAACTCTGCGTGACACATTCTTTCGGAAAAAAAAGCCATTTACGAGAGTAGTACTTTACAATCAAGGTCATTTTGGTTATTTTTTTCCCCCTTTTTCGCAAGTATGTTCCTCTAAGTAATAAATCAAAGAGAAACACTGTTTATTAAAGTGAGACAGATTGTTTGTTTAAGGACCTAAGGTGGGTGAAGATAGTTGAGCTTAGAACTCAAATAGATTCTAAACTCACAGACCACCTCACAAAATAGGGACCAGGTGTTGTTATTAGTAAAATTACTGTGTGTCATGAACATTCATGAATTTGTTTGGACTTAAGACCGGAAAGTCATCTGGACCTTCGAATTGTCTTTTTTGGGGCTTATCTCTGTGGGTTGAGAGACTGGAGATGCAAGGCACATGAGAAGTGCCCTTGACATCCTAATCAGGGTGTCAAACAGAAAGACCTTCGCTATGCTGCCTACCACTCTGAGGTTTCCCAAAGGTTCCTCTGGATTTCTGACATCCATGTGTGATGAATGCTGCGAGGGGCCATGACCATGCCAGATGTTGGTACCCTTTAATAAATTTACAAGCACCAAAAGCTCTTTCTCAGAAGAATTTTCTGGTGCAGATGGACGAGCACCCACTGACGGCCTGGATGAAGCGTGTCAGTCACAGCGCCTTGCTGCGTTACCTTTAATCATGCATGTGTATCCCCGCGGCCTCCCGTGATCCTCTTGTCCATTAGTGTAACGGTACAGAAGCCATGTGAGGCACCCTTAAAAAATCAGCATGGTTTCTGAATGTGCAATAATATTTGCCAATCATACATGAAATGGGGTTTTCAAGGAGCAACAAAGGATGGAAGATAAGTGTAAAGATCTGATTCTAAATGAACGCTTATATAACACTAATGTTATGGAAGAAATGAGGCTTTGAAAGTAGTGGGCAGAATTATGTTACACTTTCAGTTGCTGTCTTTGATGCGATCCAGTAAAGCAACCAGCGGAGAGAAGGTTAAACCTCTCATTGATTGACTAGTTTTTTCCAGAATCTACCAATAGGCATCCTTAAAACACTGATGTCCATTCAGGGATCTACACAACGGAAATTTCTGTCAGGCATGATGAGAAATGCATAAAATGAAACGTAGTGTCCCGTGGCTGCATGCCGATGGTGATCTGAAAGCACCTCCATGCCAAGCATCACCTGACAGCCATTGTGGTTAAGCCCAGAAGATACAAATCCTTCGACGGCAGCCAGGTCCCTTGACAGGACAAAATTAGAGCGCCTTTCAGTTATTTTCTGTAATATTTTTATTAACGTTGCCGTATTTTGCTGTGACCTTTTGTGTAGGGATTATAAGGAGGAGCCGATTGTTTTCCAATATGGAAGTAACAAGAGCCAATATTAGCTGAAGCAGACTGTTGGTTCATCTATGAGCAGGGTTGCCAAGGAAACATTGTATAAGGAATGCATGGAGGATACCCTTGCTAAAGTGATGGTAGACTGGACCGATGAGATCTTTCCAGTTGTACACTGGGATTCTTTCACATTCTCGTGATTTCTGCTCAGAGTGTGTGTTGGGGGTGGGGTTCATAAGGACAGCAGAGGTGACTTGGGACCAAACTAGAATAAGGTGAGGGGACTGCCAGTGATTCTCAGGAGTCAGAGACCTCCTTATGGGGCAAGCTCCCTGGAGGAGTTACTGTTACCTCACAGCTCTGCTCCTTCAGCTACTGTAAATAGCAAAACATCCTTCCAATAGCCATGTGCATGTGAAGACATTTTATAACGTGTCATCAGTTATTTTCCCTGGTGAAAACACACGCTTGGGGTATTCCAGACCCAGATGTAGTCATTTCTGTGTTGAAATTTACATCAGTAGATAACTGTTTTGTAATTATGTAACAGTTGCTGTGCGCACTATTAATGTAGGACATGCAGCATGTAAATATGCTAATTCATTTGTAGAAATAAATACATTTGCCCTGTGTGTGTCATCACATAACAAAAATGTATGAGTTAAAAAAAAGAATAGGAAAAAAACTGAAATAAATCAGATCTTGAGAAAATGTTCTATTTTCATCCACATGTTTAACTTGCTTCTTTGCCATCTGGTGTTTCACCGGAGGTAAATCACAATATTGTGCTGATTGAAGCTGTGACTGTATTGCTGGAGTGTTGTCCTAAGTTTGGGACACGCAAGCTCATGACAGAGTAGCCCAAGTCTGCCGATGAGTGTAGCGGACTAAAGGGGTTGAGCTCTTTAGTAACGCAGGACGGCAGCTTGGCGCACAAGCTTCTTGCTTGAGTCACTGAATGGAAGGCCGTTGGTTTTATTTTTATATGTCCCCAAATAATCTGAATCAAAATTAGTGTGGAGTGTGGTCCTTATAGCAATAGTGTAGTAATGGAACGGTAAGTATGATAAAGTTTGGATGAATATGATAATAGTAAAAGCATTAGTAAATATTACTACTAACATGGCCTTAAGTAAAATATAACCAAAAAGCATACTCAAGATAAGATTAATATGAAGGGATGAATATGGCAATGGTACTGTTAGTATAGAATATAATATAGTATAGTATAGTATAGTATAGTATAGTAAACGTGATTAGTATAATAATGGTAAGAAAACTATAATAAAGGTAAGATGAATGTGCAAAGAAAAGTGTAATTAAGGAGATGAGTATGATATGATGAATATGCTAATGGTAGGATGAGTGTGGTGAAGATGACATGAGTATGATTATATGAGATGGTCATGATGTGTTAACAATGGTAACGGTAAGAAAACCGTGATAAAGATACAATGAGCATGGTGATTTCTTTCCCCTGGGAAGTCTGCTACACTGAGCCTGCAATATCTTAAAATACAGCCTTGGCCAATGGACAGCAGCAGCAGATCTCACTCAACAAGAACCAGAACTGAACGTGACCTCTCTAGATACTGGTTATTGTACTAATTGAACTTCTGTAACATTAAGGGAGAGATTAAAATTGAGTTTACTGATCCAGCAGGGAAATTCTGTTGACTGTAGACCCCCAGTATAACCCAAGGTGTTTTTCCTTCTTTCTTCCATTTTTGGCTTGTGCTGTATGTATGTATAGCCATGGAAAACATTAATTGACCACTATATTTTTAAACAAATATGCATTTTTAAGTCCTGGTTTAATCATGGTTCTGCTGGCCAGAGGTGGGGACTCGAATCACTGACTTGCACCTCGACTCAGAGTCAAGTCACTTGTGACTCAGCAAAACTGATGGAAAGACTTGGACTCAACTTGGACTTGAGGGCAAATGACTTGAGACTTGGAACCTATGACTTGCGAAGTATTGAGGTTACTGTCCCCCCATTGGATGCCATGACATTAATTTATCATTTAAGTGTGCAGTATGTCTCAATAAAAACAAATGCCAGTAATGACTGTTAACTTATCTCACAGTTTCTCATGAATCATAGGATGACATCAAGTGGCCTTCAAAAGGAAAAGGAAACATTAAGTGCAGGTGTGAAGTGCACTGCTAAGACAGTTCATATCAGGCTCCTAGAAGCAGGACTGAAGTCCATAAAGCAAGGAAGAAGCCCTTCATTAATGAGAAACAGGGAAGAACCAGGATGGAATTTGAAAAAATAAAACAAAATTCATGGGAGCACACCCATAAATTGAGAAATGAGTGAAACAAAAGATTGTGCTGTGGTCTCTTAATTTTTCCTGCGGTTGTATATATACAGCATGCATAGGTAAAGTGAGCCATTCTTTCAGTGCAGATTTATTCATGAAAGACATTGATCTATTGGTAAGAGGCGAAGATGCTGCAGTTTAATAAAACACCTTGCATTTTGATGTTTGTAGATGTTTGTGCTGCCATCTAGCTTTCATTAAGTAATAAGTATCTCTGCTTTGGCCTTCAAACATAAATATTCAAAGGAAACCTAAGACCTATATGTGGCTTCCAGAAGAATTTCACACATGTATGTAGTTGGGTTAGGATTCTGTTCCACATTGTACTGGAGGCCAGTCTTCTCATACTAACATCAGGCCCACAGTGGTTTGATTGTCTACTCAAGGCAAGTGTATTGGCCTGCTTAATAGGCCACTCCTCTATCAAGGTGTCCACTTCCAAAGACTTTTTCTGGTTTGTGATGCTTAGTTTGGCAGGAGCGATAATTTCCGTGGTGGAAAAAAAAACATCGCAGGGAACTGCTGTTTACAGCAGGTGTGATTGATGTTTCTTATAGGTGCAGACCTCAGTGGACTTCTGGACCTGGAGACGCTGTTCCAAGGGGTGGAGCAGAACATGAACCAGAGCCGAAGGGCCCGTCGCCAGACAGTCGACCGGGCCTACAACATCGAGGTCCTGCTGGGTGTCGATGACTCAGTGGTACAGTTCCACGGGAAGGAGAATGTGCAGAAATACCTGCTCACCCTCATGAACATTGTGAGTGTTCCAAGCCAAGCCCATCCACTCTGTCACCCACCCAAAATGTCTGAAGTACATAGAAGTACCCGTCCACCCTCACTCCAGGTTGAAGTACACGTGCATGTTAGGCAATTGAGCCAAGGCTTGTTCCATGTTCAGAATGAAAAGACATCAGTGGGTGCAACCATTTGATATATCTCTATCTTCATGTATCTGGGGTGTTTGCTTTGGTGTTTGGCACCAATATCAAAACATCCCTTCCCTAATCGACTCTATCCATTTCATTTTTTGTTTACTATTTGGGTAAATTCCAAAATGCCGGGGCGAGACATAGATGTACTCACATTTAATATCCGACTTCCCAGCCGCACACATCCATTCGCGCACACCGGCACATAGGGAGACAGTGGCTATCCATCAATCGACGTGGGATAAAATGGCTGTAAAGGCCTGCGGGGGGCAGGTGTGCAGGATCGATGCGCTGTACCTGCCGTGCGCAGGAAAGCAGAGCTTTATAATGAATACTGCATCAAAGAGGGCCTTGACACAGGCAGGGGCGAGCTGCCGTGATTACAGATGAGCAAAGCTCCACGGAGCTCCTGCCAGCCAGAACATCTCCAGCAGAACATCTTGGATCATACCAATTTCCCACTGATAGGTGAAGCTGGCAGGGCGGGGGGAGTTGAGTTTGACTGGTTGAGATGGTGGCAAAATTTAGTAAGAGCCAGTATTCTACCTCTTTTGTTTTTGCATTCTACAGATGAAAATGCTCCCCTGTTTCAGAAGTACACAGTCTAGCAGACAAAAGATTGACAGTGGTTTGTGGGTTCATGCCAGCAGAGGCTTCCTGAGAGCGTGACCCGTTGTGTGCGTGAGGCCGGGATATGTGATGGGGGGCATGTGACGGGCAGCTGGCTGGGGATTGGCTTAAAGGAAACCAAACAGATATACCGCGGCCTCCATTTGGGCTGGTGGGGTAAATGACAGTTGAAAGGCATGGCTGATGCTCCCATTTTCGGGCTGGGGATCGGCGGTCCTGGGGCCATGAATCGCGACTGCATGAGAATGAGGGGCCCTTATCCGACATCTCTTCGTGTCTTAGTACAGCATTGGTGCTGAATCTAACCATTGCTGTCATTCACGCTCACTGATCCTCAGAAAAGAAGTTTTTTTTTACAAAAAAAGCACATTCAGAATAAATTACTGAAAGCTAGATAAACAGAAATATATAACGCCTCCTACGCTCTTCTTTCTAAGTCTTTCTTCTTGAAAGTTTACTTTGCTCGTATTAGGATTAGACTCCTCCTGGAAGGAGAGAAAGACAGACTGATAGACAGACAGACACATGGACTGACAGACAGACAGGCAGAAGACTGACAGACAGACAGCTGAGAGACAGACGGACAGAGAGGTAGATGGCTGACAGAGAGGCAGACGGTTGACAGACAGGAAGAGAGTGGACAGACAGGCAGAAGACTGACAGACAGACTAACAGACAGGCAGATGGCTGACAGACAGGCAGAAGACTGACAGACAGACTGATAGACAGCAAAACAGCTGACAGACAGGCAGAAGACTGACAGACAACTGACAGACAGCTGACAGACAGACTGACAGACAGACAGATGGCTGACAGGCAGGTAGACGGTTGACTGACAGACTGACAGACAGGAAGACAGCTGACGGACAGGCAGAAGACTGACAGGCAGATGGCTGACAGGCAGGCAGATGGTTGACTGACAGACTGACAGACAGGAAGACAGCTAATGGACAGACAGGTAGAAGACTGACAGACAGCAGGTGTGCTTCTGCTTCCTGTTTTTCTGCAATCCTACAATTTTTGTTCCTCAGCTGCTCTTGAAGATAAGGGAGGCTTGGCGTACCGAAAGCGGTACAGCCTCCAGTAGACATGAGGTTCTATAAAGGGGCTATAAAGGTGAACCTCTTGAGTTTCTCAGGTTGGGTCTTCCAGAAGGCTGAAGGGCCGGTCTGCTTCACTCAGCTTCCAGATGATCGAGGAAGAGCCCCCTCATCAGGGCCCGGTGGGGGTGTTTCTCCCATGAGAGGGCACCACAGCAGTCAGGGTGTGGCAGTGCGACCAATCTGAAACGCAAGATTCAATGATGATGTAAGATTCCCGGAGCACAGAGAGTGGCAAGCCCTGCACCCACTCTTGACATCTTTTTTGTAGTCGTCTTGACTGACACCTGTCTGCATTTGAGCTCAGAAAGGGCAACCTAGTAAAGATTTAAGTGTTATTTATTGACCAATCAGAGCTTGTCAAGATTCGTGTCCATGCCACAACCGTTGGGATCTGCCTCTGATTTTTTTCTGCTCTATGATCTTCCACATAAATACTGAAATCACTGCATTACTTTATGTAAGAGTGCAGCAGATTTGTTTGAAATTACAGTATAGTGGCTTTAAACAGCGGAATGAGGAACTGAGCTGTCTGTGACATAAAAACACAAAAAATCCGAAATAGTGTTCAAGAGCATACTCAGTTGTTTCTGCAGTGTGCTAGGTACCCTGACATGTTTGGAAAGGAGTGTTCTGCACCCCTGCTCAATCCATCACGTGTGACAATGAGAAATCACTGGCCCGTGGCCCCGCCCCCAAGCCCAGTGAGGCAGAGGTCTTTGGCGCAGTGCAGTGACTCACAGCTGAGTGACACAGTGTGACAGGCGCCACCAGCTAAATTAGGTTATGCTCACACACGCCAAGGGACAGATCAGTGCATCGGACACAGATACACAGTATCCGCCAGACTAATGCTAATGACTGCCGATTTGAGGATGGTAGTTCTCAGCTTGTGCGAGGTGTCATGTGAGATTTATATAAAGACAGACACTTTTAGCAGTCACGTAGCTAACACTGTACAATTGCTAATAGACTTACGCATTAATTTGGTGATATTTATAAAATGATTTCGGGAGGTTTCGTTTCTTTTTCTTCTCCATTAGCTTAGGTGTGCAGACGGCTGCCCTTTGAGTGTCTCTATGCCCATAAAAATAGCCCACAGAGTAACGTTATAGTAACCAGAGTGACACTGTAGCAGTCAGAGCATTGGTGTACTATCCCAAAGTAACTGAACAGTAACCAGAGTGACAGCAATCATGGAATTGATGCACTAAGCAGAATAATTGCATGGTAATCGGAGTAAAACAAATAGTAAAACACCAGAATATTAATGTAGTAACAAGAGTAACAGAATTGTAACCAGAAATATAGATTGATAACCAGGGTGTTGGTAATGTATTCAGCTTTACTGTGTAGAAACCCAGGAACCAGATGAGAGGAGTAGTATCTAAAATATTGGTGTAGTAACAGTACAAACCGGGTAGTTCAGCAAGTTGTTGTTTTGGAGCTAGTGCTCTGTGCCACGAGTTTTTTCTAAGTAATGGAGATGCATCTCTCCATTTCTGTGCCCTTTCCCACTGTCAGGCACATTATTAAACGACCTGCAAACAATTGCTGCTGTCACAACGCTTTATTTCAGTTTCCCACACTCAGTCTTGAGCCACACTCCCTCGCTGATCCTCAAGGGTGTCAGCGTGGGGTCAGTGTGGGGTCACCCTGGGCCGCGTGTGGGCAGCAGGGGGCGGCAGTGCGGCCTGTCCGCGGGACATCAAAGATGCACAGAATGGCCATTCGATCCATCTGTGGGGTCTGCCTCCCGTGTGCGGGCGGGTGGGCGTGCGGGCGGGCGGGCGCGTTCTCGCATATGACAGGAAACAAAGCAGCCTGAGTGAGATATTTCCCACAGCTAACTTAGCATCTTCCATTTGAGGCATTTATGCTCTATGAAAGTAGCTTTATGACAGTACAGTCATTATAGGGAGCAAAAGGAATTTGTTATGGATCCTTGTTCCCCGGAATCATCCAGTAAATATTCAAGACTTCCCCCTTTGTTTCTTTTAATCCAATACAACAACACATGTCATCATTATATATGCATATTTACACAGAAACAAATGTATTCCAAAGAAACATGTCTTTGGAAGTGGGTGCAGATTCATAGGTTGTTCTAAAATCAGAAACTGTCTAACTACCACCTCCCGCCTCTCTGGATCTCACAGTTAGTCAGATTTCATACCTACCGATGTTGAAACCAAATCCTTGAGATGGATGGATGCATGGATGGATGGATGGATCGACTGAAAGCAAGAGATGCTGTGTTATGGTGACATTTCATCAGTGTTTTCTTTTCCAGTTTAACTCTCAAAATCTGTTTGAGCTCACGAGCAGCATGGCATGTGGATTATGCGACTGCAGATTAATGTCCTCCTGGCACCGGCGCCGTCTGACTTCCTAATTGAATGTTTATAACGTGTGCGCGCTGCTACCTTGAGTAACACCCCAGCGTGAGTGAAACTTCCTGATGTTTCCTTCTTCACGGCTAACCCACCCCCACCACAGTCACCGGAGCCACAGAGCAGAAATGGGGGGTAGAGGAGTAACAGTGTATGAGAGTGCTGCCCCCTCCCTCAGTGAAAAGCCAGCCTGCTGATCTTTGGCCTGTAAAGTAATTATTATAGTGTTAATATAATTGTTCTGTTCTCCAGGGCTTGCAGTGGCCTCATTTTGTCATCTGTATTCATATATATATATATATATATATATATATACACACACATTTTTTCCCCTGTGGGCTTGCTGTGGCACGTTATCCTTACAGAAATCTTAGATGCCATTTTTGCAAATGAAGGTCTTCTGTCTCTTCCTCCATCTCTCTCTTTCATCCATTTCTTCTGCCTCTTATTACCATAGTATTCTTCCTGCCTGTTTTCTTCCTGAGTCTTTTCCAGGCACAGGAAAGGGAACAAGCGCTGCCTGAATGATGAAGAGAACGAGCGCGATGTTATACCAGTAGGGTCCAGTGGGGATAAATGGCTGATTGTGTGTGTACAGATCCAATGGCAAACTAACAGGTGACAGTGACAAAAGAGAATGATGGCACAAAAGAACAGTACTAAACCCAGACAGATGACACAATGGAGAAGCTATCCAAATGATTCTCCCGTATACAAACTCAAAACTCTACTATGTGGCTTTCCTCCATCAAGTCTTCTCTTCCTGTAGAAGCCCTTCCCTTTAAACCTAAGGTCCTTAAAGAGATATTTATGTCTCAGGGGTATCCCACCTGTCAGTCTGCGGGTGAGAGCGAGTGTACAGGTGGGTACATTACACCAGTAATCTCAGTGGCAGAGGAGCAGCTAAACTTTCTGGGCCCCCTGACACAGTGTCACCTTGGGGCCCCCTTACATTATATAATCTTATAATCCAACATAATCAAGGGCCGCTGTGAAGTGTTAGGCTCCCGGAATCTGCCGGAGAATTCGTGCCCCCAGCTCACAAGTGCCTTTCTTGGACGCCTGGCTGTTTTAGACTTAATGTACATCATTTCTCCCCAGTCTTTTTCTATTTTCACCCTCTTCTCCCGCTTCCGCGGCTCCTCCTCCCATCAGATCAGCCGTAGCACAGAACCGCTTTGCATTATTAATCTGATATTAATGACTTTGTGACTCGCCAACCTCTAGGCTTCCATTAGTCACCTGTCGGGTGGAACCTAAATAATGATGATGTCATTTTGAGTTTTGTAAAAGGATTTGAAATTTCCTGGAGATTTTACACACACAAACTCACTCGCTTTGCAATGT
>JABFEB020000002.1:19306417-19320390 GCA_019775895.2 Stomatorhinus ivindoensis | reverse complement strand
AAACCCCCCCCCCCCCCCCACCCCCATTAGGTGGACACACATAGATGCAGGTCAGAGAGCCTCATGGACCAATATGCAGCAGCTACCCCAGAGGCTTTTAAAAAGCAGGCAGTTGTTTGTAAGATGTCGGCGTATGAGCATTAATTAGCAAACTAGGCTTACAAAAGGATACAAGAAATATGTTAATGATGATGATGAGACTGATGATGATGGTGATGAGAATGAGGGTGATAAGGGTGGTGATGATGGTGATGATGAAGATGATGGTGATGAGAGTCATGATTATGATAAGGGTGATGATGATGATGATGATGATGATGATGATGAAGAAGATGATGAGAGTGAGGGTGATAAGGTTGGTGATGATGATGATGAAGATGATGCTGATGAGAGTGATGATTACGATGATACTGGTGATGATGATGATGATGATTATGATGATGATACGGGTGATGATGATGATGATGATGATGATGATACGGGTGATGATGATGATGATGATGATTACGATGATACGGGTGATGATGATGATGATGATGATGATTATGATGATGATACGGGTGATGATGATGATGATACGGGTGATGATGATGATGATGATGATGATTATGATGATGATACGGGTGATGATGATGATGATGATGATACGGGTGATGATGATGATGATGATGATGACAACGACGACGCTGATGATGATAAAGAGTGATGATGATGATTTTGATTGATGACAGTGATGACGATGACAATGGTTAATAACAATGATGGACATGGTAGCATGCAGAGCAGATGTGTGCCTGCTTCACCAAGGAACTGCCCAGTGCCCTGTTTGTCCTCAGACCTCAGGATTAGCACTGGCCCCCAACCTCACCTCACCCCAGTTCCTCTCTCTCTCAGGGTACGCCCCCGTTACTGGCATGTGCCACCCAGTTCGGAGCTGTACCCTAAACCACGAGGATGGCTTCTCCTCCGCCTTCGTCGTGGCACACGAAACCGGGCATGTGTGAGTGTCATGGAATTCTGTCATCTCTCCAAGAAGCACACTTACACACACGTTTGCATTGCTGTCTGTATGCAGATTACCCACATGTTATTAATTACCATCCCCCAGCCAAAAAGAATATAAAAATGAAAACTCATAACAAATAAAAAGCATTGGTTTTGACCAGATCCCCCAAAATTAGTAACTATTTCTCCAAATTTTAAATAATAATACCTGTACATAATGTAATACATAATACCTGTACATAATGTAATACCTGTACATTAATGTACATTGAGAAATGTACATACTTGCTACTCGTTGGCATTCACACAAGTATGTCCAATGTGTCATGTCTATATACAGCATCACACGTTTCACAGGAGACAGATACAGATACACACATTGCTTGTGCCCATCACAGGCTGGGCATGGAGCACGATGGCCAGGGGAACCGCTGTGGGGATGAGGTGCACATGGGGAGCATCATGGCCCCACTGGTGCAAGCTGCCTTCCACCGCTTCCACTGGTCCCGCTGCAGCCAGCAGGAGCTCGGCCGCTACCTGCAGTGAGTCAACCCCCAATCCCTCCTTTTAGGCAACACCCCTTCTCTAGTATATTGACCCCTCAATTTAAGTCATGCCCCTTCTCTAGTATATTAATCCCTCACTTTAAGCCACGCCCCTCCTACAGCATATTAATCCCTCACTTTAAGCCACACCCCTCCTACAGCATATTAATCCCTCACTTTAAGCCACACCCCTTCTCTCGCATATTAACCCCTCACTTTAAGCCACGCCCCTCCTACAGCATATTAATCCCTCACTTTAAGCCACGCCCCTTGTCTCGCATATTAACCCCTCACTTTAAGCCACGGACCTCCTACAGCATATTAATCCCAGTTTAAGCCACATGCCTCCTACGGCATTTTAACCCCACTTTATGCCGTACCCCTCCTCTACCATGTTAACCTCTCCTTTTAAGCCACATCCTCGTCTGTCATATAAAAAAAGGTCTGTCACCTTTTTATGCACATCCTTTCTCTGTCTCCCAAAACTTTGTCTTATTTTCTGTATTCACCAAAATTCTTCCATTTTTTACCTCTTCTCTAATGCTACCCCTAGTGGTAGCCAAGTTAATTTGTTTCTTAGTTGTTTTACCCTTTATATACAGCTAAACATTTACTGCAACATAGTACGTACTTTATACCTTTCCGTCCAGTCTATAAGCCTTTCTGTTACTGTTCCAGTGTGTTATGCAGTAGAGCTGACTGAATGACTGAATAGCTCACACTCTTTCTAACAGCTCCTACGACTGTCTCCGCGATGACCCCTTTGACCACGACTGGCCATCGCTGCCACGGCTACCAGGGATCCATTACTCTATGAACGAGCAGTGCCGCTTTGATTTTGGTGCCGGCTATATGATGTGCACCGCGGTGAGTCCCCCCCCCCCCCACTACCTGGTGTGGACTTCAATGCTCTGCCCCCTCCTTTTCACTCCACCTGATTCAGTAAACAATATGCATCCACACTCTAGGTATAAACCTTGAGAACACCATTCACCACTTTCAGACACACAGTAATGATTATGGACAGACTTGATGTGGTCTAATCCTAAATGGTGTACTGACCTATTTCAACCTATAGACGATGACAGAGTTAATAGACTTGAAATTGCAAGGCTGCATGTCATGTGAAATACACAGAATGAAAATTGCATTTTAAAATTCTCTAGTACTTCATTCTAGAGCTATCTATGGCCAAACATTTGTTGACATATAAATTCCTATGTAGGTATGCCTTCAGGGTGTAACTTTTAGTAAGGGTCTGAGAGGCACACTATGGAGCCATCCAGCAGGGGGCGATGGAGAATGAGCACTTGGAATTTTAAGTGTCACATGTGTCGCATGTATAAAATGGCACAAGAGAGAAAAAGCAAGAAACATGTGTGCATTGCAGCATTCAAAAAACAGAAACAGAACCCACAGATACTCATGGAGCCAGGCCGTTTCTGTAACTGTCAGGCTGTTGATGGGTAGACACAAAGGAGCTGAGTACAGCTGAGCGACAATCACAGCTGAAACGGAAAACACCTTCTAGATAAACTCTTGTGCCTTGAGCAGAATGCCAGTTGGAATGCTATGCTTTATTCTCTTGTCAAACCATTTTCTTAGCTGCAAAAGGTGGGCCAATCAGGAACACAGGTAAGTCAACACCCTCCGGAACGCTGTGGCCCCTCTTGTTTTTTAATTATTGATATCTATATTATCGTTCTTTCTTTCAATGTTCTCGTCCATTGCGTATTTCGTTTTCCGTTACTCCCATTGTCATTGGCCACACGTTCTGCAGGATTCTAGATAGCAGTTCTGCAGCACCCCTAGGGCTGCATCCTCATTCTGTGTGCAAGATATTATGACTATCTCCCTCTAGCTCATAGCTCTTCAGCTGCTGTTTTCAAAACAGAATTCCTGTTCAGGCAAGCCAGTAGTCCACACACCTGCATATGTAGGTCAGAGTTTGGTGGCATGTAGATGCACTCCCAGGGGCCGAGGTTTTTGGATCCTGCAGTTCTTGTCGGTCAGCTTCCTGAGCTGACATTGAGTGGCGGTCCCGGTGTGAGCCTTGTGAAACACCTCTAGTCAGTGCACCAGCAGTATTGTTGGTTGAGGGGAGACCTCATCCCAAGAGAGGCGAGTGGGTGGTACTTTTAGCATAGACCTCCTCCCGGTCCATTGTTTTATAGCCCCTTCACTGTTCATTGTACATCTAACGAGTCGTATCAGTATTGCCATACCAGAGTCCTCTCCATTCATCATCTGCATGCATTCCTGTCTGTAGCTTACTGAAACAGAACCATGTGGTTGTATGTTCAGAAGGGTTAGTCTGTGATGTTTCTATATATTATGTACCTGTATTTTTTGTCCAGTCCTATATCACTCTCTGGTGTCGATCTTGGGTACTTCACAATGGCGGTGCCGTGTTAATATGGGTCTCAGGGTGCATCATAGGTCTGCAAGCCTGAGAACAAGGCTGTCTCTCTTCCCTCCAGTACCGCACCTTTGATCCCTGCAAACAGCTGTGGTGCAGCCACCCTGACAACCCGTTCTTCTGTAAGACCAAGAAGGGCCCACCCATCGATGGCACCATGTGTGCACCCGGGAAGGTACCCCCCCACACTACTGAGGCTGAAGATGAAACATGCAGTTACCTGTATGCTCTCCCATCCTCAGATACACCATCACTGACCTGTGTGCACAGCTGCACACATCCATGATATCACACTTCTGCTCTTTGCTAACTAGGGCTGGGCAATAAATCGATAAAATATTGTATGGTGATATTGTCATCATTTTGAATATCATGATATAGCCTAAACACCTGTTTTCTTGCACAATTAGCAGTTATACTGCACTGTATTTACAGAAATCTCATTAAGGTATAATTTGGCATAATTTATCATTATGCCTGTCACATGCACCGTAATTATTAGTAAAACAATTTGTCATATTTCCATTTTTTGTATATGAGTTTTAGAATATTGTGATAAACACTGATACTAAATATTGTATAATATTTAGGGCATATTTTCTAACCCTAGTCAAACCCTTTCCCTGGTACGAACAGCGAGGCAGAGAAAAAAAATGTACTTTGTACTGTATTTTTCTAGTGTTATGCCCTGCAACAAAAATATATTTATGGATGACGTATTTATTAAAATCAGATTTCACTTTGCAGTCCATTCAGTTTGTCACATTTTTCATGTATTTAAGGGCAATTCCAAGGGACTTTTAAGCACATAGGGGGCATTGAAGTAAAGAAATAATGGCTTGAGTTATATTGTGAGAATTTTCGATATCATTTGAAAAAATTATTACAATGAAATATTTTGCTATATCACCCAGTCCCACTGCAAATGTAGACATATCTACACTGACACACTTCAATCCTGTTTTCTCCACCTACGGTGTTTTCCCCTGCTACACATAACCTAACGGAATGGCATCTTTTCCACCTCCCAGCACTGTTTCAAGGGTCACTGCATCTGGCTGACACCAGACGTCCTGAAGCAAGATGGCAACTGGGGCATGTGGAGCAAGTTTGGGTCCTGTTCCCGAACATGTGGAGGAGGTGTGAGGTTCAGGACCCGAGAATGTGACAATCCAATGTGAGTGCTGGGGTTCGGGGTGCCTTTTATCTAGTACATCATGCCAGTAGTAGCCCCGAGTGGTCTTGGAGAGCTGGTCTGGGCTGAAGAGTCTTTTCAAGGGGCAGGAAAAATTTGTCGACCCCAATGGGGGTTCCCCTCAGTAAAATTCACAAAGGAGCACTTAGGAGACAGAAGAGAGGCACTTTCAATCGCTTGTGCAAATGGGGTTCAAGCCTCCCCCCCCCCTCGACTGTTGCTGGTGGCAATTCATAATTAAACTGGTTTCATAGGCCATCATAAATGCTGATTTAAATGCCAAATCTGTTTAATACTTATCAACTATTAAATAATTGAGGCAAATATAATGTATGATGATAATTTATGATTAGACACATGGCAGTATATTTTTAAGGTTTAAAATATTCTTTAAGATTCCTTTCCAGTTGAAATCTCAGAAAGCATTGGAGTCCTTGAAATATTAAGACTGGTTGAACCATGACCTGAACTGGAATGGCAGCTAGATGTTAAATATTTAGGTATGCAGCTTTTTCAGGAACCGTCACGCAGAGGCTCTAGCAGCAGCTCGAATATCACATCTCAGGACAGAGAACACTTTACTTCCCATGACAGTTCATTATGTTCTGCCTACCTTTACTTCTAGCTGTTAATTTTAAAAGAAAACTCTTTTCTAATTAAAGGATCCAAAGTCTTAAAAGTTGCATGACAAAAGTTGTAAGGTGTCATGAAAGTCAAGCCTTTGAAAGGTAATGAAAGTTACAGTAACGTCAATTTTTTTTTTACTACAAATGACACATATACAGTATGTGTCACGTTATTTTCCGAAAAGTTTTTTGGAGTTTTTACTTTGTCCTGCTTTGCAGTGACACTGATGCCAGTTATCTGCTTCATAAAGAGATATTTGACAAAGTTGGCCTCACCAAAGTAAAATGAGAAGCAAGGTGCAGGAAGTTCTAGATCTTTGGAAAATGCGCCAGGTCAGATTTTCAACCTCCGTTGAAGGGAATCCACAGATACGTCACCGATGGGCACTTGATGGACCTGATGGATGGAGTGAGGGTGGTGTCAGAAATTACAAACCTTGTCCTCTCAGATTGAAATGCCAGCAAGGACGTGGCGGTGTGATGCTTTGGGCTGGAATAATTGGGGCCAAGCTGATTAATCATTGGCAAGTTCCTATAGGTGTAAATTTGACTGTGGCTGCTTATATTGAATTTACAAACAACATCTTTGTGCCGTGCTACAAATGTAAGGCTCTGGAATTAAGATGAAAAACAATATTCCATCATATGCTGCTAGAAAGAGAGAAGAGTACTTCATGAAATTGGGCTTCAGAAATTGCCGTGTGATGGAGCAGCCAGCATCTTGACCCAAACTGAATCCCACTGAGAACCTGTGGAGTATCACAGATTTATGCCTCAGTTCTCTTCAAAGGACAAGCTGTGGGTTGTTATTTTAAGCATAAGCGATGAGTACGATGCCCACAGTAATTCATAATCTAACCAAGACAGCATCAAACAGTTATCTTGGTCATATCTGGTCATATAAGCTTTTAATTTGTGGTAATTGCTATGTATGAATCATTATGTCATAGACGTTGCTGTCATTTCTAAATAAACATTGTTATAAATGTACGTTTTAGTAATAGCCACCTTTATTAAACTACTGTTTTCAGTGTTATTGCACAGGTATGCATAATAGCATGGCAGAGTGGAAAAAGTGCATACTTTGGTAAATTATCAATATTTCTCCAAATATTTAATAACACTTGGCATGATTTTCACCACTTATTTATATAGATAATAGACAGATATCGGACAACTCATGTTCTGCATAATACCATGACACAGAGTGTACACAGCCATCAAGGGTGATTCCATGATTTGATCTTTAAAGGGCTGAGCCCTAAATACGAATGGAGGATATTTGTAAAAAAATATGTATATGTATTTAAAGTGATTAGACTAAACCACTCTCTGGGTTGTATAACATATGTGTAATACAACAGATGTAATAAAAAATATGCATATATAATGCCTTTTATACAACTAGTGCCATGGTTAGTTTGTGTTTCTACAGCCTCACCGGTGTTCCGTGCCTCATTCCCTATGTATACTTAAGAGTAAAGATTCTAGGAAGCTCCTCACGAGCATCTCCGTGAGATTCATTTCGAAACAAGCGATTGTAAAGCAAAAAGGAGGATTCAAAGAAGAGTTGCTATGCTTCCACTTGACAGTCATTTCTCATTCAATGGATTTGGGAAAGAATGACAAAATTTTTAGGGGGGCTGAGAGAGAAGATGGGTGCTAAATCCCCCCTAAACAGGGACTAGCACTGCCTGGGGTAACAATTATTAACCCAGTCATAAAAATATGTGTTTAAGTTTCAAAGGGTGAGCAGGGTCCTGTATCATGAAGCAGGATTTTTTTTACTTATCCGGATAGCTTGTCGGCTTTAAGGTAGTCTGGGCTGAACATAAGCGAATGAATATAAATTTAATTTAAAAGGGGATACCTTAAATCTGACAAATTATTCAAACAAGTGAGAATTCAGGCCCAACAAGTACAGCTATTATCTATTTAAGCTTTTACTTATTATCTTTGACAATACTGATACCCCCTTCTGACCCTCCCATAAACAGCCCAGCCAATGGGGGACGCACCTGCTTCGGCCCAAACTACGAGTTCCAGCTGTGTAACACGGAGGAGTGCCCTAATCCCATGAGCGACTTCAGAGAGGAACAATGCCGAATGTGGGACCCCAAGTTTGAGCACCAGAACAGCAAGCACCACTGGCTGCCCTTCGAGCACTCAGACCGTAAGTACCACCGAGTGAGCAGAGGCAGTGCTGGGGGAGGTTCTTCACTAGAATCGGTGTTGGAGTGGGATGGGGATGAGCAGGGTCTACATGAGATGGCCACTACCCTTTTCCAGTAATGTTTGTCCCAGCAGCAGTGGTCATGTGGTGGTCAAGAGCTGGTAGCTTAGCTTGCCATGGTGTGTTTCATACCGTGACCATTAGTGTGAGGTTCCAAGCAGAAGAAGTTAAGCATAACAGGAAGAGTGCAATCGAGTCCAAAGGCGGGCTTCTCAACAACTCCGATGAGACCAGCTGGGTAGAGAAGACACCATCCTTCATTCCCAGTTATCCCATCCTCCACCAGAGCTCAAGTGTCTGCCCTTCTTCCTTACTTTCCCACCACATCTGCTGACTGGCACTCTAATCAACTTAATTAAACTATTAAGTAATTAAGTAGCTTGACAAATCTGATTCCTTGCCCAAGTGTCTTGATACTCATACTGCCAGGTGGTTTAAATATGTGAGCTGATACATGGCAGAGAGAAATATAACACCTGAAAGTCCATCTCAGCCTTTCCATCATGCTGGAGTTTAACAGCTGAATATCCATAATACCATCTGTACTATTGGAAAATGTCTGTTTTGGTGCACAAACCATCCATCCTTGTGAAAGTTCTCAAATACCAATAGCTACAGCCTTTCAAATAATTCATTTTGAGTTGATGTTCCTGCTGTTATTTAGCAAGCAGATTCTCAGAAGTTCAAGCTATCGCAGCTGATCAGAATGTTTGAGTCTACATATGTCCATAGAGCAGCATGTCTCAAACCTCATTCATTAGCTAGTTTTCCTATCAGCTCCATCACCCAATATGTAGTAGGATGTCACAAACATGCAAATACACATAGACATAGAGCGAGATAGGCCAACACAAGAACTGAGAGAGGGGAAACCCAGCCTGTTACACAAGAACCGGCAAAGAGTGGAAACCTGGCCTATTACACAAAAACTGAGAGAGAGAGAGAGAGAGAGAGATGCACTGTGTATCTTGAACCATTAATAAGCAAAGTATGACAGAAATCTGCCCTTAACCCACCAAACTACTCCTTCAGCGCTGGAACGCCATCCCAAGTCTTGGACACCTCAAAAAAGATGCACCAAAGTTTAATCTTGCTCATAAAATTGGAGTCCCCCTCCACAGAGGGTTCAATATGTGCCACATGTTTGTTTGCAGCCGCAGCCCACTCTGTGTCTTCCAGCAGCATGAGGGGAAAGCACCCAGCACCAAAATACCCAACCACCTGGAAGCCACCAACCCTGCCAGAACTTTGACGCTAAGTTCATAATGAATCTCCCTGGAGGCATCTGCAAAGTCCCTCAAATGCCGCACTCTGAAATAAAGCAATAGGCCATCATTCTCCATGCAAGGGCAGGAAATGCTCTCAGATCTCCCTCTACATCCACTGCAGTCCTCCAGAACCCTGCCGGCAATAGTGAAGAAATGTTATCGAGGATTGTGTGAATGAGACGGCTGAACCAGAACCTGTCTCAGAACACAAGACAGAAACAGATTTCTAGGTTCTACTATCGTAGCTAGGTATCTAGCTATCTCAAATGCCTAAGCTTTGTAATGTCTGCTGCCACTGGTTGTGGCCAAAAAAGAAGCAGATGCTAAAGTTCTAGTACGAATCAGGAGGTTGTGTAACAATGGCTCCTACTCCAAGCCAATACACACCTGAGAGCCAGGCCTATAAGTCCGCAGCACAGAAGACCACATAAGCACGGACTGGTAAAACAAGGTGGTCACCGATATGACTATGTCCATTAGGTCCAGCCCCAACAAATGTCTGTCATATCCTAGACTCTCCACTCGAGGCAGCAAAATGTACATTTTGTCAGCCCATGGCAACCTATCACCATACAGCGACCTCTGAGTTCTCTTCACTCTGAAAGCACCAATACAGCCAGCCAGGTTAACAAGTTCCTGTCCGCTCTCCCTCACAAAAAACGCACAGAGGCACGAGTCCAGTGTTTGCCAGACCAGAAGAAATCAACAAGCTTCTTCTGGAGCTCTCTGTGTGCAGCACAGGTGACAGCTCCAAAGCCATCAACCTATGCGACTGTCTGGATACCACCAGGTTATTATCAACCACCACCGTCTGTAGGACAGCTGAGGCAGGAACTATGACCAACAAAACAACCTGGTGCACATGTCCTCCAGCAGCCCCACCTAGTTCCTATTGAGGGAGTCTGCTTATCTGAAGTCCACACCAAAGTACTTCCCAATTGTCCTAACCACTGTAAGGTAACTTTGGCATTACCTGACCCTGCCACTGTCCACTACCATAGCACATACACTTACTCCAATTGGCACGAGCCAAAGATACCCCCTCGTGCAGCTCTCCAGTGCCTGAACATCCCTGTCCCCCCATACAATCATTATACATGGTCAGCATAAGCAGACAAAACAGTGTGCCTACGGCCCTCCAGCCCCTGCAGCCCAGCCCTCTTCTGACACAGCAAGGGTTCAATGCCCAAGCAGTATACAGTTCCCCAGACAATGAACACCCCTGCCTGATACCCCTCCGCACCCTGATAGGGCAACTCAGCCCCGACCTTACCTTAAGCATCACCGATACATTGGCATACAATAGGCATATCCAGGACAGGAAAGTCAACCCCATGCCAAAAGCTGCCTGAGTGTTGAAATGGTACATATGACGGACTCTGTGAAAGACCTTTTCCTGATCAATCGAAATAACCGCCAAATCGAGGGAATCCAGTCTAAACAGGGCCATCACATTACACATTACAGACAGATTGTCCATTATGGTGCTCCCAGGAAGACAATAGGCCTGACCAGGGTGCACTAAATCCTCCATGCAGCATGCCAATCTATTAGACAGGCATTTCGAAGAGATCTTATAGTCAGTGCACAGCAAGGGCAAGGGCCTCCAGTTGGACAACAACCCCAAGTCCCCCTTCTTGGTCCTCATGTAGCTACTCAGCAGCTGTCTAGCCCCCAAAGTCCAGTTAAAGACCTCAACAATAACAACCTCATCAAGTGCCAGAAATGTTAATAAAGATCTGCTAGCGGGCCATCGATGTCTGGTGTCTTCCCAAGCGACAAATGCTGAACTGCCATTGTTAGTTCCTGGAGCCGAAGGTCCTCATCCAGGGCCTCCCTCTGCACCATCGCCAGGTTGACCAATCCTGTCAACAACACCTCCATAACAAGCTCTGTATTTCGCTGCTTGTCATCTTCCCCTGACTGGAAAAGAAAGAACTCACAGCACACATATCCCAAATACGAGACCTCTTAGTTTGGATTAAAGCCTCCTTCATCCGGTCACTCAGCATGGAGCTCAAGGCCTTATTCTTCCTATCCAATATACCCACAGTGTCAACAGTGTCACCAGCAACTCACAAATAAAACAATGTTCCTTTCCAAATCCAGTGACAGTAATATTTCGTCAAGATCTTCAGCAAAAGCAAACCAAACAACACCAAGTGGTGGTTGGAAAAGGTTCAAGGAGTTATTTGTGCCATAAAAATCTTATTCCACCCATCCTTCGACACATAAATCCTATCCAGCCTAGTGGCGCTGACCCAACCAGTCAACACTTTCAGCCAGGTATGCTGTGTCACCCCTCTGTGCTTCTCTCGCGCCACATCCGCCAAGCCCCAATCCCACACCAACCAATGAAGAGCCACCCCAGAGGCCATATGAGGCTCCTCCCCAGTCTGACCCAATGTGAAATCAGTGGTGCAGTTCCAGTCACCCCAACCACAAAAAACATCACAACCATACCACTGCAGAGCATTACCTAAGCTTTGCAAAACTTGCATCCAATCCCATACGTTGACAAATGATTACAAACAGGAAAGCAGCCTCAACCAGTCCTTATCTCTTCTGTCATTAATGTTTAATGGAGCTTCTCAATGGAACTGGTAAGGAAAAGAAGAAAGAAAGGAGGACAGAGCAGTTCAAGATCAAGAAAAAGCTAATTTGTAAGTAATCTGCATTGCAACCCTGCCACAAATTTTCTCAAGTGATACCTCGTTTGCTTAGTCAACTCCTCAAAACTAGCTGCCTTTCGGAAATGTCGTACCGAAGCCAAAAACCTCTGAACATCCAAGAATAAATCCGTAAGTTGGACTTCCCGTAGCTCTCATCCAAAAACTCATTAATCTCCTGCAAGGAATACAGCTGCTGATCATCCCCGACCTGCAAAGCAAGTTCCAAAACGTCCGAGACACTGACATCTCACACAGCCTTGCACCTCATCAGGAATGGCTGAAATAACGCCCCTGGCACTCACAGCACCCCACAATCTGTCACTGACTTCAAGGGGGGTGTCTGACATCACAGGGAGAATCAGGAGGCCCATCACCCTGCCCTGTATGGACCTATCCCTCCCATACTTCCTCACCACCAATCCTCACTGCCTCAATGAGGCATGTCTTGTGCAGACAAATGATCCTCTTATGGCCAACGACGCTAAAACACCGCAAATTGCCCATACTAGCATATAACATGCATGACCTATCCTCACAAAGCACCCTAGAAGAAATGTCCAGCATCAGGTCATTCAGAATCATAATCACCTGCCGCCTAAAAGAAACCACGTTTCAACGTCTTGCAATTCAGCGGAACTTCTTTAAAATCCCCGATGACCCTAGTAAAACAGGAAAGCTTCAATGCAATTTCTGCATCAGGAACAAAAGGCAGCACATTCAAAACCATAACTCTCATAGTTGGCAAGACTAGTGGTACAACCGCAATATAACCACCTGGCACTGTAATCGCACTCTCAATCAACCAAGTTTGTATCCTTCAAAAATACCACCACCATCATACGTAATACCGACACAGTGCTATCACATCCTACCTGCTCTCCCACACTTAACAAGATATCCTCCACGATTACCTCAGGATCAATCTCACACCTGACCCTATGCCGCATTGAAAAAAAACACACACCCATCAAAATGCAACACCGTCACAACGAACCAAACCAAGAAAACACAACTGTGCAGCACATAGGAACTCACCGATCGACAAAACATGGAAAACACAAATGTTGGTAAAAACACGGAAGTCTCACACCAGCTACAAGTGGTTTCCATGTACTCTCACATACTCCACCCACTCCCAGCAGTCATTCTGACAGAGAGAGGGGGGGGGGGGAGAGAGAGAGAGGAGGAGGAGGAGGAGGAGGAAACCCAGCCTGTTACACATGAACAGAGAGAGACGGAGAGGAAACCAGCTTGTTACACAGTAACTGAGACAGAGAGGAAACCCAACCTGTTACACAAGAACTGAGACAGAGAGAAAACCCAGCCTGTTACACAAGAATAGTGAGAGAGAGAGAGAGAGAGAGAGAGAGAGAGAGAGGAAACCCAGCCTGTTATACAAGAATAGTGAGTGAGAGAGGTCTCCTCTGTGATCTCAGACTACACACCATGTAGTAATCAAGGGATGGCTGTGCACCCCCAGGTGAGAGAGGCAGTGTGGTGCTTTCTCTCCCTGGATCTATACTCCAGGTGGTCTGCAAGATCCTGCCATGCATCCCACTGAGAATGTGTAACCCCCTCCCCACCAATGCACAGACAAAAGCTGATACTCCAAACAGATCAGTTTCATTTGCTTTTCAGTTACCCCCCCGCAGTCAACCGATAGAATCTGTCCACCAAGCTTGACTCTCTTAACAAACACTATATTGACTCTTAATTAGTTAAATCTAAATAAATGTTCTATTAAGGAGTATTAAATGAATAATTAATAAAGAAACATTTAGAAGTAAAGTAACTATTTTAAAGCTGATTGCTGAGCAAACAAGAAGTACTAGCTAGCTGTAAATATAATCTGAAGCTATTAGATCACCATTCTGATGCAGTGCCACACAAACTGTATATGTGCTTTCATCTTTACAGGCACGATTTAACAGCAACCATCGGCTGTGAAAAATATACTGTGGTTTGAAGTGTGCAGCCTATGACAGCTCATCATGTGGGCTTCACTGTTTA
>JABFEB020000002.1:19272351-19285955 GCA_019775895.2 Stomatorhinus ivindoensis | reverse complement strand
TCTGTAAACCATTCAGATTCTCTGTGTTCTCGTGTGTGGTTGTTATACACATTGACCTCTGTAAACCATTCAGATTCTCTGTGTTCTCGTGTGTTGTTGTTATACACATTGACCTCTGTAAACCTTTCAGATTCTCTGTGTTCTCGTGTGTGGCTGTGCGTCCATTTGGGTGTCCTGTGCCCTGCGCTTCCTAGGATAGTCAGCAAGGTCTCCATGACTCTCTGCTGCACAATTTTAAACGTGGACAACGGAAAAAAAGTCCTAAATATCTTTAAAACTCCAATCACAATACCTCAATACCCTCCAGTTATCTCCATATGTTTTCATATGTCTTTGCCATTACCCTTTATAATCCACTTGAATACATAATAGCGACTTCTCTGTAATTTTGGAAACTATGAAGTTACCGTTGCCAGGAGACGGCCGCCAAGCTGCCCTATAGACAGACTCACAAGATACCAAGCAGAATATCTTCCACCCCCCATTATAAAAACAGTCTGTAATGAATTATTTTGCACACAAAGCCAACAGTCTCTACCTGCATGACATTTTTAGTTCCAATTCACACAGTAGATGACATTATAGTGTTCTAACAGTTATAGTGTTCTAATAGTCTTCATTTATCTCTTATGTGGTGTTCAAAGGAGTGCATCAATTTATCAGCCAAGTATGTACAGTGTCACTGTGCTTCATAGAGTTGCATGGCAACCACACACAATAGTTACTGCCCATCTAGTTAAGCATGTTTACACTTAGTTTGAAATGCACTGCTGAAGGCAGCAGCCCACAGTCCTTCCCTCCCACGCTTCCATTCTTGGACCCCACTTATCCAAACATAGCCTCACCAGATTTTTAGACTTCTGTTGACCATGAGACCATAGCCTGTAAGAGCAAGCAGTAAGGAGAGACATTTGGATCAAACACAGAAAACATTTCATTAGCAAAGGTAGTGGAAGTTTGGAATAAGCATTGTGTTAGCATAGCAGAAGTCTGAGCCACATGGAGATGTCAATATCCAATACCAAAATAGGAACCTAAGTGCAGTCAAGTTTTCACTATTAATGCTAATATCATTCTTGTGTTTATTAGTGTTTAGTATATTAAGGTTTATTGAATGCAGTGGTGGGTCTGAATAGTTTTTGACCTCTGCTAAAGACTTATTCATTCTGGGTCACTCCATCTCATAGGACTGCACAGACAGTTGGATATGGCAATTGTACATTATACAAATACAAATGATTCACATCCCTTGAAATACTTTGCTATAGACAGTTAATATGGATGGCAATGATGACTTTTAATGAACATAAATGTATGGAAGGAAAAAAAATCATATACTGAACAAAAGCAACATGTGATTTTGTATAAGGTAAAACTGAGAAAAGCAGAAAGAGGCATGAACGACTGCTAGGGTCATCACTTTCCCCATGTCAAGGAGGAGAGTTTTAGCTACCACAGGATTTGTAAACTACTATTTCAATCAAAAGGGCCTGGCTTTCACTTGAGCACTGAGTTCTTGCTGTGTGCTGATTGGTCAGTCTCCTATAATACATGTGTCACTAATGCTAATGTAAAACAGCTGAATGAGTCTTTCAATCAAGGAAACAAACCAGTCAAAGCACAAGAAGAGCTGAACGATTTACCAAAACTCAGAAGCCTTTCAGTTTTTAATTCAGGGAGTTAGTTTATAGCTCGAAGTATACTTTCTGAATTGGATTCGATGGTAACCCTAATGACTGCAGAAGTCCATCATTACTGCATTGTGAGAGAGGATCCAGACAGTTCTTGGGTTCTGATCCATTGGTACCAGATGACAGACAACCTGCAGTGGGGCACACAGGGAGAGCCAGAAATCCCCCCACTGCCAGGCTATGGAGAGAGGGGGGGAAGAAGAGCATACTAACAGACTAACTCCCACCACCAATAGATTCTAGCACCTTCTGAGGAGCAGCCAACAGATTTTTGATGCAGTTTTCACCTACATGAAGATTAACTACCATTTCATCTGCTGGTATCTACTGAGGGAATGGAGTGTCAACAAGGATATCATCGTCACATGGACATTAACTGAGGATGTGAGTGTTAAGACATGGAGATACGGGGTGAAAGGTGATGGAGACAACACTGCCCCCTTCTGTAGAGCACCATAGTCTTTCGTAATAACATAATACATGATGCATTATCAGCCTGCAAAGTCACCCTCAAATGCTTACATTCCTGAATGGTTCTGACCACAGCATTGAGAAAGATCTGTTACTTTTGCTGTGTACTTCCATTCACTGGCCCTAAAGTCACAGGGAGAGAGAGCGCTTTAATGTGCCTAAGGGGATCCCAGACAGTGTCTTACTAACTGACCTAGTCATGTGCTAACCTCATTGCAGTCACTGTCTGATTCCTCCATCCTGATGTATCTCCTCCTCATCTTCTTCCCTTGCCCTCTCTACTCCATGCTCTACTACGCATTCTGCTCCATGTTGTAGGTGTGTCAGATGACATGACAGATGAACTGAAATGAATTGACCCAAACTGAACTGGATTCGTAACTTTGCGCGCTTTTTTGAGTAATAGTGGGAAAGAAAAGCTATTATATCTGGATGGAGGATGTGGCATTGCTTATGAGACAGAGAGGTCACTGGCCGCTAAGCTCTGCCTTCCTGCTCCACACCTGTGATCCCATTACTGAACGGCCCTCTGCGGCGTTTTCTCAGTTCTTCTGAGGTCACGTACCACAGAAGTGAGTAAAACTTTTTTCCTTAATTTTTTTTTCGTAAAACCACGTTTGGGTGTAGTGAGCTGTTAAGGAATGTGAGTTTCCCAGGTGACACAAGGCTGGAATGACACAGTTAGATGGGTGCTGGTCAGATAGGGAGCTCTCAGACACGAAGGTCAGGAATCAATGGGACCAAACTCCTTCCAGCGCTTGTCATCTTTCCTTTTTTTCTGCCTTTCTTTTTCGCCCCCCGCCCTCCTCCGCGTCTGCCTCCCCAACTCCACTTCTTTCCATCTGCACCAGCCTTCTCTGCTCTAAGAGACGGGAAGTGAAATTTGCTGCTATTTTTAGCGACGGGAGGAGGAGGAGGAGGGGGAGGGAGTGAGGGAGAGCAGGAGCGAGAGGGAGGAGGAATCATTTTTCTGTAGCTGTGGTGAGGGGGCTGGCACTGAGGAGAGTGCTCGCTGGCGTTGCCTAGGACAAACAGAGACAGCGACTGTTAGGGAGAAACGGCGATTTGGGGCGGACGCACGGCTGCTCACGCACTCGTGCACACTCTCTCATCTCAGGTGAGGCTGCCACCAAAACTGGTGTGTGTGTGTGTGTGTGTGTGTGTGTGCATTTGTGTGTGTTTGTGGGGGCCAGTTTCAGCAGGCAGGGCAGATCCAGAGGTCTGGTAGACAGGCGGTCTAGCAGGATGCCTGGCCTTCGGACGCGGCAGGTTTTCTCAGCGACCTCATCTTTGGAGAGGGCAGGTAAGGTAGCAAGGAAGGGCAGCGGCTCCATCTAGGAGGTGCAGCGCCTACTGCTAGGTGAAGGAGGCTTGGCTGCGCTGGGCAGCCTGGTTGGGGTCCTGCTGGCTTCGTTATGTAAGAGTAACTGTTAGACGGCAACTGATATGCAAGTTACAGAATGTTGACCTGCGTGTTTCTGAAGAAGGGCGTTGTCTTCATGTGTCTGTTCATCTGCTGCAAGATCAGATCCTTGGGAATGATGAGGAAAACGATGTGAGAGGTCCCTGTATTCTTTTATTTTTAATTTTTTCTTGATGGCAATCAGTATGTTCAGATGGTGGTCCTGAGGCTGAGGGAAACAGGAGATGTAAACAGTGAGAATGAGGTCAGGGAGTATGTTGCCATGGAGACACATGTGAGTGGGCGGGGCTGTGTGGCTGGGTCAGTAGCTGTTTACACAGAGCAAGCAGGTGGACAGATGTTTCTATCAACAGCAATTGGAGGACGTGTATTTCTGAGTCCAGCAAGGTGTTAGCTAACGCTGACAGTCCATGGTATTTTGGAAATGGCACTTAAAGATGGAGGGATGCAGCAGAAGTAATCAGACATTTTCTGGAGTTCTTGACATAACCTTGACCCAGTTGAAGAGCCGTCAGATTTAATAGCTGGAAGAGCACTCGCATCTGACTGGGAGTTGGGAGAGGGCTTTGCGGAGTGGAGCCATGGCTTTTGTGCTTTTTGAATAATGGGCGTATGGGAGGCCGTCGTGGGCTGCCCATCTTGGGTACATCTGAGATCATCATCCCCACGCCCTTCAGCCCCCACTGGAGATGCTGCTAGCTTCCTCTGGCCAGGATTCTGAGCTGCTGGCTTCCGTTCTTTCGCGGAAGGTTTTGGCCTTTGCGGGCAGTGTGGTGTTAAGGGTGAGCCAGATTCAGCTCCCGCAAAGCCCTAGCGTGCTACCGTTAGTCAGGTTACCGTCATTGTTAAGGATGACGCCCTCTGCAGACCGGCGACTGCTCCCTACTGAGGCTGCTGCTTGTGCTTCTGCTGGACACCGATGCCGACCGTGGTTCATTTCGTGCTCCTTTGCTGTCCATTTCACAGGAAAATGTCACCGTAAACAAGGCTAGAGTTACATAAGAGCTCTGGTTACATGCTATGCTATGAGATTCCATCCACACTAACACTTAGCACTGTGTATTTATGGTTACCGCTGACATTATAATATCAAGTTACTGTGCTCAGCAAGCAATCCTGACATCTCATCTCCCTTCACAGACATGCGTCCCCGGTCTAGACTGATGGCTAAGAAGCGTCTGCCCACCATCAGGGAGGGCTACGAGGAGCTGCTGCAGGACATGAACCAGACTAACAGTTGCCACACTGTCCATGCGGAGGCGCTCTCCTCTGAGGTCTACCTGCAGTCCATCTGCCAGCTGGCACGGCCTGCCTTTCCCTTGCATGAGCCTGACCGTGAAATCCTGGCCCTCGGCTCTCTTGACTCATTCAGGTCTGGCCTGAGGCTGTCCAGCGTTTCCCCTCCAGCTCCGTCTCGGCCCCCCTCCCCAACCGCTCACCACCACATTCATGGAAACAGAGGGAGTTCGCTGGCCTTCTCAAACGCCCCAATCGGGAACCATCATGGCAGCCCTGACCCCCTTGAGTACTTGTATGGACACCAAAGCAACCCCATCCTCCCCACCGACCTTCTGCAAGATGCCAAGGGTAAGTCACTCCCTCCTCCTCAGGAGAACAAAGCCCCGGCGGTTCCCTGTTGCCGAGTCCGAGCCCACAGCTTCCCTCGCCTGTGCTCTTCGACCCCCGCCCTACGCAAGAACAGCTGTCCCGAGTTCAGCCCACGGGACACCACCAGCTCTGCCTGTTCTCGGGCAGAGGCCTGCCCACCCTCGATGAGCAAGACCGAGGACAGCAGACGGCCATCCTGTGGGATCCAAGCAGAGAGAGGCCGCGACTTTGGCGGGCAGAGGGAAAGCGGCGTAAAATCCGGGGAGAAGCATTCCGTCATCTCCCACTGGATTGCAGACTGCAGGGGTGCCTGGAGGGAAGCCCGCATCCGATCATGCATGCTGCCTGCCATTGCTGAGATGTAGACGTGTCCAGAAGGTCTCCCCTCTCTGCTCTCCAAACACTTGGCCTCTTTTAAATAGTGCACACATTGATGCACTTTCACATTGCACATCTATACACGCTTAAAGGGCATTTGATCATAATATGGCACTTATTCTAGACAACAGTAAATACAAATTATTTATGAATTTATTATAATTTAGTTGTTTCAGATTAATTACATTTATTTATTTAACCAAATAAACTGCTCCCTCAGGATCAGATTAATACAGTACTAATTTAGTAATTTCACTGGGTCTTTTGAGTAGTTTTAGCCAGTATAGTATATTTATATATTATTTCCCTCCTCAGTTTTTATGAGGCTTGAAAAAGTTATCACTGCATTTAAGGTGTAGAGCTTAAAAATAGGGTTAGGGTTAGCGGAACATGCACAAAATGAAGAAAACCCCCTTGTCTCTAAGCTTCTAACCAATAGTCAGAGATCCCAGACAAGAATTACAACTTTATCTTTCCTTATTATTTCAATATACATACTTCAGCGGAGCACAAAACGAACTGTGAGTTGTACCTAATTCCAGCAATATGTTTCAAAGGCCTCTGTCCTTGTTCTAGCAAGGGTTTTTCGGCCGGTTAATGGTGCCGTTCGGTTTTGAAGGAGAGCCCTTGGGCATGTCCTACGTTTTGTCCCAATGACGGGCATCCACTGCAGGTACAGCTCCAAACTTCAGTCCTACAGTGCTGTGCAATATGTTTGTATCCACCGTGCACAACCAGACGTAAAATCATACTTTGAAGGGGCATGCGGGTGTAACGGATCTTGTGGTGGTATTAAGCGCTCGTTTGTTTTTGTACCTCTGTGCACTGTTGGTTAGTAAATCATGAATAAAGTGTTTTTTTTAATGTTGCATTTGCGTTTGGTATCGCTTTGTGTTTGTGACCTTGGCTTTTTAAGCCTCATTTCCTCTCTAGACAGACATTGCCTTGGCTCTCTTCCATACCCTGCATCCCAGACCATACGCTCCATCCACTTCCCAATGGGGCAATAAATAACACAAGCGTATCTGTGCCATAATCTTTGACATAAGCCAGTAAGGGCTCACGAGGCCTAGTGAAATTCTGAGCTCTGGCTGCAGGAGCCGCCTGACTTTTGTTCCCCTAGGCCCAATTTGAGTTTTCCATTGATACCACTGGCCTTGTAATTTATTGTAAACTTGGGCTCCGTCTGTCATCGTCTGTAGCAATGCAAGACAGGAGGCTGCAGGGTCCGAGGCAAAGATAGTGTGGCTGCTCGAGATGGACACTAAGCCGCTTCAGTCCTCATATTCGCCCACTCAGATGATATGTGGGTTTTCTCGTTGCTATAGCAACTGCTGCATGTTTCCAGGGAGGATAGCAGATGAGATCTTAATCAGCAGATAGGTCAAAGCACAGGTTGTGATGTTGGAGAGACAGTCAGGCAAAGACTAAAAGCATAAGTAGCTCTTTTACTGTGTGTGTGTGTGTGACTGCAACATCTACTGTGTGTGAGATGACATACATGGGTAGACACCTCTGAATAAATAAATGCACAATAACAAAAAACACTGATCTTTTAAATAAACCATTTAATACAATTTCCCACATTACTATAACATAGCTTCCATGGCTGATATGTGCGCCGAGCCACAATAGGGCGGTAAACAGATAAACATGCATGGAATTTGACAACTTGAGAACATGTTCAGTAGATTATAGAAAACTAAGATTAATACTGATAATAAAAATAGATCCCAGGCTGAACTTGTAACCCATAATTTCTAGAGGTGTCAGATCTGATCTGTTGGAAGAGGCCTGTGGTTTACAGAATTCTAAATCAGTGAAAATAGACCCCTGTGGAGGATTTAGACAGAGCTGGTAGTTAGAGGAGACACAGGAAGGAGTAGTGTGTCCATGGCGATATTTATATTGACATAGGAAGTGCAATACTAGTTTATTAGGAATGAAGCTTCTGTTAATGCATTTGAATCTATTATAGGTCGTCGTCGACTTAGGACTGCGATCGGTCAATCTGGTCATACACTCACGCTGAGCAACACTCACGCTGCCAGTCGCAGCCACATATTTGCGGTCATGGAACAGTCGTAATGTCGACCGGTCGTAAGCCACAGTCAATGACAACAGGTATTTTTTAAACATAGAGAGGCTAAACAGCATATAGATATCTGTGTATTTGTGTGTGTGTGTGTGTGTGTGTGTGTGTGTGCGTGTCTGTGTTCCTGTGTATCTGTGTGTATGCATTTGAGCTGTGTGTGCTGGTAACTCCACACAGCCCCCCCCAACCCCTTCCTCTCTGAAATTGACACCCACATAAGACACAGCTTACTCCCACTGTAGTATAAGACCTTTTTATTTCATGACTTTTTCCTTTCCCCTCTATATTGCTGTAAAACAGACCCCTAAAGGGCTGATTGTTGGTGAAATATTTGCACCTTAAATAAATTCACTTTTACTACCCTATGCGACTTCATTTAGTGTGAGATGCTGGGGTAGGAAGGCCTGAAAGCTCCTCTGTCATGCGAGCTGCAGCGTAAAACATCTCCCATCATAAAGTCACCCTATCTAAGGACAGCAAGAATGTCAAACCCAAGCTGCTTTGTTTGTTTGTTTGTTCGTTTATTGGTGACAATATTTATTAGTTAGTTTATTACTGACATACTATGTTGGCAAAGGTACACTCCTGCCCCCCACCCATGACCCTGTGCTAGATAAGCAGTTAGTGGATGGTTGGATGGATGATGTACGAACAATGGCTCATACAGAGGAAGGCAGTGTGCATGACTCCAGAAACTCCTGATTCCTGATGTTTCGTATTTTGGTATTTAATATATAGTTCACCCTTCTGCATCGTGACTTTCCCCATCATGGTTTCGATATATATCGCGGGCTGACATACAAAATTACAAGGGAAGTGTTAGGGAGTTCTTGGGAGTTTTGTGAAAACCACAAACAATACAGGAAGGCCAGAGGATGACACACAAAAAGTTTAGTAACTCATGCATGCATAAAATATTTGTACAGCGCTGGTGTAAAGTATGCCAAGCGTGTTTACGGCAGCCTCTGATGTGATGCCTCACAGGGATCTCATGGCGATCTCACAGGGATCTCACAGGGATCTCGCAGTGATCTCACAGGGATCTCGCAGTGATCTCACAGGGATCTCGCAGTGATCTCACAGGGATCTTTGTATCTTGCGTTTGTTGTATTTTTCCATGTTACTTTGTGCCACTCACATGCTCATTTTGCTCTCCAAGGAGACCAAAATTTTTTACACAGTTTTTCCAGATGGCGGGGGCCTGTGCCCCTATCCCCCACAATGTGAAAGGGTCGACTGTACCATACATTCTCATCCATGAGTCATAATATGACCACCCCAACATGAAGTGAGTAATGTCGACTGTCTAGTAAGAATTGCGGATGTCAAAGTCTGGAAGATATTAAACGGCCAGTTAACATTCAGTACTCATATTTGGCATGTTGAATGCAGAAGTAATGGGTCAGGAGTAAAGATCTGAGTGACTTTGAAAAGGGCCAAATCATTATGGCCATGGACATAAATTGGAATTGAAACCCCCACAACACACAAAACTGGCCCATACCACACCCATACTGGCCAGGTGTGCGGGGGCTCACTGCCAGCCGTGGTGAGAGCCCACTGAGATTGATCTGAGGAGGGAAAAACCATGAACCACGACAGGATGCTGGGTGGTCAGAACTCTTCAATGTGGGACGTGAACGAAGACTATCCTGTCTGATACGGACCAACAGAAGGGATACTGTGGCACAAAGGGTAGATAGTTTTGATGACGATCACAGCAGTGATGTGCCATGAGCGCTGTTGTGCATGGCGCTACACGGCTGCAGACCAATCAGGGTGCCTGTGGTAGCCACCATTACCGTCGAAGGAACCTACAATGAATAAGCGAGCATCAGAACTGGAGCTTGGAACAATGGAAAAAGGTTGCCTGGTCCAATTAATCCCGTTTTTTGTTGTATCATGTGCACAGTTGGGAATATTTTGACCACCTGAGAGATGCATTAAATCCATCGTGTGTGGAGGGGCTCCACGCACCGTGTGCTATGTTCATTATGCATTCATTTTTTAAAATTGGTTCAAATAATCCATTGTTTGAAATAATCCATTGCTCCAATTACATTGTTCTGCGAATTGATTGTATATGCACTGCATAAATAAAAAATCTATGCCTGGTATATAATAAATATGACAATTACAGTGCATCTGTGTATGTGTGCATCAGTAATGCTCACCGCTGACAGCAGGAAAGCTCCATGTGACGGCTGTTTTTCCACCAACTGACCACAGATGCAGACAGCGGAGAACTCTGCGGTCTCCAGTCAGTGGGGGAGGAGGTGCAGAAGCAGCCTCTGGTGAAGCATTGCCGGGTAGAGGAGGCGCAGCTCGGAGAGGATGGTGGGGCGGGTTGGGCCTTCCTCTCTGTGACTTCTGGGGGGGGCATTTGCCTAAAATATTCCTCCTCCTATTAGTTTTTCTACACCTTATGTATTACAAAGTTGTGTAACACTTTGAGGGGGCAGAAATAATGTAGTAGTACACTTTTACATAATGTATTAATTAATCAATCAGAAAGAAAGCGCTAAATATGTTTTGATCCCCTGTTTGTTCATCATTAATCTGTCATAACAGTTCATGAATTTCATGCAATAACTACATTTGTTCATGATTTCTACTTCAGTGGTAACTGAGTTACTAAGTTACTCATGTAAAGTTTTACCCAACTACCATCTCAGAGTTTCAGCCTGCAGACAGGCACAAACTCTGTCTGACGCGTGTGGAACTCACACTTTCAATTAGATACACGCTTGACCTGTCTCATGTGATGTTATTAAAGCTGGTAAGGAAACCGATATGGATTAAGGGAAAGTCACAAAGATACCATAATGCTGGTAAATGCAGAATGAGGGCCTGAATGAGGAGAGCATGCATGTGTAATCTGACTGCTGGATGACGCCCCTGGAGATGGAACTGTGCATGTCCCTCTACACTTCTCCTGTAGACCACCCAGCTGCATGCATGTGTAATCTGACTGCTGGATGAAGCCCCTGGAGATGGAACTGTGCATGTACCTCTACACTTCTCCTGTAGACCACCCAGCTGCATGCATGGATAAAATAAACAAGTCATCTTTTTTTCAATCCAACCTCAAACCCAACACCAGCTATGTCTGTGAATCGGCATCTTCTCAGAAAACGGGTTCAGAGCATTATCTGTTGTGCTAATCTGCGGTTGCATCTCCACACCGAGTGTGGCTTTCTGCCCTATCTGCCTGAACATCTCATAAATCAACAATGGGCTGTTCCGTCACTCCCATGCTGAGGTGCGCACGTTTACATGCTTTGCAACTGAAACACTAGCAGCAACCAAAATTGATATTACAATCTATACCAGTGTCTGTTCATTCTACACCAAAGTCTATACAGTCTGTGCCCCTGCCTGTTTTCCAAACTAGTTTACTCCAGTGCCTGTTGTTCTAAACAAGTCTATACTAGTGTCATTACATTCTAGATTAGTACCTTATTCTACACCAGTGTGTTTTGTTCTAAACCAGTCTATACCAGTATCTTTATAATCCACAGCAGTGTCTTTTGTTCTGCTCCAGTGTATACTAGTGTCAGTGCAGTCTACACCAGTGCTCGTACAGTCTACATCAATTCATTACAATATATACTAGTTCCAGTGCAGTCTACACCATTACACAAGTCTATACTAACACCAACCATTACAATCTTTATAGTCTAGTCCACTTTGGGTCAAACTAAAGTAGTCAAGTAGCACATGGGTGAAATATTCACAATGATCTTAATCACAGTAGTAAATTACCACAGTCTTCTCATGTACCACCGGGAGGCACTCTGAGTACTACTAGGGGTATGTATACCACAGTTTGTGTGTGAACCACAGGTCTAGTCAATATACCGTTCCAAAAATCCTTTAGCATCTCACGTGGTTTCAGTGCATTTCTGAATAGACTACAAAACACAGAGGTGTTGCTGAGTCTAAGCACGGTGTGCCTCACCCAGTGGCCTGTATGAAGTGGGGTTACTGGCTTATCAGGGTAACTTGTCGGATTTAAGGTACCACAGTTTAAATGGACTTAATATTTGTTCACTTACATTTTGCCCAGACTACCTAAAATCTGACAAGTCACCCTGATAAGCCAGCAACCCTGCTTCATAGTACAGGCCCCAGGTCACACATTCAGGCTTCACTTTAAGTTGCTGGATATCAGACACTGTTTCACTCATGATCAGCAGATCATTGGCAGGGTCACATCACCCTTCCCTTTCCTTACCTGGGGAGGGGGCGATAAAGAGCAGAAGTATGAAATGCATTATTTTAGGTCCTCGTTGAATAACAGTTTCCAAGAATCTAGTTTTTTTTGCGGTGGGTTTGCCATCACGTTTTTTCCTCGTTCAACAAAAATGCCGAAAATAGCAACATCGGTAGCTGTTGTAGCATTGGAACCAATGTGTGAAATCACCTTCGGCTGGTGTTAACCTGCTCACCGGCTGCCACGAGAAAGAAAAAAATACGTGTTTGAAATTCTGGCAGTGACTTTCTAAGCAAAATCATTGGTAAAGTCATCAGAGGAACTCACCCTTGACATATTTTATTTTTTATTAAAAACAAAAGGTTTGCTTTAGTTTTTAATCTCTCCCACATGTTAAAGGGATTTTTACTGTGGCTCAGAACAATCATGAAGACTATACACTCGGGGGTCACTTAATTACGTAACCTTACACAGCAGAAGGTAGGACCCCCTTTTAGTCCAGAACTACTGTATTTCAGGGATTGAAAGGTACATTCAGAGACGCCTTTCTGCACACTGCTGTAGTCCTGCGCTGTTGTTTCCGCATTTGCGACCTTTTAAAGAGTCTTAACATCCTCCTCTTACCTCTCTCATTAACAACAGACCTGTATCTGACTGGACACTTCATTTTATTGCACCATTCTCTCTAAACTCCAGACATTACTGTGCATGAAAATTCCAGGGTGACAGTTACTAAGAGAATGGATGGAATCACCACATCCTGCACCATCAGCCAGTCCCCCCTGAAAAGCACGCCGTCTCACAAAATGCCTGTAGTTGCTTTGTTAGTTACTTCCCTTAGTTGCTATAATTCAGTACCTGCTTCCCCAGGCTATTTTCATTAATAGTGATTTTTTAACCTATGTACAGATTACTTAAAATCCACTTAAAGGTTTTTATACCTTTTTCCTTTGTCACTGGACTCCAGTTTTGAACTTTTTTATATGTCTGGCTGGTTTGCTGGAGAAGATCGTTTTCGTTATGTTTTATTGCATCTGTGGCTCAGCGGGCTAAGCCTCTTTCTGTGTGAGCAGTAGGTTGTCGGTTTGAGACCCGGCCTCAGTGAAATAGTCACATGTCTGTCGGCCTGTAGGCAAGGCCCTTAACCCCCAAGCTTGACCTTAGCTTTACACGTGTCTCATGGAGAGTAGGAAGAGGCAGGCGATCAGAAAATTTCTCCATTGGGATTAATTATGTATCACTCTTCTAAACATCTTTAAATTTATAAACTTACATTTTTTTTCAGTCCTCTAAGCACCACTCAGAATAGCAGAAGAAATCGTTGGACATCTTTGGACTATAAGGTTGGTTAATATATATCAGATTAGACTTCTCCCTTTGAATATATGGCTTGCAAGAACATATTACCTGGCTTTGTAAGTGTATATTTGGTAAAACAGTGGTTTATTGTGGTTAACGGGTCTGCCTCTAAGCTGCTGAGTCATAGGACCACGTAGGTTTGAAATTTCAATCGAACAAACCCAGAGGACAGTGTGTGTGTGTGTGTGTATGTGTATGTGCGTGTGTGTGTGTGTATGTGTCATTGCAGCATGGAAATAAAAGGTGGTGAAACTACTTTGTACCACTGACACACTGAACTGAAACCCACTAGCTTGGCGGATGTGTTTGCAGGGAGGGGGGGTGTGGGGGTTGCATGCAAAGATGCCACTATACCCCACCCCC
>JABFEB020000002.1:19207509-19219255 GCA_019775895.2 Stomatorhinus ivindoensis | reverse complement strand
CTTGAATGGCCCAGCCAGAGCCCTGACTTAAACCCAATTGAGCATCTCTGGAGAGACCTAAAAATGGCTGTCCACCAACGTTTACCATCCAACCTGACAGAACTGGAGAGGATCTGCAAGGAAGAATGGCAGAGGATCCCCAAATCCAGGTGTGAAAAACTTGTTCCATCTTTCCCAAGACTCATGGCTGTATTAGCTCAAAAGGGTGCTTCTACTAAATACAGAGCAAAGGGTCTTAGGACCATGTGATATTTCAGTTTTTCTTTTTTAATAAATCTGCAATTTCAAAATCTTTTTTTTTGTCTGTCAATATGTGCTGTGTGTACATTAATGAGGAAAAAATGTAAATGTACAGTGAGGCTCTGGCTACTATGGCGCCCCCTGCTGGCCCAGAGTCGCTGCTATAGCTCTGCCTCCTGCTGCCGCCACGGCCCACTTGCCTGCTGCCACCCCTATGCCCATGGCGGCCCCACCTGCTGCGATGCCTGCAGCTTTACCTGTGCCCGAGGTTCCTGCTGCACCGCCTCCGCATTTAGCTACATCTGGGCCTCCAGTGCCGGCCCCGCCTCTGCCTGAGGTCCTGCCACCTTCGCCGGCACCGCCTGTCTCGGCAGTTGATGCTCTGGTCCCTGTGCTCACTGTCCCTTCTCCTAGGCCCCCATTGCTGCCTGAGGTCCCAGTTGTCCGATCGCTTCCTACCCCATCCAAGGCTCCTAGGTCTTTGCCTCCTGCTCCGCCCGAGGCCCTGGCTCCGCCTACCCCAGAAATCTCTGTCCCCGAGGAGGTCCCAGACTGTTACCATCGCTTCTCCTCCCTTGGTGGATGGAGAGGAGGAATTCAAATGGGACCCCTCGGGGATCTACCTACTGGGCCCAAGGGACTCGGGTGGTGGAAGAAGGACTCCACTATCTCCCCAATGTGGTGGAGCCTGACCGGGTCCCAGACTATCTGTGTCCCGGAAGGGGAGGGGACATAGATGCAGGGACCAGGTCCCGCCTGCACTGCCCCCTGGCTCACCCGTGCATCCCCAGGCTGTGGCTCGGTGGCTACCTGCAGGTCCTGCGGCTTTGGATCAGCTGTCGCCTCTGGGTCCCCCACTGCCTGTACCAGTGTCCCCTCCTGCTCCCTCGTCTCCTCTGTTGGTCCCTCCGTCTGTCTCTTCGTCCCCTGTGTGGTCCCCTCCAGCTTCATCCTCCTGTCCGCCTGTGGCCCCTGTGGCTGCCTTCCCTCACCTGCCTGGGTTCCCTCGGGCTCCCCATTGTCCTTTGTTCCGCCTCCTTCCTTTGTCCCTCCTGTTTTGGCTCCTCGTCCCTCTGTCTGCATTCCTCGTTTTGTGTCAGGTCTTGTCATACTTCTTGTCCTTGTATTTGTTCTGTGTTTCGGTTTTGTTTGTGTCCCGTTGATTGTTTCTTTTGCTCTTGTTTTTCAGGTTCTGTTTCCCTGGTCTCATCTCCTTCATCGCCTCCCCTGACGCGTGCCTGGAGTGCACACCTTGGGGGGGGGGTCCGATCTTCTTGTGGCACACGCCCCCTCATTACCTAGTGTTAATTCCCGATTTGTGATCACCTGTCGCATGTTATTTTCTGCTTGTCTTTTGTGTTTTAGTCTGTATCTGAGTTTCCCCAGATCCATCATTATCGTACGTCTTGTGCTGCTCCCCGTCCATAAAAATAAACCCTGTTTGTTGAATTCCCGTCTCTTGGAGTTACTTCGTCACTTCCCGCTCACACAGGACGTGTAACCTGCCCAAAAATGCTTTGGTGATATAAAAAAAAACATTAGAACCATCTAAATGCTAGGGACACTCACTAATCTTAAGACTGTCTTACACGCTAACCTTGTTCAGATGGTCTGGAAAGGAAACTTAAACAGAAGGGTTCACATATTCCTTCAGACGCACAGTTTGTCCAGATCCAGCAAAATCATCTGCCCATCTTCCAGCTGATAGTCACTATAAAAGTAAATATTGGGTTTACGCCTAAGCACATAATACGTTAACAATTATTTGTAACGTTAGGTTTTCATTAGGTAGCTAATATCACGATGGCGTCAGGTCATTTTCAGGATAGTCTGACGTGACAGTTAATTTCACTAATTTACATGCCCGTAAAATACAATAAAATTGCTACTTGGTTAAAAGTTATCCCAAGGTGCCTATTTTCAAGGTTTCATCTGTTAGTACAGGGTGAGTTCCTGCGATCACGTCAAAAGTTCTGGAAAAGGTTTAGGTTGTGGGGAAAAGTCCCTGCAGTGTGAAAGCATCCATAAAGGCCCCTTGCAGTTTTTGTTCTACAGTGTGGAAGCGACACAAGTGGCCAGGAGCTGCAGAAGTCCCTGATCGAGACCCAGGAACTTGGAAGCAGGACCCAAGATCCGTAACGTCTGTCTGAAAGTATGCATGTATCATTTGCGGTTTTCCACGTTGACAGAGCTTTATCTTGTCAATGTCAACATGTTTTTTTTTATGAAATATTGTTTTTTAACGTGCTACATGTTTATATTATACTAATTAATCATTGCAGCCTACAATTCTGCATGTATTGCCAGATGAATTAGTTTGAAAAAGTATGCAATAAAATACCTTCAAACTCAGGATATAGTTATTGTAATGGTGTTGAGCTTTCAACCGTCCATGACTAGATAATTTGTCATCAGTTGGGAAGAAAATGCTTTGTTTGCACAGTAGGTCTTAAAAGAAAGTACCAATTCCAGAGGGCATTAATCTAAAAAATGTACAGTGAAATGTTCAAATGCAGGATGTTATTTTGTGTAAAATGGCGTGTCCCAAATTGGCAATTCAAATAAAAATAACAACAAACAACAACAATAATATATCGTATAATAATATAATAAAATTATATCATTTAATAATATCATTGTATTATTATTGTTATATGATATTATATATAATTATAATAAACTGAGAGCCAATGGTTGTGTGTCTCTAACATGGGTAGCAAATACTGTACTTCTTTCTTTTGGTAATAACGCAAAAACGTCACGTCGAAAACATTCTTGTTGCCTTCGAGCCGTTAGCAGACATTGCGCCCTCTACATGTTTCTGTCAAAACTACACCCCCAAAGTGGCAGGGATTCCGGGAATTATACACTGACGAATATTTAGCGTCGTCTGCGAGCAGAGGTGCGCGATGCGGGCTGGTGTTGGGTTGCTGCGGGAGCCAGGGGGTGGAGCGCCGCTCTGCCTGGACACACTTTAAATAAGCAGCGAGAGTGAAAGAATCATTACTCTGATGTGTGGAGGGCGCATTATCATCCCCGAGACGTTTCCCCACTTCCAGAACAGTTTGCACTTCGAACAGCCGGCCGAACAATGTGCGGTAAGACATGAAGACATATTTATTTCGGATCTTATTTTCAAATAATGTATCTGATCGTTAGTTACCAAGCAAGTTTTACTGGTGTTGCGGCGTTATTTGTGGAGACTTTCTGATAAGTTTACAGATCTGTTTTAATAATTATTACTTGGTCAAACGGGAAAAAGATTTTGACCAACATAACACCAAAATAAGGTTTTCAAAGCAAATCTTATTCCAGTATATAAATGTACTGTAACTTTTCTCGTAAAGCTGATGTTGGTCTGCTGAGGAACCAACGTGTCAGTTCTGGTTCACAATACAGTACTTGTATTAACGACTAAAGAAACCGATATGAGCTATGGTCAGTAGACGGAACTGACCGGAAGAATAAATTGAAATAAATTGCTCGATTTAATTACCAAATAAGTCAACAAAAATGTCGCATATACTTTAATTTCGTAGCATTGTTCACACTTATGGGATTATTCTTCGCTGGCGAAACTTTCTCGTCGCGGCTGAAATTTTGTCCAGCTCTTGGTCTAAGTAAAGCAAAGTGCAATTTTCAGCAAGTTGCATGAGGAATACAGCTGTAGAGCAACTTCGGGGTAAAACTGAGACGCGCTGAGATCGGATCTGCTGGCCACTTTCACCGATGGGCAGATCGCCCTCTGATCGTCGCGCAGACGATGCGATGACCGGCTGCGTGGTAAACACGAAATGGACCTTACAGAAAACACTGCGCGCTCTGTGTCTGTTTTCAATGGCCGCCTGTGCCTGGCCGAAACTCTGCGATTCCTTGGCAAACTTTCTGTGGTCGCAGAAAATCCAGCCTGTCAAAGCAGAGTGCTGCAGTCACAGGCGACTGTCCCTGATTAGTAAAAGCTATGAGATTAAATTTTAAGACAACACCACCGCTTATTTGGCAAACCTGGAGTTTTAGGAAGATATTGGCAACGTGCACTCTATAATCTGTTGATTGATACCCTACTGGTAGGTACTCCTATTGATTCACTAAAGTCAAATTATCTTCAGAATGTTTAAGATTTAAATTGAATTTGTTTAAAATATAGTCGAAGCCCTCTATAGCATATATCACTTTTAGCTGCTTTCTGTATGAACTGTGGTATTCCACAGCAGGAAATATTATTTAGAACTGAGTCATTCATAGTGCTTTGTATAGTCAATGAGAAGTATGCACTTGGGGAGTGTAAGACTCATTCATCTGTCAGTTTAACACGCTGATTGCAAACAAATTGCCGTTTTTTTCTTTTCTATAAGCCACACACTATGCAGAAAAGTTCCTCACCCTTAATGTATAGAACAATGAGGACTTTCAACATTACAACTCTTGAATTAATTTCCCCACAAGCTGCAGAGAAGTCTTTTTTGTTGTCACATTCTCTAGACGATGTTTATTTTCTAAGTAAGTTCGTAACATTATACTAATTGCAGGAATTACTCGAAAAACAATCTGAAGAAAACAAGAATAAACGCGAGTTTCCTTACTTGTTCCTTACAGGGATTTTTGCCTACCTGAATCACTGTGTGCCGAGGACGAGGAGAGAGATATTTGAGACCCTCGTCAAGGGACTACAGAGACTTGAATACAGAGGTTATGATTCAGCAGGTAGGGCTGAAGTCTCTCTGCCTTGTTTTTCTTACCAATTTCTTTGAGTCTGTGCTGTGAGCCTCGCCGCTTCCTTTCTCAGCCAGACATTGTGTCACAGCAACCAATTCTGAGCCATTTAGACCATTTATTTCCCACTTTTTAATAGGTCGTACCTGCGCAGGTTATATTTGAATATACAACCTGTACACGAGTCAACTTACGGCATGTAACACAGGTGCTCTTAAAATCTGTCAGATGAGCACTTTTTGTTATTTTTAGATTGTATTGAATCATATTGGCTTTATGCTTTGCCAGCTTTTCTTTTGTATTTAAGTATATTGTACTTAACACAATTATAAGTACAGGTACCAAGTCAGGTATGAGCTATGGTGTCAAAACCAGCTCACGTGAGTATGCCTTGGAGGCGAAATGCACAGCCGTGTTTAACGCTAACGTGTAATAGCTGGGTGTGACACGGAGCTGGTTAACACAGAAATGCAGGCTCCAGTCACAGACTGTAAATCAATCCATGGGCTTCTTTTTCATTGTAAACACTTGAGACAAAGAGGTTGTTTCCCCAGTGTTGGTTCCTTGCAGGCAAAATGGCCATATCTGCCGTGTATTGAGTCAGTCGAGCCCTTATGTTCTGCAGAAACAGGCAGTCATTGATTGGATTTAGAGTCATAAACCACATCAATGTAGTAACAAGTTTTACCTAAAAACCAAATATGCGGGAGTTACAGATGTGGGTGGTTTACATGGAAGTCACAGGCAGGGGAATTTAGCCTATACATGTAGATTTTCTGTTGTGTATGATGTTTGAATAAATAAAAACTAATGGAAAATATACAACTTGAATTTTAAGTTGTTTAATTATGACTTGATGCCTCGTGTCCTTCATTTTTGGTGGCTTGTGCTCCATTTTTGTCAGGCATTGCTGTAGACGGTCCCAAAAATGGCCTGAAAGATGAAAAAAATATCTGCATCATCAAGAAAAGAGGCAAAGTTAAGTCCCTGGATGAAGAACTCTACAGTATGTCGCTCTGTTTCTTCATTTACATGTTTCATATGTCCCAGATGCCACACACCCACATTAAAGGTCAAAAATATAGCCCTACCTGTCAGAATTCCAAATGGTGTTTGGGTTTCTAGCATTAACCGGTTGCTGAGTTGTGACCTCCCCGTCGTTTCCATGTTCTTAGAAAAAGACCAGATGAAACTGGACGAGGAGATAGAGACTCACTTCGGCATCGCTCACACGCGCTGGGCCACGCACGGAGAGCCCAATGCCGTCAACAGTCACCCACATCGCTCCGAGAAAAATAACGGTAATGGCGTAGCTAACACAGTGCACCACGTTGTACTAGTATTCATCGTAGAAACTGAAGAGCAAGAGACATCAGAAATAGTATTGTGGAACTACTAAGTGTTGATTAAGAAACACTGAAATAGATTCAGTCCTCAGTGACCCTCAGACAGTCCATGTTTTTGCTCCCACCCAGCTTCTGGAGCAAAAATGTGGGCTGTCTGGCAGGGAGCTGGAAGGGAGCAAAAATGTGGAGGATCCAAGGATTGTGTTACTACAAAACTACTAAAAAGTTAGATGCAGCCTACAACCCTGGTACTCGCTTGAATCACTTCCGGTGCTAAAGTTTTCATCAAGGTCGATCTTGTCTACGTTCATTTGTATTCTTAGTCACCTCAGTCTGAGAATGAAGGGGGTGTTGTGTGGCAGCGGGCTAAGCCTCTGCGCCTGTAATCAGAAGGTTGCTGGTTCAAGCCTGGCCTTGCCATAGTAGTCACATGTGTCAGCTCTTAAACAACTCCCAGGAGGAGAGTTTCAATAAAGTGTCAAAAAAAGAAGCAATTTGGTCTTACGTGACAGTTGTTGTCGTACTGCATGCTGAACTTGTTCTTATTACCTTTCTTCAGTTAGGTGTACATGGTGTTTTACACGGTGTGTTTTTAGTGCATAACCCTGCCTCATCGCCACTTCTATTGACTGTGTGATGCAAGCAGAGGTGTGTCCCTCATATTGTATTTTCTGCTGTAAAGATTTCATACCAGCTCGTGAACCTCAGATATGTCGAAGCTGCTCTTAAGGGTGCTTAACCTGACGTTCTAAAAATGACGTTCTAAAAGAGAAACAACAAATGAACAAATAAAGAGATCAGGGAAGTCAGCCCAGATGAAAGCAATCTGAATTATTATTTCTGCCTGTTTTCAACTGCCATTGTTGCAAGGTTAGCATCTGTCCCTGCAGAATAAAAATGTTTGAGTCAGACTGGATACCCATTGGCTCAGTTCATGATTATCATGGTGTTGGTGCATCCCTTCGTTCCATATGTGCCTCTGGTCAAGTTCAGAAGCCCAAAGGCTAGTTGTAAGGAAGAGAGAGAACCTGTTTGTCAGAGCATGTGTAAGGATTTCTTTTGGTTAGGACTAGTATCACCATGTCCTAAATGATAAGTTTTTATTAAGCTATGTTTGGGTGTGTTGCATTACACGTTTAAGCTGCATGAACCTTGCTAATCATGCATCTCCGTGGCAACAGTGGTCTGATACTAGTATGGGACAGCCTTGGGTTACCTGGCACGAAGCATGGGCATGACATCCTGCCGATGCGGAGACATGTGACCTCTCTCCTCTATCCTTGTGCTGCAGAATTTGTCGTGATCCACAATGGCATTATCACCAACTACAAGGAGTTGAAGAAGTACTTGGTAAGAAATGAGTCTCCTATTTTAATGCAACAGTTGTTAGAAATGCAGTGATCTGGGAACAGATCCTGGTACACAGAATCGTGGGTACACTGATCTTGCCATCAGAGTGAGAAAAGTTATAGTTAGCCAGCAGTGTTCTTGTTAATTATTTAATTACCAGCCATGGGCAATATTGTGCATTTCGGGTCCAGAACCTACAAATCTAGACCGGGATTTTATTTCTACCAACCAGCTGAGTACTCTATGACTGTGACTCTTCATGCTCAACTGGTCGGTAGAAACAAAATCCCGGTCTGGAACTACTGGATCTGACATGCGCAACACCGCCTATAGGTTGATATTAGCAGTTGTAATCTTACTAGGCAATGTGTGAGTCTACGGGGAACAAAGCTAAAAGACCACTTTTGGTTTCTCATACTTACCATTACCCCATTTGCCTACATGCTGTACCACTCCATAATTCACTAGACCAGTGTTTCCCAACGCGGCCCTCAGGAACCCCCCCCGGACAGTATTTGGTGTTCTTGATTGGCTGGGAACTAGAAGCGAGCCTGGGGGTCCTCGGGAACTGGGTTGGGAAGCACTGCACCTGACAACAATCAGCTACCCATTACAGCCCCCAGTACAGTCTGAAACAATAATACAGCTTATTAGGGCCTGTTTTTGGGTAGGAACTTGGACCATGGAGCCAAAACAGAGCTTGTTAAGCAGAATGCATTACTAGGCATCACATAACTTGTAGAAACTCTCTACATTTTGTGTGGTTACATCGATCGGTCCATATTTCCATTATGATGCAGTAGGTAGAATTAAAGCCCCTCCCTACTTAGTGTTTCGTTTTGCTTTGCCGCCTCCTCCGCTGCGGTCATCCTCTAGGTTTCCAAGGGCTATGAGTTTGAGTCGGAGACGGACACTGAGGTCATCCCCAAGCTCATCAAGTACATTTATGACAACCGAGAGAGCGAAGACGTGTCCTTCTCCATGCTCGTGGAACGTGTCATCCAGCAGCTGGTAGGTGACGTGGAAACATCCCGCAGGCTTTCGGGGGTGATCCCTAGGCTTGGGGAAAATGTTTGCCTCGCTTGAGTTTCTTGTAGTGTAGAAAAATATGAATTTCTTTCCTGGAACTTCCCAGTTAAAAATTAAGCTGGTTACAATAGAAGTTACCGATGCATGACACCGGATGTTTATATGCAGGGTTAAGAATTATTTTTTTATTAACTCCTCTGATCCTGATTCTTGTATAACACAAAAGAAATTTTCCCCGTGACAAGTGGAAAAAAGTATGTCTTGTCCTAGTTAACCTTTTGTTTGTCATTTTGCAAGTTATTTTACTTATCCATTCATATATCCAGTATAGAGAAGCCAGCACTGGGCAGGGAAATCCATGAACTGCATGCCAAGTGAAACTCAATATGATACTTTTAAATACATTTCCTCAGCTTATAGGAGCAGGTCTCTAGCAGACAGCAGTGGTATTATTAAAAAGGACACTTAGCGACAATTGATCATCTTGTGTTGTTCCTATCGTGGCAGTAGGGATCCACTTCAAATAGCACCCAGTTATTTTTGGGTAAGTAGTAAAATGAGTATTTTCTGCTGCATTGTGTGACCGCATGCCATTTCACCATCGTCAACATTATCCCCCCTTTCCACTGTCACAAGGTTTCATAGGAATTCGGGATATGGAAGATAACCACTTTGGATATGAATAGCATAATATATACAATGTTTTTAAGGGACATCATTATCAGACAAGCTGAAATAAATCTGATAGATATTATTGGGGGATCAAAGAATTTCTTCTATACTTCTGGGTCATTTATATCTAATTCATGTATTCCTAATACATGTATTTCTAATATATTTATTCCTAGTGTATTATTCTTAATAAAGAGGGAACAGAAATGTATTTTTGACAGAATAGTTGGTTTTAGGGTTAGGGTTAGGGTTAATGAAAGAAGAGGTCACATTGTTCAAAGTGCTACTCCCATCCTACTCCCCTTGAGTATGTACAAGTTGTGAATAGTCATAGTAATCTGTTCCATTTTGGATGAGCAATTATTTTTAAATAAACAGTAAGCAGTGGAGTGTCAAGAGTCCAGATTAGATTATTGGTGAGTATAGAGATTAGTTGCCATTGACAAAACATTGAGAGATAGCATTAAGATTAACAGTGAGGAAACGGGCATTACGTGATTAAGAGCTCTACAGCCCAATGTGCACAATGTGGGCTCCACAGCATCACAGGCTCAGGATGAGAGTGAAATCAGCTGGCGAGCAACCAATGAACTCCTGCTTACTGACATCACAACAGCCCTTCTCCATCTCCTTTCCAGCCTTAACGTCATTTTCCACCCCACCAGAGCGCCTTGCGTAATGTCGAAACAGTCATCGTAGCAACCGCCCCAACATTCCTTGTCGCTCCTTTCACCCAGACCTTCAGAGGATTTTCGTCAGCCGCAGTAAAACACAGATTTCACCCCCCTACACTTTTTACGTCTTCCTTGAGTTGACTGTATCACATAGTAATCTTCCCGTCACCCTAAAGAAAACACATGAGAACCCACCCACTCAAGCTGTGTGTGTGTGTGTCGGGGGGGGGGGGGGTTGGCGCAAATGGATTGTCTCAGGCTGCGCTAATCAGAAACAGGCACAGAGGCTTAATGTCCCCCCTCCCTCTCCGACCCCAGCTGAGGGGTCTGTCAGCGCACTACATTCAGAGTGGAAATGCCACAATAGAGGTCTTTTTCTTCCTCTCATTTCCACCCCATTGCCAGTTCCACCTCCCCTTACACCCCCCCCCCACTAGCTGAGGGGGCACGGAAAGGTTGGGCAAAGTTAAAAATAAGACACCATTTTGGTGACTAGTTCAATGTAAGTCACTTTTTCCTCTCACCATAGTATCACTATGTCTGGAGACAGTGTAATGAGTTTTGTTTCTTCCGCCGCTTTTCCTCTTTCAGGAGGGGGCCTTTGCGTTGGCGTTTAAGAGCTCACACTACCCAGGCGAGGCTGTGGTAACCAGGTAGGTTCAAAATTGTACAAAATTCTTTTTGTACACTGTTTGTGGAAAAGAGACTGGGTCCCTGAAAGGCATGGCTCTCCCAGACCAACAAGACAGCTTAGTGCGAATGCCGTCCCCAAGACAACATGTGGCGCACACTGAGCCAGAATGTATAAGGATTACAGAGTCAACTTCCAGGAATGGGCTCCCTTGTTACAACCTCAGACCGCCCAGCTACGCAAGCCAGTAAAAGTATGTGCTTGTAAGCTGTGCCTGTAACGCTTTCAGTTAAAGTGTTTTCTAGTGATCGATTAACACAGGGTGCAATTCAAGAACCCTGACGTCACATATGCCTCTTGTTATAGAGCCAGTAAATTCCATCGCTGGTGGTACCACAGCTTTGAAATGATTTGATCAGGAGATGGTTCAATGATTTAAGTAACAGTGAAGTGCAATGACGCATCACATCTGTCCAGTTTCATTCTGCTTTGCCTGCTGATAGTTGCCTGCTGATAGCATCTTCAAAGCTACTTATCTTGGTCATGGTTACAGGTATATCAGGTCTGGCTTGTCAATAATACATCCAGGACTTTGGTATTCAGATTCAAGTTGGGGGCATCAGGAGTTTGCTAATGGATGGCCACACCCTTTACACGCTGCTGTGAATGTGGAACTTTGCTTTGTTGTGAGGTATACTGTGCTGGGTTACCCTTGGCTTGTGAGTTGAGTTGGTCCTTCATCTTTTGTGGCAGAGGGCTGGTTACAATTAAGCCGCAAAGCCGGTACTGTCTTGGCCCCCGGCAAGGCTGGCCCTGTGTCAGCCATCTCTGGAGCGGCAAAGCAGGCGGCGCTAATCAGTGGCCGACCCCCCCCAGATTGCTCGTATTGGTTTATCCTCCACTGCTTGACCTTGGGCCCGAATGGAATGGAAAGACACATTTATGGGGAGTCTTTTTGGGGAGCACAGTGTTTGCCTGTTCCATTTACCAGCAAGATCCCAGAGTCCCAATGCATGTGTTCCGGACCACAGAGACGCTTGAGAAATAAGCAAAATAGGCAAAGCTAGCAGTAGGTGAAAGAGAACAGGGTA
>JABFEB020000002.1:19195352-19207409 GCA_019775895.2 Stomatorhinus ivindoensis | reverse complement strand
GGTGAAAGAGAACAGGGTAGCTAGGCACATTCACGTGGGGGTGGGGGGGGGGGGTTACTATGATGGGAATTGTGCAAATAAACAAGTAAACTATAGTTACTTCACTCAAGCCTTCTATCCAAGAGAACTTTCATTTGTGCCACTTGATATTTCACGGGAGCAACACAGGTTAAGTATGTCGCATGTTCAAGGCCTTCCTGGGATTTGAACAGACGACCCTCAGGATTTAAGACCCTACCCCAAAGTGTTACACTATCCTGCTGCGGCTCCAAAGTGTAATTCAGAAGAGGTATTAACAGCTTAAGTGAAATGCAAGAGAAACGCGTGTTTCCAACCCAATTCTAAGTTGAAAGGCTAAAAGCATTGGGAAGCACAAGTCGGGACCACCCAGTACACCGTGACACCACATGCCCATTTTCCAGCAAAACAACGCCGCTACGTTAACAGGAGATCGCAGTACCGACTCTGCCGCACTTCTGACCATCTCACGGCGGGCTTGTTCTGAATTGCCTGAAGTCTTTCTTTTTCTCCCATGTTCTGTGTCCTAGGCGTGGAAGTCCTCTGCTGATTGGTGTACGGAGTGAATACGAACTGTCTACTCAACACATTCCCATTCAGTACAACACCGGTAAGGACTAACCTATTTGCCCATTCACCCTTATAGGTCTCGCATAACCTTGTGTAGACTAACCCGGTGCTAACTCCCACACTAGCAATACCTTGTGCCTTCTAACTGATCCTGCCTACCCTGCTTAGAAACTAACCTATGTGTGTGTGTGTGTGTGTGTGTGTGTTCTCTGTAGCCCCACATCACTTTCTTCTGCATGATGAAGCTGTCAAAAACCATTCCTGCCCTGAGGGCCAGGGGGCGACAGAGCCACAAGGTGTGTCACAGGGTTATCTGCCCTGACTCGTTCTCTCAGGCAGCATTCTTTATGGTCTTCTTTTCTCTGTGTCTCGTTGTCTTCCCCGATTTAGCCCCTTTGTGCTCCATCTCCCTGTTGCTTCCCACACACTGCGACGTCTTCTGAGAGGGAGGGTCTACATAAATTATTTTACGGCCAGTCACACATTGTCATGCTCAGGATGTTGCCTGAAATCAGATCAAATGACCCTGGGGCTCTCTAAGAAGCGGCCTTCTTGCCAAAGCCGGCGGCACATAATCACTCGGTATAATCTCTTACGTGCGCCGGCTGCCCAGAAAGTAATGTCCCGCCTAGTTCAGGTATAAGAATATAGTCCATTGTTCTTCCGGAAACCTCCAAATCTGCTTGCTATGAAAAACCCCAGTTTCTAAAAATGGCTACTCTACTTTTAAGTCTTCATTTCCATCTGAATCAAGGGTGTCTTCAAAATTAACCATGTAGTGGTCATGTTCAGCTGCAATTCTTAATGTTTGGGAAAGGTAATAGTCAATGTTTATTCAACAGGGAAGAGCTTGGTACCATAAACCTGCCCATGACTATATCGCTGGTTCACCCTTAGGGCTTACACGACAGCCATCAAACCTAGTGCATCCGCCCCCCACAGGCAATACCTGCCATGTAGCATTCAGAGGATTAGGTGCAGAGGCAGCAACATGAAATGCACAGGGGCCTTCTGCTCTGCCTGTCCCATAAGGGGAAAGTTGTAGGTCTCATTGCCTTTCATAGGGATTATATGGTAGTAGGACATTTATGGCCCTGATTTAGGGACTGTATCTGTTTGAATTTCATTGTTGACTGGCAGTTGGCCTAAGAAGAATCAGGCAGGTATAAAGTCCAGGCATGATGACCAGGAAAGAGACACAAAGGGGAGAAATCTTGAAAAGCTAATGGATAGTGGCCTAAAAGCAGTATACCAGGTATACTATAGGCTAAAGTCCAAGGAGTCGTAAAAGAGCGTTTGGGTCCAGTAAGTAATAAGGGTTTGTCCTGCTCATCTTCATTTAATGACTCTACAAGATAAGAGTAATTAAACTAAGCTCTTGCTTAACAATAATTCCATCAACATCTATTTCTCACGGCAACAGTGATAGAGACTGATGCCGTAATCCATACTATAGTTGGTAAGCTGTAGCATCACGTGTAATGGCTATAGCTCAGAGGAGTTATGTAGTGATTGCTGATGTTTCAGGCCACTTGAAAGATGAAGTCCAGATGAAGAACAACCGGAACCGGTCAGACAGCTCCTGTGGTCTGCACTCAGTTGGAGACGGGAAAGCTGTGGAGTACTTCTTTGCCTCTGATGCAAGGTAAGCAGGATGGCAGGTCATGACTTACTGCATTCGTGGTCCATTTTGGTCCTTTGAGTATTCTTTGAGATTACAAATATGGCAGTTGTTTACTTTTACTATACTATGCAGTGCAGACATTTTAAAAACACACACTCATCATGGATTAAAGCATAAATAGAGAACTGTACAGAAAAACAAAGACGACGGTTTAGATGTAAGGACCTGACAGTGAATATCCACACTGTCTCTGCAGCACCCCCTGGTGGCTGGAGTCAAATTATGCATAATGGAGCTCAGAAAACACCGTTTTCGCTCCGTACCATTCATGTAGAACTTTCATGATCCCAGGAATAAATATGGAGGCTCCAATGCTTTTGTTCAGTCTAGCTTCAGGACGTCCACACAGACAGCTGGGTGTCCTATCTGGCCAGGGGCATTTGGAGCTGTTTTTGAGTAACACGGAACTGCCTATCACTGCTGTTCCACCTGTTACCCCATCCTATAGGGGAAGATCACCTGACCAGGAATGAGCAGAACTTGGCCTAGCTATTCTGTATCTCAGCAAATAGGATTGGCTATGGAGTTCATCCTGTTTACATTGGATTCCTGCCAGCCAGGACCTTGTAAGGATGTGGTTTTCAGTGTTGCGTGGCTAGTTCAACGCCCCCCCCCCTTATTCCTACAATGCAGCGCCATCATTGAGCACACCAACAAGGTGATCTACCTGGAGGACGATGACATCGCAGCCGTGGTGGAGGGCAAGCTGTCCCTGCACCGCATGAGCCGGCAGGCGGGCGAAGAACCGGTGAGGGCCATCCAGACCCTGCAGATGGAGCTCCAGCAGATCATGAAAGGTTAGAGGGCAGACAGTGTGGCCATGGCAGTGCAGAGATCCTGACCCATACAACTCATCCGCGTCAAGGAACCACATCCAGAGCCTGTAGTAGCACAGTGCAAATGCAGACGACGGGATTTAGCACTTTCTCTGGGTGCGGCTTTTTTAACCAAGCAATCGAGTAAAGACTAGCGTAGTAGCACTATGAAGTTGTTTAGAGTCAGATTCAAGAATAACATGACCTGGTCCTCATCCAGGATATGTGGGCAGGCTTGTCTGACATTGTGGCCTCACGGTGGTTTCCTGCTGCACGCGCAGTGAACCTCTCCTATCAGGCTGTTAGAGGAACGGTCTCCCACTCGCTTCCTCTTTGGCCATTTCTACAAACACACACGTTTGTTTACCTATCATTGTGGGAACGTGATGGAATGTATGGACCGTAATTACAATTTTACCAAAAAGGTTTGGTACATTCAGCTTTTTAAAATGTAGACCTATTTTTAAAAAGGTTTTCTTGTATTTCTTGTGTTTTTCAGGTTTTACTTTCCTTGTGGAGACACTTTCAGTTAAAGAAACACACACACACGCACACACACACGCGCTCACACACTGACACCCACACTCTGCTAAATGTGCTGGTGTCCCACCATATTTCAGTTGAGGAAGCTTGTACAGATATCCATTTTAAATTGCACTTTAAGAGTTTGAGTCCATATCTATACTGTAACAACCCCCCCATGCTGAATATACACAGGTAACTACCAGGCCTTCATGCAGAAGGAGATCTTCGAGCAACCCGAGTCCATATTCAACACCATGAGAGGGAGAATCTGCTTTGAAAACAACACAGGTAATGCTGGTGTTCATTAGGTTTGCAAGATGTGTGATGTTAATATCGACATCGCATGTTATGCACATGCAATTTTCATACTACAAGACTGGGTTGAGATTAATTACTCTGATATAGGAGACAAAATTTAGCAAGGTTTGCATTTTAATGATTGTTCCATTTAAAGATTATCTGGTATATGTACAAAAATCAGTGCGGGGTATGCAGCTGCTTTTGCGTGATCTCTGCATGCCTTGCTATTGGACTCACTTAGGCGATGCGGCGTGTTTGTGAGAAATTTAGTAAAATGAGTGAGGAGGAGAAAAGCAAAAAATAACTGGTCATCAAAACACATTTGCCTTCCGCTGTATGGAGGAATTCTGGATTAAACAGAGACAACATTGAGCAAAAGCATGTGATTCATCAGTACTGCTTTGTGTCATGGCAACAACACCAGCTTATTTGACCGTCTCTGTTGTTAGATAATGACATATTCTATTTGGCTGTAGTGTATTTTGGGCAAATTTTTGACTCATTTTCTCCCTAAATAATATCTAAAATATATATATATATATCGCAAAGGTACGGATCACGGTATTTCGAATGTTTCCAATATCTTTCAGCCCTATTGTTCACCATTATTGAGTTGACATTTTGTTATAGCCCTCTGGGGACCTGCGGTGGTCACCTTAACCCAGTGGAACTCAAAAACTTGCAGAATCAGTCCTCTCTTTTCCCGGCTTGTTTGTGCGAGTATCTTCCTGCAGTCCAAAAACGTGGTTAAGTAAGCCGGCGTCTGTAAATTGCCCATAGTGTGCATGCTTTTGCGCCTTCAGACAGACTGGCAACCCATCCTGGGTGTTCTGCAGCCTTCTTTCTAAGCGTCCTGGGATAAGCTGTAGGCTCATTCAATGAGTGGTCTGGAAGATGGATGTAGTTTCCTGGGTAAGGCTTCTGTGCAGATTTTGAAGCAATTCCAGTGAAGTACTTTGCAACAGTCGGGCCCTCCTGGGACGTAAACCGCTTATCTGCTTTCTGTTCAGTGACATTTTAACCACACAGCCGTGTCTCTTTGTTGCCACGCCCCTCTAAAGTGATGCTGGGTGGACTGAAAGACCACCTGAAGGAGATCAAGCGCTGCCGGCGGCTCATCTTGATTGGCTGCGGGACGAGTTTCCACGCTGGGGTGGCGGTGAGTGGCCGACGAGAAGCAGTTTGAGTTAAAGTGAGCCGTTCTGAGAACATGCCCCTCGACCAGACTGGGGCCCACAGGGCGGATCTGAGCTCCCAGCTTCTCATGCATCTTCTCAGCCATGTCAAATTAAAAGTTAGATGGGAAGTTCTAGAGATTATATTTTATACATTTAGCAAAACTTTTGACTGGGGAAAACAATGGTTAATTCATATATTTTCACGTTATATTCCTTTAAAAGCAAAATGTTTTGAGCCAGTTTGGGTACATTGTTGCGCCTGACCAGCTGATCTGACATAAACTTCTGGCACTCAATCCACAATCCAGCTATGCCACGTTCAATCACTCATTTTCCCCTTCAGACCCGACAGATTCTGGAGGAGCTGACGGAGCTCCCAGTGATGGTCGAGCTAGCCAGTGACTTCCTGGACCGCATCACGCCCGTGTTCAGGGACGATGTCTGCTTTTTCATCAGCCAATCTGGTAGGCGGGGCCTAGCTTCCAGCCACTATCATGAAGACCTGCTTTCCAGGCAGATGTTGTCCCACGTACAACCTTTTGTACGTGGTAGTTCCTGTAACTCCCTATGGGAAGTCACTGACGGTATCCCGCCACCAGGAGAGACTGCCGACACCCTGATGGCCTTGCGGTACTGCAGAGAGCGTGGGGCGCTGACTGTGGGCGTGACCAACACCGTGGGCAGCTCCATCTCCCGAGAAACTGACTGCGGCGTCCATATCAATGCGGGGCCTGAGATCGGGGTGGCCAGCACCAAGGTAACACGGGACAGCGGCACACAGAGGTGTGCATGCCAGCATCATTCATTTGGATACTTGGCATTTATCTTCTGTGCCTTTCACAGGCCTACACCAGCCAATTTGTGGCCCTCATCATGTTTGGCCTGATGATGAGTGAGGACAGAATCTCCCTGCAGAAGAGGAGACTGGAAATTATCAACGGTCTCCGGATACTACCAGGTAAGGTCCAGCCCGCTGGCTTAACCCTCGTCAACCAAAATATGGACATTCTCACGCAGCAGAGCATCCGTTCTCAACTTGAACCTACCTCAGAAACTCACCCCACATCATCTCACCCACCCAGTATAAGCCACAAATAGGGTAGCCTCGCCATCCACTTTCTCTTCTTTCCTATGCAAATTCTTTCCACATCCTTTCCTTTTAAAGGTTCACAAATATTATTTTTCTTTCCGACCATCAGAGCTTATTAAGACGGTGCTGGAGCTGGACAGCAAGATCAAGAGCATTGCAGATGAGCTGTACCAGCAGAGGTCACTGTTGGTCATGGGTCGGGGTTTCCACTACGCCACCTGCCTGGAGGGTGCGCTGGTGAGTCTCACAGCTCTGGCCAAAAAATCAAATGAGCACTCACAAGTGTAAAGCCGGTGTACCATCCGTTGTGTATAGATTGGCTTCAGATCGCTTCTCAATGTCTTGCTGGCAGAAAATCAAGGAGATCACGTACATGCACTCTGAGGGAATTCTGGCTGGGGAGCTGAAACATGGACCACTGGCCTTGGTCGACAACGACATGCCCGTCATCATGGTCATCATGCGCGATAGCTGCTACATCAAGTGTCACAACGCGCTGCAGCAGGTCACTGCGAGACAGGTGAGGCATACTGTCATTTATGCATTAGGTCAGGCACATTTTTGAGAAGAGCTCTGTTACCATGTTTTGAGCTTATCCCATTTCTGGCCAAGACTGACTCATACAGACAACGCTACGCCCTTGTTCCCCAGACACTATATCTCCTAAACCAGTTTGACTTAACCCCCAGCTCCCTGGGCGCCGCTACAGGTGGCTGCCCCTTGCGGACAGCTTGCTCTACAAAGAGCAAGTTGAGGGAGGCATAAAAAGAATTTCCCCATGGGGATAAATAAAGGATTGATTATTATTATTATTATTATTATTATTAATGGTTGAACTGGAGGTCACATGGTAATTCGCCCCGTTCTCCTTTCTTTTCCCCTTTGCCTGTGTCAGGGGCGACCAATCGTCCTGTGCTGTCAGGACGACCCAGATGTGAAAAAGAGTGCGTACAAGACCATCGAGCTCCCTCAGACGGTGGACTGCCTGCAGGGGATACTCAGTGTCATCCCTCTGCAGCTGCTGTCTTTCCACCTGGCCGTGCTGCGCGGATATGACGTACGTGCTTCCCCAACCTGTGACATCACCACTGTACCCAACCGGTGACATCACCACTGTATCGATATCTGGGGCCCGGTGGCTGCGTCTTTGCAAACTCACATAATAAAAAGAGAGCATGTGTTGAACAGGAAATTTATACCTCAGATTCACACTCGTTTGACCTTTGTATCATAACTGAAACTCCCATTATTAAATATCTTTTTATTGCATGTTTGTTTTCATAGATGTGCAAAATAATTTGTAGCAGTTCCTGCTTTTCCTCATAAGATTAAGGCAGTATCAGCCATGTACTTAGTTTTTTTCAAACATTTACCTCCCTAGCCCCATTTTTCATTCTCCACAGATTCATTTCGCATTTGTTACTCTGCTTTCCCAATTTCAGGTGGATTACCCCAGGAACTTGGCGAAATCTGTGACGGTGGAGTAGACATGAACGGGACTGATGAGCCTTTGCAAGGCACGAGAGGATGGACTCCTGAAATTATAGTGCAATTGTGTGTGTGTGCGTGTGTGTGTGTGTGTGTATGTATGTGTGTGTGTGTTACATTTACATTATTATTATAGCATGGAAATGTGAGGTACACACGCAGCTTTTTAGCTGTGGCTACTCCTGGGACAGTGATGTATGGTATTGTAGGTGTGCAAACCATTGTTGGGTACAGTCAATGCAGCATTAGCTGCTTTTCCAAGTAGAGAGCAGGCAACAGACTAGCTGCATGGAGGCCTTATACTGCTTCTGCAGCCAAGCCTCCAGCAAGTTTTGGGGCAAAAACCTCATTTTCACTTGGTAGATCTGGTAAATGTCTTATTTCTGTGCAATACTGGAAGAGACCAAAACTGCTTTAGGGGCAAAAGGTCGACGAGAGCTGGCAGAAGCTAGTCAGACTGGAGTGACCACCTAACTCCAAAGACAGGCTTGGAGACTTGATAGAACTTTCTGGAAACCTGGAAGCCCTGAACAGCATTTCTGCTTTTTAAAAATGTAACCTCAGACCAAATACAAGATATGAAGGAGGTTAGGCTTTCATACCTGTCTTTCTGTTTTAATTTTGGAATAGTCCATTGCACTCCACCAAGGCTCTGAAGGAGCTTTAGTCAATTTGATAACTGTCATTTTTGCTGCAAATAGCCTCCTGGCCCAAAGGGACTTTTTTGCACTTTTTATTAGAAAAACAAATTTGATAATGCATCTAACAAAAATCTTGGGACACATTACACATTTGTTTAATTACATGGACAAATTCTGACTATTTACTAAGTGTGCATTCCAGATTTAAAAATATATATTTACTGTCACATTTTAGGTTATTTATGGCTTTGCAAGAAAATGTTTTATTAGCCTTGAATAATGATTCTGTTTAATTCTTTTAGTGCCAAAGTACATGTTTTCCTATAGTCTTTGTTTATATCTCTTCAATATCATCTTCTCAAAGCTGTGAGCAGTTCCTGGGCTATTTAAATATGTAATGATCGAACGTTTTAAAATTATATTTTATATTTTACGGTAACTGGCGAATGCATAGATCTGTGAACGTAAAGAAACTGTAAACAAAAAAAATTAAAATATAAATTGATAAGTTCGTATTCGTTTGTTGTTTCATCTTTCATTTAAAACATCATCGAACTTACAAGAATGGGGATATTGAGAGAACACTGGCCGGGGACTTTCGCATCTCAAACATATGTCTGTCTGGCCTGTTCTTTGCCTTTGTTTTTACCTATTTATAGATATCCAAATGCATTCACGGTCATAATACATTTTCTTGATATGCAATTTATTCCCCCAGAATGTGTTCAGAGATCCGACAACTCGAAAGTGTAAGATACTCTGGCCCTACAAGACGTTAAGTTTTCATGCACACATACACGAAAAGCCTTAACCGTCTCACTGAAAGTAACAAACAAAAGCATAAGTAAAATGAAGAGCCATTGGGTATTTGTATTCGCCTTGTATTCGAGCTTCACTTTTCCTTCGGACGCCCCCTCCGTCCAAAAAGTATGATGACGTCGCTCTCATCCAAAAAAAAAAAAACGTAATGACGTCATGCGCGTTACTGGACCAGGCACCGCCCCCGGTCATGCCGCTGACAGGGGCTGGGAATGTGGCATCGGGAACTCGATCGGGAGCGTGATCCGGATCCTCGGTGGGCGGAACTTGGCCCGTCCGAACGGTGCCGCCGTGACTTCTGTAGCGGACAGCCGGCTTCTCTTCCACGTCGTGCCGTGCCGTGCATGGGAGTGCTGGGAAAAGCGAGCGAGACGCGGTAAGTGCGGCTGAATTTACGTCGCCTGCTTGCGCTACTTTTTGCTTTCACCGCAGTCCCAAACATAAGTGGAGGGGAAAGAAGAAGCCCGGCCGGTTTGAAAAGTGAGACGTGTGGGGGACGGCGGGACACGCACGGGCGGCTGGGGCATGACCGCCGGACGTTGTGGTCTTTGACAATGCCGCAGTGGCAGGGTGTGGGGCTGGACGTGTATCATGCGGAGCCAGCCGCTAGATCGCAGTCGGAGGTTGAAATTACTTTGCCGCAGATCGACGGGGGGGCTTCGTGTGCTTGTGAGGATGGCAGGCGGGGGGGGGGGCGGGGAATACCGTCCATGCTCGCTCAGCTATCCGGTATTTACCGGGGGAGCTACAGCTGGGTCTCTGGCCCCGCTCACAAACTAGACTGCCCAGCCATAAGACCTGCCTGCGACCATGGCAGCCCCCGCATCAAACCGCGGCCGCCCACTCTGAAGGGCCGTGAGAGTCCCCCAGGTGAAGGCTCGCCTTGGTCTGACGAACGGGCCGATTCTTATGGCCACACGTCCGTCACGCTGGTGATGAAACCGAAACTGGCCGCATGTCATACTTTTATCACTGACAGTGATAAATTGATCCATATACTTTTGAAATTTTAATAAGGCTCAGTGCTGACTGAAGATAACTTTGTAAAAAAAGAAACTGGATTTTTATAATTACAGATAGTTCTCATTTGATATCACTTAAGGGGGGGCAGAGTCCACCGAATGCATGAAATCCAAACTCATTTTCAGTCGATAGCGCACCGATGTCTGCAGCAGCATAAGGCTTTTAAGTTTTTAGATTTTTTTTACCACTAAGTAATCCTAGGACTTGTTTTAGTGAGCAACTGCAATGCTAGGGAATGACTTTGGCTTCAAAGTTCTTCCTCTGCTAAGGAGGTACGGTCATTTAAAATTATCCAACAGATGACGTCATGTTAACATGCTTAGCTGATTTTTTTCTGTACTTGTGGTTGCTTTGTATTCATTGGTTCAATTCTAGAGAAATTCAGGTTAAGTTCTTTGCTCAAGGGTACAACAGACTGTGTGGCTCCTACTAGCTCGAGCTAAACCTGTGGTCAACAGAATGATGTCACTGTTGGGCCATTGAATTTCCTCAGGGTCTGCCTGACCCTGCTGTCAATTGTAAGACAGACCACCATAGGAAACGTCTGTACACAATACATCAAATATGGTATATATAAATATATGAATTCATGAATATAGAGAGACAAATAACTGTCAGATAAAAAAAAAAATCCCTGGAAGGACACCTGCATTTATTTTTTGGCAGATGCTTCTGTAACTATCTACGACGGGTCAAAGCTTTTCATTTTCACTACATTAGTCTATGAATTACATGAGATATTCAGCACTTTTGGTAGACTAGGCTTGGCTATGATGTTTCTTCGGTTAGGTGTGCTGTATTAAAATGCATTTTCGCCTTACGATAGGTTTGTCGGAGAGTAACCCCATCGTAACCCTGTGAGAGGCTGTGTTTGTTTGTGTGTATACATGTGTACATACGCAGCATTTCTGTTAAACAGATTGAAAGTGTCACCTTGAGTTTATGGATTGCAGACGGTGTGCAGTTCTGGGACTCTCTCCTTCCGGGCACATTTTGGTCCAGCTCACATAATCTCTGGCCTGAAGAAAGTAAAGTGAAAAAAAGTGCAATTTTGTGACACAAGGGAGCCATTGGAGGCTGAAGAATCATGGCCGAGATAGTCTGGTCGTTTTTCAAGCTGCTCAGGACACTGTGTGGGGAAAACCAGTCTGTGAGTCTCTGGGCACCCTGTTGCTAACTTTCCACTGAACAGGGGCCTTATTTGGTTTGCAATCAAAATCGACGTGTTACAGTAACTGGATAGAGACGCTTTCCATATCAAGAATGCAACTGAAGTCTTTTCTGGACTTATTATACTGCATCATAACATAAACCAAAATTTTATTAATGATGTCCACATGCCAAGACTTTAGGCAGGATTTCAGCTGCCTGCTGAAAAATCCAGCACCTCCTGCTGGTAGGGCAGTGGTATAACCATAGGGTATCAGGCTAATAGATCAGTACACAATAAGAGGCAGGTGATGGGGCCTTCTGGAACACAATGAGGAGGCATAGAAACTCAGGAAAGCGGCAGAGCAGTGATTCTCCCCCGGGGCAAATGATAGTGGTGCAACCGGCATTCCCAGCTGGCACGGTGCACCGGGGTTTCCGGAAGCTGGGGGGACGTCTTTATGCTCATGCGTCATGCGTGCCTTTCATTTCAAGGTGTGGTCATTTATGATACTTCTCTCATAATGTGTCGACTTGCATTCCTCTCCCTGATCTCCTGTAAAATGTGTGAAAGCCATGAGAGGTGGTAATACAGCACTTTCCCAGGCCATATACCCGTATGCCCCCCCCCCCCCACCCCCCCATCCAAAAACGAACTGAACTCCACAGGATCACAGTCCATATACACTCACCTAAAGGATTATTAGGAACACCATACTAATACGGTGTTTGACCCCCTTTCGCCTTCAGAACTGCC
>JABFEB020000002.1:19167570-19180090 GCA_019775895.2 Stomatorhinus ivindoensis | reverse complement strand
TGACTCCACATGGAAAATATAAAAAAAGTCTTCCAGATAATATTTGAAACAGACGTTGTCATCACATTTTAAGAGTGAATGTTAAATTCTCCCCCGGGTAAACTGTTTAGTGGTTTACTGATGTTTTTTTGTTCTAAATTTACAAGTTCTGCTTTTTGAAACATCAGACCACCTGTTAAGTATTTAGTAGAAGCAGCAGGCCGAGAATCTGCATGCCTCACACCAACCCTGTCCCCTACACATGCCACGTTATCGTGGCTTCCTCTTGTGTATGAATGCATAAGGAATATGCTTATTGATTCTCTGCCTTTAGCCTTTCTTCATCCCATGAGGTCTTCATGCCTGTCAAATGAACCAATGCAGGCTGACAGGAAGGAAATTAAGAGATATAATCACACCTTGGAACTTGTCTTGTTTTTTACCATAAATTTAATGCCTTTTGGATTTAACTGACAAAATGATGCAGTGCTGTGTACTTTGTCCTGCCATTCTGCAAATGTAGTTCATATTTAGTAGATGGACCATCCGTATCACAAATTTAACTTGTTTTGCTCTTTTGGAAACATTTTTTTAAATCGATGTACCATGGAGGATAAAGGGAAATGACAAACTCAATGGAATGTAAAATAAAAGTTAGACTTGATAGAAAAATTAGAAGCAGGAGCATCATCCATCTTGTTTCTTTGTGACAGATATTGTGTGAAATATATGGAAAAGACAAAGTGAATTCAAACTCATTTGTAAGCCAAGAAAACAGTTTTAACTTAAATACGGGTGGCTTCAAAATATTTGATTTGTTATCTTGTATATAATTTGTTGGTTTCTCTTTTATGATTTAAAAAAATTTAAAATCACTCATATCAGTCCAGCTTGTACAGTAAGCAGAATTATTGTCATTTAAAATACAGTTGATTGATTGGATTTTTTTCACACTGATTGTTACAGTTGCATAAACTTTATGTAACAAATGAGAGTAGGCTGAAGGGAGGTTTTCTGTAACAAAAAATGTTTTTTGTATCTCAGCATTCATAGTGTCATAGATTGTTGTAGTATGACATATAGACTGTTCTGCTGTATGTGGTTGTGTTTTTTTTGGGGGGGGGGGGGTATCCCGACTGGTACCAAAAAGCAGTTTTACACAATGTTTGCATTTGAATTCAGTTTATCCACCCCCACCCCTTGGAAAAAGCAGTAACACTAGCAGTATCTATCCAGCCGTCCCCGATTAATACCAGGACCCAGATGAGCTCGCCGTCAGCATACACAACCCCTCCACCACAAGTTTGTACTAGCATACCCCCCCGCAGTACCCCGGCAAGGAAGGCACCAAGATTGGGGTAACCCTCAAACATATCACTGTATAGATGTATCAACATAGCAAACCCTGTATAGATGATGCAGCTTTTTCAGTTACTTGAGTAGAAGCGGGTCGGGGTTTTGACAGTACATTTCCCCATTACATTTTCTGGTGGCGGGGGTGTTTCAGGGGATTCTCGTGCAGCCCCTTTGCTGATGATCGTGGTTATCGTCGCTCACAGTTGCTTTTACGGCATTACCCAGCCCTTATGTTACAAGCCTGAGAGAGTGGTGCTTACACACAGGCACCTGTCAGGCTCCGTATCCTCTGACCTGAATCAGTATCAAATCACGTTTGAATGTGTGGTTTAACCCCCTTGACTGATCTGAGGGCAGCACGCCGGCCCTTTGCCTGATGGATCTCGCTGGCCACCGTCTGTTTGGGTGGGTAGAGCTTTCTCAGAAAGGGCCCTTTATAATTTGATTGATAATCTAGTCTGACTTATGCTGTCCTCCATAGTGAAAGCTAGAGGAATGCAGCCGCTCTATGGAGCCCATGACTGAGGTTGCTTAAGCGCTCCGCAGCACCAGGCAAAACGTAGAACCGCACGTTTTTCCAGTCAGTCGGAAGACTGTGATGGTTCATTGTTCCTCTCCATTTGTGTCAAATCGTTTTAACAGCCTTTTCAGTTTTCCTGTGATGATGAATCTCAGTACCAGACCATTCGGAAGTGCGACGGCACATTGCATAACGGATTGGATCATGCCCTGCACATGCCCCTGCCTCTGCATTGCACAGCTCATGGCTGGACTAACGTTCTCGAGAACTGGGTGTGGGGAAAGAGTTTTGAATGCGAACGTTTTGTAAAGAGCCACCAAATCGCGACGCAGGAAATGGGAAGCTGCCGGAATCTCGGGCCGTGCTGCTCGTACCTGGTGGCTGGAGCCTTTGGCTTGGCTCAAACTGGAGTCTTAGCGGCTCTTATGGACGTGTATCGGAATGGCGACTCGGTGCAGTGCAGTCCCACCTCAGGTACCTCGCTCTGGACCTAAGTGATATCTGGATGTTCACCGAGTGCTCACATACCTGACAGCGTACCTGAAATGCGCATCCGTTTGCAGTTGCTTCTTCTTGACTTGCTTTCTTTATGTTTTTCTCTGATCTTTTCTTTATTCTGTACTGTGAGCCCAGTCTGGATATGGACCCACTTTTCCATATTGCGTTCACTTGTCTCTCAAAAATACAATGATCATTCCAAAATCATGGTTCTTATTGGTTTTATTTTCACACTCAGGCTGGTGTCACGACTCGCTTACTCCGAGCTTACAGACCAGACATTCAGTGGCCTTCATGCACGTGATTCGAGAAGAAGGGCCATCCATCCATCACACCAGGCCCTTTGCCCACTGGCCCCTGAGACCTGCAGACCGTTTGCTGCAGGAATCAGGGACGCACTGGGAATTGGGCTGCTGACTGGATGGACGGCTCCCAGGTGAAGTGCACAGGGAGGGCGGACTCAGGTGCGGAGACCCGGAGAACCCAGGTCAGGAACCAGGAAGCCCGAATTGGGGCAGCAACACAGAAAGCAGGACACTCACAGAACAGCCCAAAGTCAGGACACCAGCGGCATCACACAGCAGATGTGGGCTGCCGACTCCCAGGACCATCAGTCCAGATTTGCAGTGCCATGTTCTTGCCATGAACCCTAAGACACAAAGTCAAGACCCAAAACCACCAAGCTAGTGAACATGCTGGTAACAGAGAGACACAGCAGGAACATAGACTGAGAGCATCAAGCCCCACAAGCGAGCCTCTGATTCAGTGAGACTGAGCCCTGTGCTGTCGGAGTAGGGTTACCGGACGTCCTCCTTTCCCCAGACTTGCGCCCCTTTTTGGCATAAAAAAGCCTGAAGTGTCCAGGATTTTGCTTTGTTTCTTGATGAGATTGGCTCTCTGCAGTTAGAACACTGTCCATGTGCATGTTTGTGTTGCTTTGACGCCTCTCTTTGCGTACTGCCCCCAATGTCTTCTTTACTGCAAAGCAGAATTTGGTCTCCCTATGTAGGAGTAATGATGAGCCTTGGCCAATGCTCCCTTTATGTGAGGCTGAGTTGAAATTGCCACTGGCTCAGCACAGGATCCATAAACAGGCTCAGTTACCTGCTTAATCAGGAGCAGGTGTCACAGCTGTGAAAACACCTGTATGTGGAGCCCCTGTCTGTTTTTTATTATCCTTTGTTACAAATCAGTGTGTGTGTGTGTGTGTTTGTGTGTGTGCGCCCACTTACATGCAGATTAAGGCAGTAAAGGTGAACTCTTACACTTTATTTATTGTCAGCATCAGAGGTGATTTAACAAAGAGCTACTTTACCAAGCTGCTGTCGTGGGGTGGGGTGGGGTGGGGGGGGGGGTTGAGTGACCCGAAGGCAGGACCGCAGTGACCTGCGTTATATAAACCCACAGAGTAGTTAGTCAGGGGCATAGTCCCAAGTGGCCCCTCGGTAAAACCCTTTAAAGTGCTGGGCCCCTTGAATCTGCCAGGGTTTCCATGCCCCTCCATTGGCCCTGGGATCAGTGGAGCTGATCTTAGTGTAACCCCTGGAGGGGGGGGGGGAGCAGAGACTGGCAAAAACCTCACTGACTTCAAAGAAAATTCCACAGCAGTCTGTGGGGCAAATAATCCCAAGAGTGACCGTCCAGACCGTAATGAAGTTCTGCCAGCCAGATTTGTTTTCCAGATGGTTCCAGGAGGACCGTCACTCAGCCTGTCGGTCCTGCTCAGGACGTCGGCCTTTCAGAAGCTCTGGATGATACGCTCCGTCTTCCTGGCCTCCTTGGTGAGCTCCCCGAAGGTATCGAAGAACTGCTCCATCTCCTGCTGGAGCAGGACGTTGCGGCGGTCGGCGTCCGCGCAGGCCCGCTCTGCGTTGCGCATCTTGATCTGCACCACGCTGTAGCAGTGCCGCTGCTGCTCCAGGCTGCCGCGCAGGGTGGACACCTCGCTCTGCAGGGCCTCGTTACGCTGCTCCAGGCTGAGGAGAGAGGAAGCGGTTGGGGGGACAAGCTGACACTCGTGTCAGAGAACTGGAACAACAGAGGCTGAGTGCTGTACATATAACATATACAATAGTGCAGAAGGAGAGGGATGGATGGATGGATGTATGGATGGATGGATGAATGGATGGATGTATGGATGGAAATACATTAGAAAATACAGTAAAATGAGCTGCCTTGGCAACCCCCGACCATACAAGGCAAACAAGTTGCTATGGCTAATAGGACTGCTACCTTCAATCTGAAGAAATACTGGACACCACCCCCCCACCCCAGCTCCATTATAAAATTTAGCAACGGTGGGGGTGAAGGGACTGTGACACATGGGACTGATCTCACCCCAAATTGGTTGAAAATAGAGCATTTAACTTTTCGATACAGGGATATCCTGTTAAGTACGGTACAGGCAGCAGTTCAAATGGCTGATGATTGTGAATTATTACACTATGCCAGTGTCGCTTTAAGCTGATGTGTGATGTATCTTTTTACACACTGTGCATAGATTTCTGGGCCTAGAATGGAAAATACTCACGCCGATGCCATGGCTGGGAGGCCAGCCAAATGTTAGAGCCACGATTAATACAGGAATAGAGAACACTTCATTCCCTCACTATGGACACTCGGGTAGCATAAGCACGTCTTTCAGTGCAGGGTCAGGAGCGCAGGGCTACATGCTTAGCTGGGAGATGATGCTGGTGATCATTTGACCTTGTGACCACATAACCAAACACACAAAATAACCACCACACCTTCAACCTGTGAGGATGCTGAGTTCATCGCCGTTGATCCCTGACTTCTTGGGAACCGTGGGCTCTAATCAGAGCGCTTTGGAACTACAGTGTCTGGGAAAGCTTCAGACGTGCTGCCAGAGATGTGCACTTCAGGCAAGACAGGGCCTACGGTTCTACCGCTTAGTATTAGAGTGGGTTTTAAAAAGGAAGCAGTGTGCCAGTTCCCAGAATGCTCTGCAGCACACAACCTGGGGCTCAAGGGCCCTGATGCATACACATTTCACAAAGATTTGATGTTTCTGTGAGTCTTATGGTTGTTTTAATCTAGATTTTTAAGCTCCATTTGTTGGTTTATTATGGTGAGTGAGACTCTTATGTTTTACTTAATTCAGCACAGAAAACGTTTCCACAAATGGAATCAGTCTAGTTATGTGAGGCTCAAATTATTAGATGCTTTCGTCTTTTGGCCTGAAATACATTTTATTATAGTAACTATCTGTTGGGGTTTTTTAATGGAGTTAAATTGGAATCCCAATCCTGCCATATGGAGTTATCAGTGTTTTATGAAGAGTAATACATTGTAACAAGAAAAGGATTTAGGGTAAGATCTGTGGTCTTTGCACTATAAAACTCTGAGATGAACTGGAAAGTGGGGCGATCGTTGTAATGTGGGAGTGTGTAATTCTAGAAGCGCGAGCGGGAGCTTGTCATGCAGACGTCATTACCTTCTGATCTGGCTCTCGTATTCCTCCTTCTGCCGGGCCATCTGCTGCTGCAGCCCAGTGACGAGGCTCTGAATGGATCTGCTGGTTGAATGCAGTGTGGGTAGCTGGTCGGAGCCAGCTGGGGGCAGGAGGGTGTCACTACAGCTGCTGGGAGACCCATCGCTGATGACCAAGGAGGTCAGGGAACCGGGCCCGGGCTGGTCCGCGTCGGTCCTGGAGGAGCAATGGGCACCTGTGCCCGGGCTGACGCTGAGAGCGGCTCCCTCCAGGACAATCTCGCATGAGGACCAGGAGCTGCTGTCGGCACTGGCTATGCCATCTTCTGGCGCAATGGGGCTGGGCACGCCGCTGTCCGCACACGCTCGATCGGGGCTGGCCAGGTGGATGTTGTCGTAGACCGACAGTGTGCTCTCATGAGCGTCGCAGGCCTGATGGACCTCCTGCAGGAGGGAATGAAAAGGAGGGCCAGTGCGGAGCAGCGGGGTGGCCTTTTCCACCAAGACCTCTCGCTGGGAATGGGGCAGGGAGTAGCTGCTGTAAGCAAAGTCGCCTAAGCCCCCCGGAGAGGTGGTCCGCGGAGCTGGGAGGCAGTGCTCCATCGACGAGGCCTGCTGGGCTGGGGCGGAATTTCCGGTGGGCTGGGGAGATTCCCGGGGCGTGGAGGCGAAGGGCAGCAACAGCTGTGGCGAGGCCCGGTGGCTCCCGGGGCTGCCCTCGGCGAGCGTGCTTGTGGAGGATCTCTGTACCCACCGAGCCGAATCTGCGGGAGGTTCTGGAGGAAGGAGCGAGCCCGGCCCGTGCCCTGCTTCCGCGTCCTTCAGAAACAGGACGTCACACTCCTGTATCAGCTCTGACATCAGCTGCTGTACCAGCGCCGCTCCTGTGGGAGGACATGCCGAACCACACTCACTCTCCTCAGCTACGCGGCCTTTCACAGCGCAGAGCTGCCCCGTCACATGAGCCTTCTCTCCGCCGCCCGTACGCACGCGCATGCTCTCATTCAGAGAAACGCTCTCCCTCTCCCGCACACACGCACGGGAGGAATGCGCTCACTCAGGGCTCAGTGGGCCTCAGCTGCCCTGTCTGAAGGTTAGGCGTCCTGGGAAAGTGCCTGAAGTGGCACAGATGGAATTACAGAAGTGTGTTTCTGCTCCACGGCTGGGGGGCCCATGGGGGGAGGTCACACAGACATGACCTGTTACCACGGTAAACATTCACATCTAATCCCGTCGTCATGCTTTCCTGCACTGCAGTGCCTCTCCCTGGCTAAATTTGGATTATACATTAATCATAAGCTTTTTCTTATATAGTTAATCCTCTGATTATCTGTAGTTTTCTGTACCATGTCTGGAAAAAAAAGAGCAGTAATTTGTACCTTTGCTTGGCACAGGTTCTGTACTCTCATGGGTTGTAAGGTACAGAAATGGATTATGAGGAACATTTTTGTATCAGTGATGGTACATTAATGTTGTTTGTACCCTGGGTATGTTTCTCTGAGTCAATTTCTGTACCTTAAAGTAGACTAAAAGGTACAATTACATACAGAAGGGGTGGCCAATCTTATCCACAAAGGGCCGGTATGTATGCAGGTTTTTGGGATAACGTGGTCAGCTGTACAAACCCAGGTGTGAGGACTCTTCAGCCAATCAGTCCTCTAATTAGTAATCTAATTAGGGAGTTGCAGTGAAAACCAACATAAACAGTGGCCATTTCTGGATAAGACTCTTTTTTTCTCCCAGGTTACACTTATTTCTTAGACGCTTGCGTCTGTTGTTCCCCCTTGTTGACTACATCTATATTAAAAATGACGCTGACGTGGAATGCTAAATAATTATGGCTACATGTTCCTGTTGGTAGGGGATTGAATTATTAATAAATGCAAACCTTCGATGATGCTCTCCGGGTCGTCAGCTTTGGGCCGCAGGATGTTCGGCCCAAACACGGTGGCTAGGTTCTGGGTGCTCATTTTGTTTATGTGGGAATGTGACTGCACTTCAAACAGGAAGCTGGAATGGTGAGACAGAATGTAGTGACTCAGAATGCCGTGCTGCGGGAGATGGACCCACAAGTCAGGATTAAGATGTTTGGTTAAGATGTTTAACTGTGTATGAGGTTCCATATTTGCTTAGGGCAGTGTTTCCCATACCAGTCCTTGGAGACCTTCAGACAGTCCAAGTTTTTGATCCCTCTCAGGTACGGAGCTGGGAGGGAGCAAAAACGTGAACCGTCTGGCATGGAGCTGGGAGGGAGCAAAAACGTGGACCGTCTGTGGGTCTCTGAGAGCCGGATTTGGAAACACTGGCTTAGAGGAATGGAGATGGCAGCTTGTGCGAGAAATGTGTGGGAGATGTCTGCTCCTCACTAACTCATTCCCAGTGTGAAGTGTTCAGCAACACGGCATGGGCACTCGCTGTTGTAAAACAAATCTGTCTGCAAATGATTCCTGCTATTTCCAGCTCATTTCATGAGCAAATTCATATATCATCTGGATCGCTTAAAAGCTAAAGCTGGAACCTTGATAGCAGCACTGTGAATGGAAGCAGGAGAGCTGGTCGCTGTCACTGTGTCGACGTCATGGGCAGGACACTGTTCCTGTGTGCCACAGACTCACCGGCAGACGTAGTGCAGCAGGCTGAAGTTAGTGACCGGTAGCTCGTGCAGCAGTTTCTTCAGATCTTCCAGAGCCTGAAGGAGACAGATTTGTTACGAGCTGTTGGTGACTGACGGTGGGAGTGATCCCAGCCCCTGCAACCTACTCAGCTCCGTTTCTTCTACCTCCAGGGACACGTACCTGTCTCCTTTCCAAGTGGACTCTCTTTCCGCACTGCAGGAATTCCTGGTAGCGGGAGAAGGGAACCACTGGTTCAGGCAGCTCCCGCAGGTATAGTTTCAGCAGGGAGGCCACCGTGTGGATGTCCGTGGAACTGCATCGTACAGGAGCACGCGCCAACACAGCTAGTTACTCGTTAGTGCATGTTTGTGATCATGTGTTTTGACATTCGTTTGACACTACGATTCACAAGTGCAGTTATTCAGCAAATCTTTGCACACCTGTTTGACCATATCGGATCACCAAAAGCTTCATATTCCTTTAAATTCCATTGGTTTCGCATATTCCCTTAAAAGCAAAACATTATGAAGAAGCCTGGCCCACCTGTCGAATGTGGGTTTCTCCCCGGCATCGAAGGCCACCTGGAGCTCCTTGACCAGTGTGGCCTGGCCCGACTGCCGGAAAAGCCCGACTTCCTGCATGCCACGCTCACGGATAAACGCCACGCACTGCTCCACCACTAGGGGTGCTGCATGCTCTCCATAGCGCCGCTCGTAGACCACGGTCTCCTCCAGACGCTGCCCAAAGACACCTTAAGGGCAGAGAGGTGCAAGACTAAAGACAAGATGATGTGTGCAGAGGAAGTCAAAGGAAAAGCTTGTATATAAAACAGAGTCCATATCACATCACGCAAGTGATGTGGGAAATGAGGCTTAGGGACTAACAAGCTCTTCCATTCCTACTGCGAACCAGTGCTGGCTAATACAGTAAGCAATGGGCATGGGTAACACCAGCCAGTGTTAATGCTTAGTAGCTCCATCCAGTGTGGGTTTCAAAATCTCAATTCTGCCAAATTGTTGGGAGTGGAAAGCAAGAAAGAAGGAGAAAAGAGGGAGAGAGGTAGGACAGGAAGGTTCTACTGCTAAAATTCCCTATGACTGCTAATGGGTAACAGTGTTCAAAAAAACATTAACCAGGATGTATACCGTCCAAAGACCCCCTGCAGAGCGGACCTGTGCTTATGCACAGCTAGAGCAGAGCTCGTTATCAGCATGACCTAAAGTGACATTTACCCTAGAAGCTGCATAGCCTAAAGCAGTTTAAATCACCAGCGGGTTTAATCTTTTCTGCTTGACCTTGACTTCCCTGGAGGACATCACAACATGGGGGGGGGCATGGTTACTCAATGTGTAGCGTGGTTGCCTTGTTCTCCCCGTGCTGTGCAGGTGCTCTCTGGGAGAGCTGTCATTTCTTCATTTCTAAAGTGCCCAGTGACAAATCTGTCGTGGGTGTACCCCAGCCCAGCGCTCCCAGTTAGAGGTCCCAGGCTCCCCTAAAACCCTGACCAAGTAGATGATTGGACAGGCATCACATCATTGCTACAACCAGCACAGGTGTTCTTGTTGAATCCCTTTACCCCAGGACTGTGATAGTCTTCTTCCACTCTCAGCCTCAAGGTCAGAAGCCTACTGACGGCTGTAGTGCGTGTCGCTGCCCTGAGAGCACAGGGACTGGGGGCGTCTGGGTACTCACGTCTCCTGAAGCTCAAAACTCTCTTGATCTTGCGGTAGGTGGAGTTGGAGAGGTGGCTGCTAGTCCGGCATACGACCTGCTTTCCCTCAGGCGTGTTTTCCGTACCTCGCGCTCCCATGACCCTGTGCTCCGGAGACCTGCCCAGGTGTCTTGTGTGAGAATCCTTCAGAGGGTGTGACCTGCTTGGGACTCTCCTGCTAGGACCTCCACCTGGTCGACTCTGGCATGTTTTCTCCTACTGGCACCGGACTGCTCCAGCACACACCCTGTTCTCTCTCCCTTCTCCTTCCTCTCTGTCCTCCCACCCGGCCAGGACTAGCTGTTCCTAGCAGCCCACCTCCCTGTCTTCCTCAAGAAAAATAAGATAAGGTTTGTTCCTCAGCCTTTTCAATCTGGAAGTCAAGCCAGACTGAATCCCACGGCTTCTTAGATTATCCACGGAAGCTGACGGATACTGTTAAACAAATACTGCAGTCACTCACATTATAAAAATAGAAACATGGAGTCCTGTTGCTTTCCGAGGGGGTAGGAATCTTTCCCAACATTGAGGAATTACAGATGTCCAATATTCTGGGAGAATATGAGCTGATGAGAAGATGATGCTCAGTAAGGATGATTAATGCTGTTATGTCTGTGTGGAAACAGTTCTTCGAATAAGCAGGAGATCCACTGTTTAGCTGTTTCAGATCACGGCACATCTATAAGTGTGAAATCATTCCTTCGGGTGACCTGGGTGCCTTCCAGCACATACAAACAGCCTGGCTCTCCGTCCTGATTCCTCGATCTTAAACAGATGGATTGCTTGAGTCTTCCCGGGCTCCCCTGTGTAAAGGCGTGAAGAATCCCCCTGGCGTCTGCCCGTTGCCCGTACCTGCTCTTGCAGGACGTCCTTCCTCACAGTTGGGCCCGTCCGAGTTTCTGTTGGACCGTGAAGTTTGAGTTCCTCTATCCCGCTGGTGATTCTGTTGAGACGGTTTTAATTTGCCCGGCGCCCCACATGTAGACACCCTGTCCCCCACCTCCCACACCCCGTCTTTGCTGATTGCTCCTGTTCTGCAGGAATGTGTTTTGTTTTGTTTCTCTCTGAAGTGCGTGCACTCTCTCTCTTTCTCTCTCTCTCTCTCTCTTTGGAATTAGGTCTAATCTCCCCTTTCCATTGTTCCTCTGACGAGCATGCAGAGGAGAGCTGAAATTGCAGCAGGCGCTCTCTCCCTTATCAGCCCCCCCAGCTCAGCCTCTTTTCCTCCATCCAAAAACTTCTCTGGCTGCTTACTGGACCCCAGTCAGCGTGGCACTGCCTTTTTCTCCCGCTATGCCCTAATCATTAACAAGCTCTGGCAGCGTGACCGTCGCATTAAATCCACATCGCTGCCCCCCCTAGATGCTCCACATGCTGGCCTCATTGACTTATTTTTCCAGCTCCCCCCTCCTTTCCCTCCCATCCCCGATTTGCCCTTCATATATGCCAGCACTGGAGAAGTTTGACCTCTGATAAGACGCCCGGCGTCGTGTGGCTGAACAAGTGCCGCCTCAGCGCCGGCGCGTGTTAATGCGCAGGCACGTCTGCATGCGACTGGGAGCTCTTATCTCTGCTGCCGGGCTTAGAGGAACAGCGGAAGGTGGACGCAGAGAGGCAGAGGCGGCCTGTAAGCACCGCTAAGGTGGTGCTGAGAATTCGTCCGGGATGCTAATCTGCCGTACAAGGCCCCGAGCGACTCAGCCACCACTTATAGTCAGGTTAATGTAGAGGTGAGGGACAAAGCCCGATGTGTGTTTGCATGACATGAGAGTGGGTTGTGACTGTCACCCTAGATATAGAAACTGGCTTTGGAGGTGACATATTTTTGGTGATGTTCCTCCACCAAACACAAGAGGTCAGCACTAAAGTTGCACATGCGAGTATAAAGGTGCTTCCACAGGTTACCTAAACCCCTGAACAAGGGGGAGTGTGGCGGGTAAGGTAAACATGCGAGCGGACTCCATAATGTCCTGAGCTCAAACCTGGGAGGTTTGGGAGGGGGACAATGCCCCACTGATTCACAGAGCTGCAAGCCCTGCCCCCCATCTACCTGGAGAAGGAGTCTCATCCAGCTTACAAGGCTCACTCATGTTCCCCATTCCTGCCGAGTCGGAAGGCACCCTTTCTGGAGATCGGTCCACTCTGTACTGGGCCTACCTGTAAATGGCATCCATACTCCCTTGTTTAGGGTCTTCAGCCACACCTCCATTGCACCATGCTGGTTGGACAGAATGAAGTATGATCCAGGGTTACATGGTGTATCCCTGTTCCCAGCTGCTGGGGAACAAATGGAAAAGGAACTGGATTAAATTATATGATAGATAGATAGATAGATAGATAGATAGATAGATAGATAGATAGATAGATAGATAGATAGATAGATAGATAGAT
>JABFEB020000002.1:19077502-19088896 GCA_019775895.2 Stomatorhinus ivindoensis | reverse complement strand
TGACAACCCCCCCCCCCCCAAATCCCTAGAGGGAAGTATCACCCCACCCCACCCCACCCGCGTCTGATCAATGGCCATGCTACTTCTAAGCAGCAGTATTTCCATTACGCTAACAGCAGGCTCAGCCTTGTTATCATCATAGGCAACATCTTGACGTCCTGTCTGACTCCTACAAAGTCTTTGCAAGATCACAATTAGAATTCAGAGCCCGGGTCCATGTCACCATCTGGGCCTGTACCGTAGCCGTTTGCGGACGTGATCTATGATCACAAAGACATTAGCGCTGGTCGATTTTACAGCCCGTTCCATGAGCAGAACTGAATCCAAATGAGTCTTTCACACTTTCATAATGTTGTATAAAGCTGAATGGTTTCTTCGTTTCTCAAACAGTGAATCTTTATTTTCCTAGTGACTTATGAGTAAGATTCCCTGCCTAGGAGACAGTGCAGGTACCTTATTCCCTGTATGGCTTTGCTAAGAAAAGAAATGCATTTGTCTCCATTTCCAATCTCTGATCCTTGTATTACTCTGAGGCACAAAGCCTTAAATACGGACCTGGATTATGTGCTCATCCCATAAATGAAAAACGAGGCTCATAGCCTCAAGCAGAAGAGACAGTGAGCTCGATCGATACTCCTCCACAAGACGTACGTCCCAGGCTGCCTCTAATCCACTGAGATCTGACCCTAGAGGACTCCACAACTAATCTGTTCCTCAGTGAAGGAGAGGGCATTTCCCCTGCTCCACTAAGGTGAAGCGATACCAGGTTTCCTTTTGGCTGATGTCCAGAGCATTGTGGGTCATTGATCAGAAGCTGCTGTTGCAACAGCGTCGCCCCAGAGCAGAAGCACACCTGGTTTAGACAAATACAGGTGCTGCACTGAACATCAACCATGATCCTACATACAGACGTCGCATTGAACATCAACCATGATCCTACATACAGACGCCGCATTGAACATCATCCATGATCCTACATACAGATGCCACACTGAACATCATCCATGATCCTACATACAGATGCCGCACTGAACATCATCCATGATCCTACATAAAGACGCCACACTGAACATCATGCATGACCCTACATACAGATGCCACACTGAACATCAGCCATGATCCTACATACAGAAATGTCGCATTGAACATCATCCATGATCCTACATACAGATGGCACACTGAACATCATCCATGATCCTACATGCAGATGCCACACTGAACATCAGCCATGATCCTACATGCAGATGCCACACTGAACATCATCCATGACCCTATATACAGATGCCGCATTGAACATCATCCATGATCCTACATACAGACGCCATATTAAACATCATCCATGATCCTACATACAGATGCCACACTGAACATCAGCCATGATCCTACATACAGACGCCATATTAAACATCATCCATGATCCTACATACAGATGCTGTACTGAACATCATCCATGATCCTGATTTATCTGTATGCAGCATAAAGAGCTTCAAATGTAATTTACTGCAGCAAATTAATGCAGTGATTATGAATATTCATCACCGAATGGTGTTTAAGTCTCTCCTCACCTATTCTAAAGAGTGTTACATTTTAACATTCACTCCTAGTCTGTATGTTGATCGCAATGCTCCTACCTCTGTCACTTGTCTGATTACATTCTGTTTCCTGGGTACAGAGTAGCATTTGGGAAATTTAAACTAGTGGGCTGATAAGAAAAAGTTCTAGAAGAAGAATTATTGAAGCATACAGGCCTATAATACTAAACCATATCAGCCATTTTCCTATCTCTTTATGCAAAACGATGTCTATCATTTTGATATTCTTAAAAAAAAAATCCCAATATATTAAAGCCAAAAAAGATATTTAAGGATAAAATACATAAAACTGCATCAACTGAGCAGTCTATATTAGTCTGGTGCCTTTTCAGAAGATGAAATTAATAAAATGTCTGCAAAGCAGAATAAAGAACCGTAAAGATGAGACCTTCCACCATATTTCTCTTTTGTACTCGTTCCGCCAGGCTCACCCTCTCTGTTTAACAGTCACTTTATTAGATAGACACCTTCTTCTTTTGAATCACGGCATCAGTCTGAGATGAGCCAAAGAGAGGATAGATATCTCACAGCATCTTATCCGCAGTCCCCAGAGTGGGTCCGCGTCTCCATAAACCCTTTAAATAAACACCCGTATCACACACACTGTCACCCTTCCTTTTAAATCTGTCTGATCCAAGAATGCTATCAATATGTAAGCAGTTCCTTTTATCCTTCGACGTCTCTCTGTGTATTGTAAGTCATTTCATGTCCGAAAAAAAAACTTCTGCATAATTGGGTTTATTCTGTTAATCAGTGTTGCATGGGCTGTTTTCCCCTATTGAAGAGGTCACAGACGTATTTTCCATTTAAAAATGGAAAATTCAAGCAATTCAAATTTTTCATATGGTTCATTTTCCTGCGCTCTTGTTTGATCTTCTGCGCAGGAAGTGGTGGGGCTGATATTAATTCTGTAATGCTTTTGATTACAGAACAGCGTGGTCAGCGGAGTCCGTGGCAGGTGTAACTGCAAGCTTTACGTTACAGGGAATCAGTGCTTCTGGGTGAGGGGCGAACGAGCACAGACTACATACTCCAAGCGCTTCTGTCGTGTCAATATTGCACGTTGCAACTTCTGGACGCTCATATTCCCTGCATACTCGCACAACGGTATATGGGGGAAGACAGCCTGGAAGCGTCTCCGTCAATGTTACGTTACATATGGTATCCAGCCGACGTGGGCTTTCCGTCATGCGTGATCAACATTCACTGAAACTCTTTTGCACACCAATATATGGAGCGCTAAAACGGAGAGACATCTAACCAATCGTATTAGAATTTAAATGTATAATATGCTGTACACAAGATATTAAACTACATAACACTATTAACAGCCATATATCGGTATGAGAAGACACTTTGTATTGCAGTCTGCTACCTCTAAACTGTTTTTTTTTCATTTATATATTAATCGAACATGAAATATTATATATTAATATTACATTTAAACCATTTCAGTAGCACATGGTATCTGGCTACTAGCTAGCTACGGTCTGTTTCACAAAAGTAGACCTACTGAAAAATTTGAAATTCTGTAAATAACTGTAACGACACGCAATGCAATAAGTGCTTGTTCGATTTTTTCCTTCTTTTGCGCCCCATAATCAAATGGCGCCCTAGGCAATCGCCCTTGTCGCCTATATGGCGGCCCGGCCATGTTTGGAACTGGAGGAGTTTCCGATAAAGGGGGAAGCGCAGATGTTTTGGCGTGTAGACAAGACGCCCAAAATTAATCAGAGACACGCCAAGATAACGCACCACGAACATTGACGTATTATACATTGGACAATCGTTCCCACGGCTCCTTCAGGAATAGAAAAATAAAAATATGCTCGATTAAACACGGTAAAGCGCGTTCAGAGGAAACAGCTCCCCCTATCGGTTCACAGCCGCTACTGAGAACTGCGCGCCCCCTGCCCCCACTGTTTGTGCGAAATCGGGCCTTCAGGTGGTAACGGGGATGGTCAGACCAAATGTGAGAGAAAGAAAGTTTAAAGCAGAAGATGTGCCGATGTGTCTCTTGTGACGATCCTTTGGAGATCAATGCCAGTACACACCGGCACATACTCCCGGGCGGCTGCAGATGCCTAACAATCGGCATTTGTTATTATTTTTAAACTTCATTTTTATTACAATAATTGTTATATAGTCGTTATATTGTTGTTATTATTATTATTATTATTATTATTATTATTGTTGTTGTTGTTATTTAGATACTGCGATATAAGAAATATGCACACCGAAAAACCTAAAGAAAAAGAGACAGAGTGGAGGGAAAAATAATGAAGTCCCTAGTCGTGTAGTGCGTAAGGCTGGTGAGGGAGTGGGTGTGGAGATTGGGAGGAAGCGCTGCACCTGCCTCGGCTCAGTCGCGCAAAGCGCACGGAGGAGGACAGAGAGCTCCGAGCCTTCAGCCACGCTCCGCCTGTGCCCTGCTCTCTATGATCAGATTTCAATAGCGTTTCTTCTCCGAGTCGGTTCTCTTGCGCTGTGGACGTTAGCGTGACTATGAGATTTGCCACCGCAGTGTCTCGGTTGTGCCCGATCGCCCGCCCGTCCATCTTGATGTTCAAGCTGGCGCGTCTCTACTAATCAGACTCCGTGTGAACGCATCCAGACCAACTGACTGCTTCCAGTACGCAGACTAGGCGGCGACCTAATACTGCTATTCCCGTCATAGGATCTGGACTGCTGGTGAGCCCGGGATCAGTCAACCTGGATGGTTTGTTTTCGGATAAACACCTTACACGTCCACTGCGAAGAGGGAATTCGGGCGTGCGGTGCGGACTTAACCGCTGTACGGACGTTGGTGTAGACCTGCTGCATTCACTTGGATGTCACCGATCTACACGTTTACCGCAGCCTATTCTTCACTTAGGACCTGCCGTGCCTTAATACGTTTTGCTCAAGCGAACCCTGGTTGGATTTATATAATAAAGTGATTTTCGTTTATTGTCTGGACTCCGGCGCTTCAGGATTATTCACCACAAACGAATAGAAAGGAAACCACCAGGAAGCGAGAAGGGAACTATGTGTGTCTAGAATTGGTAAGTGGGGAGTTACTCTACCGTGTCCTACTGCCATAGCGTAAAAATGCAGTAAACGTCCTGGAAATGGCAATTCGAAAGCTGCAGTATTATCAACTCCCGGATAAAAAAATGAACTAATCCTTAGGCAGATTAAGATTTACCGGACCGTTCAAGATAAATGAATATGGTCTCCGGTGTTGTGTGTTCATATACGTGCATCTGTTTATGCCTGTGTGTGTAGAGAGAGAGAGGGGGGCTATATGATTGCATGCATGTATATGTCTGGCAACGGTGTTTTGAAGCAGCAGAAGTTTCCCTAACCCAGTCTGAATTGCTCACTCGCAGCGTCTGTCTGAGGAGCCGCTAAGCGCGTGGAAAGGACGGGGTGTAGCCCACAAGCCTCGCGCCAGTCGCTTTCCAGACCTGCCTGTTGTGCCGCTGCGTTTTTCTCTGATCTACTTGGCGTCTGTATTATAATGCTCGGATATTTTAATTACGTCGATCCGCAGAACCAGCGTGTGGTGCCTTTTCACATGTATGGACTTACGTGTTTTTTATGCGTTTTAATGTGATCGTAGAACCGTATCTATGGTTGTCCCCACGTCACTTTAACTATTAACGATTAATCCACCTTGTTTGCTTTGGCTTGTAAATATCTTCGGCGGTGAGTCAGATACACGCAATGACAGGTCGGAGCAAGTGGGCGGGCCGGTTCCTTTTTAGGGGAGGGGGTTTTGGTGAAGGTGCTTAAAAAACCTCCTGTTTTAGGGGACATGAACCCCCGATTTAATATGCTGATGATGAGCCGTTAGACTAGAATGACGGGCAACGATCACACGCGCAACTGCGCCGGGAGCCAGCGTCGGTTTGGCTGGAGCAGCTGTTCCGGCCAATTCGGTTTCCCTATGTTTCCCCTACTATTTCCCCTATCAGGAAATAATGTTTCCCCTAATATTAAAGCAAAGAGGTATGTGAAAAGTCTGAAAACCACTCAGGTACATTATTACATCTGAATACAGTAGATCGTCACGCACAATAAGCAATACTATACCGTTTTCATGAAGAAATTTCTCTACCCAGCGAACTAAATACTTTCATTTATTTTCTGTAAAAACAAAAAACATCGAAAAGGCATGTGATGTTTTAAAATATATGGCTTGTTTACCTCAAGAGCTTCGTAAAAAGACATGAAAACAACAGCGAAACCGGGTACAAATCAGCGCGCGACAGGGGAAACATAGGGAAACACCGCCAATCCTCCCTCCCCCGTAAATAAAATAACTATTAATCGAGTAGAAACTTAACCGCCACAAGCTTTAGTCAAGGACGCATAACATATTGCTGCGTACCCAGGCCGTAGCCAAAATATTACATGTTTGCAGGATGCGTGTATTTTTTTATGCAAATGACGTGGTAAAATGTGTGAAGACTGTCCCACCTTTGGTCTTTTCAAAACTGTGTTCGTGCCTTGTGCTGGAATTTCCTAAACTCCTACAGTCTGTTAATTCACAAGACGCCTTCAGGACACTGTTTTAGCTATTTAATTCCCTGCTTAGACAGACCCAACCCTGAACTAACAAAAAAAGACCGACAACTTTCCTTGTGAGTAATATGAGTGATCCCTTCTGGCCCTGGGGAGGGGGCGAGGTTGACATAAGGGCGGCTGGACTGGCGGGGGGGTGGTGGGGAGGGGGTAAGCGTGCGCCAGATTGGCAACTGATGGCTGTAACTGTTGATACCAGTTGCAGAACAACCTAACAGTGTGTGTGTGTGTGTATGTGTGTAAAAATGTGTAATCACATTTCTTTGTGTAATTGAGATGGAATTGATGAACATATGGTCATTGGATTTACTACTAGAGGATGAAAGGTTATTTGACACGGTAAAGCATTGCTGAATGAATTGGCAGCATGAAATATCCTACAATCCTTATCCAGTACAGGGGGACAGGCAGCAGGGGTCCCCAGGCAGGGGGGCAGCCAGACGCCATTTCATCATAAACCTGTGCGACACGGGAGAACGTGCAGACCTCAGACATGCAGAGCAGGGCATGGGATTCGAACCCCCAGCACTGGGGCTATTCAGTTATGAGTTTTCTCATAGATGCTACTGCTTTTACACCCCGTACTTGCATCAGGTCCCTCTGGCACCAGGGGTAGGGGGCGGTAGTGGGGGTTACGTGTCACCTCCATGGCACCATTGAGATAAAATACTGGGAGCTTTCCTATAACAAGAGGCTCCCTGTCAGAGCTCGGTCACTTCAGCGCCCTCTCTCATGAGCCTCCGGGCTTCCTGGGAAGGGATCCCAGAAAGACGACGGGAATTCCTGCATGGCTCTTCCTCGCCTACGTCCTGGGGGGGGGGGGGTAAGAGTATCCTCGGGAGTGAACTGTACGCTGAAATATTGAGTTACAGCTTCGGAAACAATTAGGACATAGCTGTGGGAAGCAGGGGGAACAGCCACTGGCTGCTGGACTTCAGGCTGTTCATTCCTAAGTGGGGAAACCAAGGCAAAGAGACAGTTATTGGAGGTAGAAATGTGTACCCAACATCTGTACCCATGTCCAGAACGTTGTGGGTTCAAATCCCCCCAATTGGCAGATTGATGGCATCAATATTGGGCCCGATGCCCCAAATGCTCCATAGGCACTCAATGCTGGCCGATCTGCTCGCTGGCCCCGGACTGTCCTTGCTTGGACGTCACTTACAGCAAAACCTCTGCCAAATAAAGTGAACGGAAAATTAGCCCACGGAAGCTCGTAAATTAAGTCTTGTGTTGTTGTAAAGAAAAAAAAAAAACGTAATTTGAAGAGCAGAAAAGCCCCCATGAATCATGCCTCCATTGATCCCACTGACAGACTCATTGTCCGCCCCTACCCCCACCCATCCCTTCACAGCCCTGCCGGAGTTTCCCGCACACAGGTGGTCTCACTGTGGGCGTTATTGTGACCCACTGAGCCCCAGCTGGGTGTCGGGGAATTCTAATGGCTCCCCGTTAGCACGGGGGTGCTGCAGCCAGCTGGAGTGACCTGTGAAAAACTCCCACTGACCACATGTTACTTCCGTTAAATAAACATGCTTTTGATTTGTCCATTTATAAACTGCCCAATCGCGTTCCTTTTTATTACTTTGTGTTTCCTCCCACCTTTTTTCCTCGTACTTCCTGGGATGTGCTCCACAACGCCATGGTTATTGACGAATCGATCATTATCGTAAATAGCGGAATTTTGTAATGACAGAATCTGGCCAAAAGTGTGGCTATTCTGTGATTGATGATTGACTGATTGATCTGTTTCCATGCCAAGTGGAAACGCCAAAGAAATCCCATCGTGCATTTTCAGCAGTAGGATTCTGAGACACTGGACATTCCTGATAACCTGCCTTGGAATTTTTCAGAATTTCTGTCTCGTCGCAACAAAGATCCTTAACGATGGCATCACTCGGATAATTCTCTGTGCTAGAGAGCGGTTTAATTAAATGCAGCTATCTCCTGTGTCTCACTGTGAAACCTGTTCAGACTTGGAGTCATATGATGCGTGTGCAGTTTTAACACCTCGTGTGCCTTAAGAGTGTGATGTAAATGCTCACCGGCCTGGAATTTGCCTCACAGACAGGTGGACCTTGAGAGGCTGCTGTTGTTGTGGAAACGGTCTCCACTTGGACGCAGTAAGAACAGTTTAGCTAAAGGGGACGTGCTATTTTTTCTCCTCCCCAAAATGCGACACTGGAACAATGTTCTTCTGTGTTGCCGGCACGCGTGAGTGAGTGAGTACAACTACAGACCAAAACAAAAGACCATCGCCGGTCACAGATGCACAGTCCATGTAGCGCATTTGTTTACTGGGTGCATTCTGATCCGGTTAATCTGGTCTTGCCGCTTGTGCCTAACACCCACTCTGCCTGCTTTTTATGGCACTGACACATTCTGCAGAGCACTGGGTGGGTCACTGGTTCAGTGAACTGGGGAGTTTTGGGTGATGGTGATGAAGGAGGTGATGTATCCTGTCAGGGCAACTGCAAGTCAAGAACTCGTTGTACCATTGAGCAGAAACATCACCTAAAATACTTGTCTTTATTTTGTTTGGCTGATAATTTTTGATTTTCTTGTCATTTTTAATTTATATATTTATCAAATAAAATGTGGATCATATTTCTTAATTATTGGTGTGAAATAAGCATTGAAGTCATTGTAACCATGTGGTAACCATAATAAAAATAAATCTTGGAGGTACGTCCCGTCAGAGATGTCGAGGTGATGGGTCTGCAGGGAATCTGTAGGGGGCGCCACTCTCTTCTGGAGGGCATTGTTCCTGCAATCATGGACCATTGTTCATCTTTATGGTCCTGATCAAAGGGACCTCCAAGCCTGTCCCTTGAGGGAGACGGGTCAGAGGTTGTGCTCCCCGGGTCGTGCAGTGGGGGGGGAGGTCGTCCTTTTAGTGTTTGGGGCAGAGGGGAACCATCTGTTTGATCAGCACTGGGGTGGCAAGCAGTTTATCAATTAAGACACAAGGCATCTATATTCTCCCTAACGTACGTCAGTCACAGTGGACAACTGGTCCGCAAGCCCCGCCCATCTGCTTCCTGTGATGAGAATGACAGAGTCTCCAACATCGGCCCACTCATTGGGGGGTCGAGCCCTTTATCTGCCATCTGGTCTCATGTCCCGGGGGGGGAGAGGAGCTGTCTGCATTCCTTACTCTATCCCAAGTAAGACCCCAGCACTGTGGACTTACAGCAGAATGCCTGCGAACGAAGCTGGCGCAGTTACTGCTATGCAGAGTGGAGAACACACCAGTGGGACAGGCAGATCAGTGTGAGCCATTGTTCCTGAGGTCACCCAGGGAGCAGGGAGTTTGAGGAGCGTAAGGGGGCGGGGGTGGGGCGCTCTGAAAGCACGCAGACATTCCAGCTGTCAAGAGGTGGAATCCAGCAACAAGCAGCCGCAATTCTGGCAATTTCACTGTGCAGTGATATGAGATACATGGCAGAATCTCTCTGCCTCTGTTCCATCTCCCATTCTGCCGGGCATTTAGTCTGCAGGATCTTCCTTATGGCTCCCTTTCTCCTGATCCCCCACAGCCCTTAATTGCAGTCACAACTCTGTGGGAGATCGGGGGGGGCATTTAAAAAGCATCTTAATTTTAATGAGGATTTCGGTGGATTCTCATAAATGATACACTGGTTTCAGACAAACACAAAGGTCTAAGCAGCAGTGGCTCTATGGTCTTATTCACGTGGATATGTGGTTATGTAATCCAGCAAGTGGAGGCTGCCATGATGAGCCTTGGGGGGGGGGGGGGTTGGCCAGCCACTGGCACCAGAATGTGGCTGTCAGGAATTCACCCACCAGGCTGAATTAATTAATCTCCCACATAGATTGGGGTACAGCGCAAAGTCAACCCACTCAGATACGCATACCGGCCGTACCAAGCGGGAAAGGTGGACTCCGTTCACGTGAGCTTGGTACAGTCCATAAAGGCTGCCCCCCGGTCAATCATTGGGTACTCGGGCATCATTTGATCAGTTTTTTTTGTCTCCTGCCTGCCTGTCTGCTTAGCTTGCCAGTTGCCATTGGTGATTCACAGGCAAAACGCTACATTTTAGTTAACGCATACAGTTAGAAAGCTTTCATTTGTCTTGAATTCTGGCAACACGTCACACACAGGCATGGGCTCTAGATTGCAGACCCCGCCGTGACCATCTCGCACCTCTGTCCCAAGCCAAAGGTGAAGATCGGTGAAAGTAATTCCACATGAGTTCCCTGTGAGTGTGCGATGGACATGCTTGGCTTTCTGAGACATGCTCTGACAGTATCGCACACCAGTTATTTGCCCTGTGGGTAACGATAAAGAGGAGTTTAAGGACAGGGGGTGCTCTACCCCAGATCACGCTCAAGAATCAAAATGATTCTCATGTCATTGTCGGCCTCGTGGTCCATGTTCGTTCTGAAAGTGGACTTGGGCTGAAATAATGTGGCTGCCCCTGCTGATCTGCCCCCCCCCCCCCCAACAGGCAGGGCCCGTAAGTGCTCTGGTGACCTCATTACACCTCTCGTTGGGGGTGGATGGCCAGTGAAAACACACCCCATGGTGAAGCGGGACTAGCAGCAGTTACTAAGCTCCTGTCGGTAGGGTGCATGTATAGGGGGGTGGGGGCTCGTAACCAGGGCGACGCCGTAGAAGCAGTGACGGCTTCAGTACAAGTGGCCTACCACAGCGACGGGGGAAGCAAGCAGAGAGTGGTGTGACTTGTGAGGGCCCCGCCCACGTTTGGGCTTTTTGGCTTCCATGCTTCATGTCGTTACATTGTGCCAGATCACAAAGACATTTCATTGCATTTCCTCTGAGAAATATAAATGTTTTTTTTTATGCAAGCAAAATTTTCAGCAGGACAGCAAGACTTTTAGCTTTCCTGTTATTTGACATGAAAATATTCAGTTTGATGGTGTAAATATAACATTTCCTTAAACTGGTGCAAGCTCTCAGCGAATTGCTGCTAAAGGTGATTGGTTAATGGCAATGATCTGTCTTGCAGAATAGTGCTCCAGTGAGTTTTCCTGCAGAATAGTGCTCCAGTGAACTGTCCTGCAGAATAGTCCCCAGCGAGCAGTCTTTCAAAATAGTGCTCCGGTGAGCTGTCCAGCATAATAGTGCTCCAGCAAGCTGTCCTGCAGAATAGTGCCCCAGCAAGCTGTCTTGCAGAATAGTGCTCCGGTGAGCTGTCCTGCAGAATAGTGCTCCGGTGAGCTGTCTTGCAGAATAGTACTCCGGTGA
>JABFEB020000002.1:19044327-19070472 GCA_019775895.2 Stomatorhinus ivindoensis | reverse complement strand
ACAGATACAGACCTGTGCACAGTCACACACAGATACGGACATGTGCACAGTCACACACAGATACAGACACGTGCACAATCACACACAGAGACATTTTCACAACCATTCACAGCAGGTGATTTAGAGACACCACCTAAATGAGCCATCCAGTCACCATCCGGTACAGCAACACGTTCCTGCCATCAGACATGTACCTGATGCCTGTCTGCGTGCGTGTCATTCGTAGCCCTGCTTCAGCGAACAGAAGAAGAAGACCAGTAACCTGGAAGCCTATGTGAAATGGTTCAACAGACTCTGCTACCTGGTTGCCACGGAGATCTGCATGGTGGGTGGGCGCCAGCTCAACAGGAAATGCCTTAAAAAATATTATTTGCATGAATTTGGCTTCTAAGTTAAAGATGCCATTAAGTCACAAGAGACTTTACGAAAACAGCCCAAGGCAGCCAGATGTCTGTCACCTATAATCGTATGGCTGTCACACCCACGGGCATTTCTCAGTCGTCTCACGATGTTGACACTATGTTGGCATTATGACAATGCGGCATCACGGTGCATGCTGAAAAATCTGCATTTGGTGTGAATCCTGGGACTAAAACATAATTAAATTTCCACACTTGAGGTGTTACGCCCTTATAAAGGCGAATTAAGTGAGAATTAACAACAAGCCTGGTCATTGTCTTTAATGAGCTACCTTTGGTGTCCATTCTAATTGATGCTGACCTCTCTTTGACTCGGTGCCATGGTAATATGTTGAATTGTCCTTTGGCGCCCTCTAGTGGAAGCTTACCCTTTTCTCCCCCCAAATTCCACACAAACAGGTTTCCCTGCACTGTCGCCCTGTCTGGTCATTTATTACAGAAACCGGGGTGTATGATCTCTGTTATTCTACTGAGTAAGAGAGCTTGAGTTGCATTTGCCTCCAGATCTATCGAAAGACGGGATCGAGTAATGCCACAGCTGCTACTTCCATTGATCTCAGGTTTCCAGCATCCTCATCTGAGTCATATCTGCGTGGAGGATTTTTAAATATGAATTTAAGAATAGGTTTAGTGCAGCTTTGCATACAGTTCACGTCGAGCTGGATCTCAGCCTCTCGCTTCTCGTCCTCAGCCGGCAAAGAAGAAGCAGCGAGCGCTGGTGATCGAGTTCTTCATCGACGTGGCCCGAGAGTGTTTCAACATCGGCAACTTCAACTCCCTAATGGCCATCATCTGTGAGTCCCTCACCATCTCCCTGTCCGGCCCATACACACAATTCCTGACGTTTGCACTCACAGTTGAAGGCCAGCCGGTCTAGATGCGCGTCTGCTTTTCTGTTTTCATGATACTGAATGTATGCATCAAAAGTTATTCGATTTGATTTGTTGCTTGTTTAATTACCAATCCTCCAGTCACTTTGGATGTTGGGCCCCCTGGAGACAGTCAGAAACTCCGTCGATCCCAGATCGACCCTTCCACTTTCCATAACCACTTATGGGTTTGAGCTGGCATGTTGCCCAGGAAATACGTGGCACGGGGCAGGAGACACCCTGGATAGGATGCCAAGTCATTATAGTGCACACACTTACACAGACACTATGGACCATATAGAGAAACTAGTTTACCTAACCTGGAGACCCATAGAAAACCTGCACCAATACAGGGAGAACATGCAGACTCCACAAACACAGAGTTAGTGACTGTAATCAAACCTGCATTCATAGAGCCATGAGGCACTATGAACCCAAACCAGCTCTATCTAAATGCTGACTCTGAAAGACCCAGAAAACGGTAATACCCCTAATACAGAGTCTATACCCAGATGAGGCAGTTCCTTCTGGGTAACCCCGAGTTGCGTAATCTGTGGCTGAGCAGGAACCACTCTGGAAGCTGTTCCCCTGAACCGGAATCTCGCTCTCCCCTCTGCAGCCGGCATGAACATGAGCCCCGTATCGCGGCTGAAGAAGACCTGGGGAAAGGTCAAGACTGCCAAGTTCTTCATCCTGGAGGTAGGACATCACCATGAATACCGCCACGCGTTTATTACGCCGCTCATTAAGAGCATGTGAGGAAGGGTCGGCCATCAGCATTGACATGATGTATGGGAAACAGAAAAGAGTAACAGGGCTGAAAGTGAGACATACCTTTAGAACTTCAGCCAACAGAACGACACCCGCCAGGCATGCAGACACCTTTCGGAAGGGGTCTACACCCTAAGGACATGTTGACCCAAGTATAAATGACTATGGGTGACCGGGCTTCTCTTGTACGCAGCACCAAATGGACCCAACCGGAAACTTCTACAACTACAGGACGGCTTTGAAGGGTGCGGCACACCGGTCACAGACAGCTCACAGCAACAGGGAGAAGGTAGGCGGCGGCATGCCACCTGCCACTGCCAATCACGTGTGACCATCATGAGCCAGGAAGACACCATGAGTAATTTTCAAGATATGCCTGGTATGGCAATGTGTCATCCTCTTTTCCTCCCTTCTGCCTTCCAGATAGTCATCCCATTCTTCAGCCTGCTCATCAAAGACATCTACTTCCTCAATGAAGGGTGTGCCAACCGCCTTCCCAACGGGCATGTCAACTTCGAGGTGATGGAGCTGTTCGCTGCTCTTTCGGTTCTCGGGGCTGCACCTGTTTGCACTTCATTATCAATCGAGCACGTCTGACGCGCCGCCTTTGTCCACAGAAATTCGTGGAGCTGGCAAGGCAGGTGGGGGAATTCATGACCTGGAAGCAGGTGGAGTGTCCATTTGAGCAAGACCGGCACATTCTGCACTACCTTCACACCGCGCCCATCTTCAATGAGGATGGTGAGTGTTCACTGAGGGAAATGCCAGATCAACAAGAAATAAGAATACAGGCCGAATCTTATTCCCTGTGGGTATCCATCAGCTCTGCATCTCCCGTCCTCTCCCTGCAGGGCTCTACCTGGCGTCCTACGAGAGCGAGAGCCCAGAAAACCAGGTAGAGAAAGACCGATGGAAATCTCTCAGGTGAGATGATGAAGAATCGCGAGAGTTTCATCACTTTATATGCATTTTCTCACTTTTAACAGTCTCTGAATGCCAGACGGTATTGTTAATGTCCAACTCTCAAACTTCTTGTCGTCTACAGTACTGACACAGAAGACTAGTCGCTAGTTACTAGGGGAAATGTAGACCCTTTAGGTCACTAACAACAGAGAAGGAAAGACAGAGAAGGAGTTTATAATAAACTTTTCTCAGTGATATATAGGTGTGCTATGCTTTAACTTGAAACTTTGATGATTGAAGCAAGGTGGAGTATTGTGAGTTGTCATGGTTGGAAGATTGATTGAAGAACTGCCTTCATCTCATTGCAGATCCACCATTCTCGGGAAGACATGAGGAGGGGCGGACAGGTCCGCACAAGAAGGGAACATGTTCATTGCACTAAAAAGAGACTGAAGGAACCAAGCTGGAACTTAGGTGTTTTTGTTACAACCGAAGAAATGAAGAATGATGACAGGACTCATCAGGAAAAAAAAAATCAAGAAATATAAACATTGTACAGAATTGCAAACACAGAGAGGACTTAAGCAAACTGCCCTTGCAAAGTATTACAATATATTTTTTCTTTATTTTGCCCTGAGCATCAGGAGCCAACTTGTGTATATATTTATACATTCAGAGTGAGGGTGTATGAGGTGAACGTGTAGAGGAATGAGTGTGTATCGATGTCTGTGCGAGTGGTTGGTCTGTACGTCGTCTTTTCCTCCAGTGTAGTTTTTCCTTTTCTTAAGGTTCGGATATGAAGTACAAGCAGAAGGATGTACAGCCCTTCTCTTTTATACACATTATTGATATTTTTCTCTGCCCAACACTCTTGTGTGACTTCAGTGTTGTAACATTGTCATGTCTGTCCCAGAAGGCCCAAGGGACTGTTTGGTCCCATTTTGTTTACTGTGATCTGAGACGTGTGGCATCCTTCAGAAGTAGAGGCCGTCCGCGGTGTAGCTGGAAAGGTGTTCACCGCTGCTGTGTTTCCCTCCGGCAAACACCGCCTTCATTGGGGCAGGCGGATAAGCTAAGCGACTCCTTCTTTGAATTCGTGTCATGCGGCAGCACCTCTCTGCCAATGGTTCCAGCAAACTATGGATGCTGACGACCGAACAGCTATGGAGCATTCACCTACAATCGACACGCCGTGCAAACACCCCATTCGTCAGCCTCTGCCAGCTTTCATTTGCAGTCCTGGGGAGTTTTATGTCCCGATTCGACGATATAGAGCCCCCAGTCAGGTCGACGGGCCTGGCTGACTTTTGGGCAACAAGGAGGGAACTTCCCACTTCTGGTTTGCAGGACATTCATCACTGACTGATATTCAGTTGTTAAACGTTCCTTTGAAAATTCTGTAATGACAGATTTGTGATGTTTTTTTTATTATTATTATTATTATTCTGCTAAAAGGTCAATTCCTCATGGCATGTTTAAATAGCAGTTTTAAAAAATGGGCATTATGCTTTCCATGTCGTAACACTGAAGGCATTATTTTCTCAAACACAAAACTGTGTCATACCACAGCAATGTACTTATTCTTTTTTCTTTGTAATGTAAATGTGAATAACGTGGTACGTTTGGGACATTTTTTGGTGTGAGGTTTATAACGGGAAGAAACAGAAAACGAGACTCTTTTAGGTCCTTACTTAAAACAGGTGGATTTTTTACACACAGAATCTGTTGTTTTATGCTGGAAACAAAATAACAGTCGTGTCCTTCTCGCTTAATCTCTTGTTGTTAATGACAATGATGTTGTATAAAGTGGTTGCAGAGTTTTTATTTGCTGTCTCATGGCAACAGGGGTGGGAATCTGGGAGAGGGATGTCATGTGACATGGGTACTTTCTATGATAATTTAATTTCTGAAGTCTTATTCTGCTTAATATGGTTGTGTGAGTGGTGTGCTTGTGGGACACCTTACTGTGCAAAGTTCCGCTCCATTCTGTTTGGTCAATATCACTTTTGCTTTTCAATGAATATGAGGTTATTTTTGGTACATTTGACTTTTACTCTCTGATGTCATTTCGTGGAATAATCTTCCTATGATCTGGTTGGCTAGCACAGAATCTTCTCCCTTCTCATTGACTGTCATTTCTTAGGACAGATATGTCTCCAGAGGGCATTCTGTCTTATTGACACATTGCTGCATGACCTAACAGGAAGCCACCCCCTAAGTCATTTCAGTTTCCACTTGTGTCCACTTCTCAGATCCCAGTCTCTGCTTCCACTATAACGATATATTTGTCTCGTTAATACAGCAAGAGCCCTGTTATCAGGTGTTACACAAGCATTATGAGCCATCAAAAATGGTACGTTGGGATTGTACTCAGAGGCTACGAAGACAGCACAGTAGGTTTTCACACATGTTGTATTTGGCTGAGATTTCATGGGAGACTCCCTTCGGCTAGCAGGCAAGGGTAATCCTGGGTTTATATGTCTTTATTTGGGTACCATACAACGTATTTAAAACATAAATAAAAACAATGGTGTCTGTGACCTGTTTGGGGCTGTTCTCTGTATCGTGTCCATGTTTCCTGGCCATAATGTGTGGAACTGAATTATTTCTGGGCTTAAATCACAAACCTATATCACATACAAAGGCTGCATCTCCTTATATGGCATCGAAGATAGTAATGGATTATTCAGTCTACCCATGATTGGTATAGACTAAAAAAGATTAGATGTTGCTATTCTTGTAAAATATTTCAAAGCAGGGCTTTTTTGGGCCGCACTACATCATAAAAGCCACATAATGAACCACAGTCAACTGCACCTGGACATCCCAAGCCAGTTTGTAGGCTCTGTCACACCAGTACACGTAATGGGTATCTTTGTTGCAAACAAGTAACTAGTTTTGTGAAAAACAAAGTACACCCTCTTTCAGGTATAAAATAACACACAACATATTCCACCACGTCGTTGTTTATTAAACAGAAATTAAGCCAAAATGGAGAGACCATGTGTGAAAAACTAAGTACACCCCATGATTCAGTAGCTTGTCGAGCCACCTTTAGCAACAATAACTTTGAAGTGATCATTTTCTATGTGACTTCATCAGTCTCTCACATCGTTCTGGAGGAATTCTGACCCACTCTTCTTTACAGCGTTGCTTCAGTTCATTGAGGTTTGTGGCCAATCGTTTATACACGGCCCCTGTAAGTTCCCTCCACAGCCTATTGATCAGTCGGGTCGAGGTCTGGACTTTGACTGGGCCATTGCAACACCTTTATATTTTTATTTTTCAGCCTTTCTGTTGTAGATTTGCTGGAAAGATTGTCCTGTTGCATGACCCAATTTCCAAGCTTTAGCTGTCAGATGGCTTCACATTTGACTCTGATATTGGTATACAGAAGAGTTCATGGTTGACTCAATGACTGCCAGGTGCCCAGGTCCTGTGGCTGCAAAACAAGCCCAAATCATCACCCCTCCACCACCATGCTTGACAGTTGGTATGAGGTGTTTGTGCTGATATGCTGTGTTTGGTTTTCACCAAGCATGGTAGTGTGCATTTATACCAAACTTCCAGAAGTCTTGTGGTTCGTTCATATGCTATTTTGCAAACATAAACTGTGCTGGCATGTTCTTTTTAGAGAGAAGAGGGTTTATTTTTAGTATTATGGCGTACTATACTGCAGATCATGAATTGTGCTTTTGTTAAACTACATTTCCCTTTCGGACGCCATCTTGTCGACGATCACCATTCCGCAGCGACGACTTCCGGCCTTCGGCGTGTTTTTCCAGCGAAACTTCGAGAAGACGGTCGCCATTTTGAGACTAAAGACGAAGGAGTGCTGTTATTTCGTATCGTCAGGAAAATAAGGATCGTTTGCTCTTTGGTATGCTTCATCCCTTACTAGAGGTATGACCATCCGACTATATTAAATTGTGTGACCTAAATGTTAATATATTTTTGTATTTAACAAAAGAAAATAATTGTTCCTCCGTTGCTTAACCAATGTACAATCATCCGAAAATATGAGAACAAAAGGCTGTGCGAGCTGGTTAAATATTTCGATTGTTGTGTAGCTGAAAGTTTATTACTTCATGGACCAACACGGAGCTGTGCTTTATTTAGCGCTCAAACCTAAACGCATACCGTCTTTATTTAAAGGAGGATTTTATGCTAACATTGTTTAGCTCGTTACGTTGGGTTTGTGCCATTAGATTTCTCGTGCCGCCTCGGCATCTTGATGCATTTTATAAGCATTTCGACGTCGGTGGGCATCACTAGATTCGGGTTATTGGATCAGTGTCCCCTTGATCTTGTTATATTTGGTTGTTTTGCTCTGTGGTAAATAAAACGCAGGGTTTGGGCGCATAATTCGGGGTATTTTCTTTATTTCCGTGGCCCCGTTTGGCAGATGCGCCAGTCGAGGCGGATGGCCTCCCCGGGCCGCTGGATGCCGGAGCGAAGTTGGGAGGAGAGACTGGGCAGTCGCAAGCGCCGCCGGCGGGACTCGCACAGTAGCGAGAGGGAGAATAAATCCCGGAGGTACCATCAGCACTACAGAGCCTGCGACGGGTACGGCAGCCGTTCCCCGGGTCGGCATTCATCTGTTTACCGGCAAGCTGCACGGGCCTTGGCCAACCAGACGAGGCAGTGTGTCGATTACTAAAGGCCGAGCTTCTTTTAAATTAGCTTTATTGTTTTAATTTTACAATAGTTACAAATTGCAGAATAAACACGAGTACTCACTACATACCAAGGAGATAAAGTGACGGTAGAGAGAGAACAAGAATCAAAATAAAACAAAAAAGTCAGAATACAGTACATCAGCAGAAGGTTGCATCAATTCAACAGACTAAATATAGAGTATGTCCGGATAGCTTATGTTTTTACACTATATATAGAGTTTGAAGATAAATGTTTACCTCTACTTTGAGTTGCTCAAATACAGGGTGTTTCCCAGACCATTTTAAAGGCCGAGCCATGCGTGATTATAAATAAGGGAGGTGTAAGCGTTCCCTGTTGAACCATCGGCGTGGCAGATCACGTGACTCGCTGCTGTTTCTCAGGCATTACCTGGAGGCGAAGCCTCTAAGCGACAACTTGGAGGTCAAGGAGCACAGGCACCCGGAATTCATTGGGGATTCGCCCTGCAAACGGCGAGAGAGAGACAGGGACTGGCACCACTACAGCAAGTCCTCAGGCGTCAGTGGGCGCAGCCGGCGCAGCAGCCATAGGCGCCACCGGGGGCGCCAGCGTAGCCCATCCCACCGCCGCTCATACTCGGTATGTCATGGTCTGTCTCACCCAGTGTCCGCTGTGTGTCCGCATGTTAGTCATGCTAAGGCACCTACCCCCTTTAATCTATCTATATTTCTTATTTTTAGAAACTTAAATGCTCACTGATTTTTAACAGTAGCTGTGCATGTGTTTTGCTAAATGCCCTTTTTAATGTTAGCGTTTTATATACATATATCAGTTAAAATCTATTAGACTGATGCATTGTATAAGTAGCGAGTTTGAATTAAGTAGTATATTTCAGATTAGATACTGTACAAGTATTTTTGGGACTGTACTTAACGCCCTTAAACTTTGAGATATTTCATACAATGAAGTTCACTTAGAAGCTTAACTTGTAAGAGGGAAAGAAATGGGGACAAACAGTATGTTTATGCATATTATTATATTGTGACATTGTTATTTTTTTGAGAAAGTCACATGTCTGAAAATTTGTTGCCATGTTTTTCTTCTGTAACACAAACTACGTGGGGCCCTGTGCATTTCTCGGGGATGAATTTGAAATTGCTGCTGTGGCCTGGCGCGGTATCTGAATGCCCGAATATCCCCCCCCGCTGAATGAATGAATGGCGCGTACTGGTCTGGCCTGGTTCTCGCGGGTTTATGGTGGTGATGCTGGTGACCAATCCCAGAGGAGTCATCGCAGGAAAAGATCCAGGAGTTTTGAGGATGATGAGGAGGGTCATCTGATCTATCACAGTGGACACGTGCTAAAAGCAAGATGTATAGAACATATACCTTTTTTGTAATTTCTTTTGTTTTTCCAGAAAAGTCTTTACTAGTTTAATAGGCTAGATGGGGGGCTTTTTATTGACTATATTATAATGCTTTTATGTTAAATAATTTTAATTGTTTAATTAATACCAGTAAAAGCTAGCTTACCATATTATACATTTGATTTGTAAGACTAGTTTGTGTTCTGTACCTCTTCCAGTGTAATGCTAAGTCTATTTGTGTAGCTAATTTAAACTCTATACTACTAGACTTTGTGTTTGATCTTCATGTTGTGTTGCATGAGCTCAGTGTGTGGTTTTAACTGCCTTTCTTTGTTCCTGTAGATGAGATTGTGTGCACTTTAGGAGAGGGGGCCTTTGGAAAAGTGGTAGAATGCATCGACCGTTCAAAGTAAGTTTCAGGGGGTTCTGCTTGACCTGGCCACATCTCCCTGGTCTTCTGCCTTCCAGTTCCCACAATGTGTCTTGTTGCAGGGGTGGTGCTCGAGTGGCCCTGAAGATAATTAAAAATATTGATCGTTATCGAGATGCAGCTCTGTCTGAGGTTGAGGTGTTGGAGCAAATGAACTCCCTTGACTGTGACAGGAGATAGTAAGTACCTCGCCTTCCCGTCAGCCTTGGGAACACTGATCGTGTCCTGATGGGAGCACCGCCTCTTACTTGTTAATATTCTCTTCCCTGCAGTGCATGTGTGCGGATGTTGGACTGGTTTGACCACCATGGGCACATTTGCATTGTGTTTGAACTGCTAGGTCTGAGCACCTATGACTTCCTTAAGGAAAATAGCTTTCTACCATTTCCTGTGGATCAGATCAGGAAGATGACTTACCAGATTATCAGAGCTGTGCACTGTGAGTACTGACATGAATAATTACCCGTTTGAAACGTTATAGTACTTTTAACTGGTTAATGTTTGCGTTGGACGTTTTCAGATTTTCTCTGTAGGTAGCTTTGTATGGAGCGATGGTATACGTTTTTGAAGTTAACATTGTAGGTTTTCCCTTCTTAAACAGCCAGTTTATTCGTTAATCTAATATCTGTTTTCTTTTTCTCCTAAGTTCTCCATCGGAACAAATTAACTCACACTGACCTGAAACCAGAGAATATTCTTTTTTTGAATTCTGAGTACTCAATTGAGTACAATGCCAAAATGGTGAGATACCGAACGGTCCCATTGATTCTAACGGTCTCTTTTGTTTTTGCCTGGCTGAATCATTCCCCATTCTCATGCTAAGGCATCTATTGCATCAATATCCTCCTTTCAAATCCAGAAACGAGATGAGCGGACCTTGAAAAACCCAGACGTGAAGGTTGTAGACTTTGGAAATGCCACGTATGAACATGAGCACCATACTTCTGTGGTGTCAACCCGACATTACAGAGCACCGGAGGTCATACTTGGTGAGTTTGCTCAGTATTACACCACCTGTTTGTATGCATGTGTGTTTGTGGTGTTTCCTTAGTAAACAAAAGGAACCTGTCTTTTCAGACCTGGGCTGGAATCATGCGTGTGATGTCTGGAGCCTGGGCTGCATTTTCCTTGAGTATTACCTTGGAGTAACGGTGTTCCAGGTGAGCCCCCTAGTGTCAGGAAGCAGTACTGATTATCTGCTGCTGTGCTAATGTCCTTAACATACTTTGGTCCTGCAGACTCATGACAGCAAGGAACACCTGGCCATGATGGAGAGACTTCTGGGTCCAATACCTGCCCACCTTCTCCAGAAAACCAGGTGTGTTTGGTGCCGTTGATGTTCAGTGGGAGCTTTTAGGAAGGCATCTTATTCATCACTAACCTGCGGTTCTGCGGTCCTGCAGGAAGCAGCGATATGTGCGTGATGAACAGCTGGACTGGGATGAGCAGAGCTCCTCCGGCCGATACGTGAGGAAGCACTGCAGGCCGCTAAGGGTGAGTGCGCTGGAGACTTGCAGACGTTAAATGGGTGTTTTGTGGAGCTAAAACCCGTCCTCTAAAACCAATTCCAGAAAATAATCTGTATTTATGGTTTGTCATAGCAATTCATGGCTTCAAAGAGCTCTGAACACGAACAGCTGTTTGACCTCATTCAGAAGATGTTGGAATACGACGTGTCCAAGAGAATCACCCTGGAGGACGCCATGAAGCACCCGTTTCTTGAGCCCCTAAGGAAAGGGAAAAGAAAGTGATCAGTTGTCAGTTGCTCATAACCCTTTCCTGACTCTCCTGGGGAGATTTTTGCAGACTGCATCAGTCCAAATTTTGTTCATCCTAATGTTGAATGTGTTTATGTAGCATTTTGCCAGGGAAATCAGTTAAGTGTCTTTTACAGTGTAATTTATAGCTCTTAGATGTGGGTGTGTGTTTTCCATTTAATGTCAAGACATTTTTGTACTCTTCAAAATACTGTATGGTTGATTAAATAAAATTAACATGAAGAGAATGCTGTTGGTCCTCGCTGTTACGGATGCATGCAGCAGGGGGCGGTAGAGTACTTCGCTCCGAAGGAAAGACGTCTTCTAGCATGATGAGATTAATGATTTGACGTCAGATGAAATTGCTGGCGCTCTTAGGAGGACACTCTCCACCGATTCTGTAAATATAACTTGGCGACAGACAAAAACTGTAAAGACCTTTTTTCGTGGCGTAGTTTCTGCGGTGAAGCGCATAATGTTGCCATATTAAATTCCTCTGTTTGTAATGGGAAAAGGTCACAAGTCGCGGTATACAGCTGGCCAAAAGATGCCGAAAGTTGTATGAGCTACTGTCCGTTATTACGTGTAAGTGCCCTGGGACACAAGTGTGATTCAGTTTCAGGCCCCGAAGAATGACAGACATCACATCTTGGGCTAGTTTAGCTCCTCTGACTGGTAGATCTCACTTTACTATTTTATCGCTTTCGCTACCCTCTGGAGAAGATGTGTGGAGACTCCCGACTTTTATTCTCATTTAGTCCCCAGGGGAAAAGCGCAAAGACATGCTATTGTAGTCGAAGCTGATTTATTTTGCTATTAATCTTATAACAGCTAAACATCTGCGTATGAAATCGATTCAATCACAAACACAAAAGTGTTACGGGAACCAGGTACTTATTGCTTTGCCAAATATAGAACATTCTGGTGGTGTCGTTAAAGCCTTAATTGCTTTCCTACGATGATATTAAGATACAATGAGTTATGTTTCCTCTACGCAAATTTTAAAAATAAAAAATAGATGTAAAATATATTGAGAATTAAAATATCTGGCGCTCTGTGCTGCATGTGTTTGCCGTAATTGAAAATTAAGTGATGTAATTGGTATTATAAAGCTTACGGTAGTTTAATGACGTCCAGTTTTAGCAGAAGTTGGTGCCACAATGTCATTAAACCGTAATAAAATTACAGAAGAGGGTTGATTAATTAGTTTTAAAAATTAAGTAGTCCTATGTTCAGCACCAAGGACAGAAAATAGCCGAATGCGTCGAGATGAAACCGTTCTATTTTGTCCAGCACATAAAACAAGGTCAGAGTTAACTAGAGTAATTCAGCTTTGGGGTTTTAAAACGATCTCTTATGTCATTGTTCCACTTAATATTAATTCCGTCACATCCATTCAGTAATCAATGAATCTGTTTGTCCATCCTTTCCTTGCCCAGTGTGTAACACCATCAATTTAGATGTATGTTTTCATTTACATGTCCTATTCGATATCAATTGGCGTAATAATGGTCAATTTGCGAAAAACCTGCAGGGGGGGGGGGGACGTTGGTGATAAAGAGCCATTTGGTTTGCCGTTATCTTTCGGCGGTTGCGGGCATGACGTAGCGGGGGTTAAACCACAAACAAAATAGCAAGATGATTTATCTGTGAAAACAGCAAGGGAATCTTGGCGGAAACTCCATAACCAACAATACTTTTACTGGGTTACTCCCTTTTTGGAAAATGACAATTAAAACGTTTTCGTTATATCTGCGAAAACTCGAGTAGCTTAAATCTTGGTTACCGGGTTGTTGAAATAATTAGGCTATGTATCATAACCAGCCAGATGTTATGTATTAATCATAGTTTATAATTTAACTGCACGGCTAAGGAGTACACAAAGAACAGAATAAGTTTTTTAAACGCTTGTCAGCCTCATAATTGTCCCTGTAAAGTATCGTAAATAACTAAGAGCAGCTCTGCCTGTAGTCTTTACCCACGTGGTTACTGGGGCGGGCGCATCAGCCCCAACTTTGAATCAAGTAACTCGCAGCTCAGGTCCGCTCGCTATAAGCAGAATAACCTGAGTGTCCTGGTGCGACTGCAGTCAGCTGCAATATTCGTTTTTTACAGTCGGTGCGAGGAGTGATCAGTGTGCATTGCTCTCATAAATACAAAAGATCTGCAAACTTTACACCTCTATTTTTTTTTAAAACTTTTTTTGTTTTACTGAGGAGCATTCTGTCCGGGAATTGTTTTGTAACCATTGGCAAAAAAAAGCAAAAAGTGTCACACTATTTAATGTGAGGAAACTTTTACTGAGTAGCTGACTGAATCCCCGAACTCCCGAGAATGGCATCTGCGGAAAACACTGCAGATTACAAACCATTATTTGGCCGAAGTAACCCTCGATCTCTGATTTTCAGTTTTTTCTTGACCATGCCGACAGTCGTGTGCTTCACGCTGTCTCTGACTTCGATCGTAATTTGCGTTTTGATGACTTCCAAAACGTCCCAGCTAGAACTTCGCTTGCACGCCTTAGAGATGGAGAAAGCGCTGTCCCCAGAAATCCCTTTTCTGGGCAAAGATGGGAATGTAGTACCTGGACTTCGGGACACGATTGAGAAACTTGTTGAAGAGGTAGGTCAATTAACGTGAATGTCACAGATGGCATCCAGATTTTGGCGTTACGTTTACAAGCTTATTAAAACGTCACTGCACACATTTTCACAATAAGATTAACACGCAAATTAAAAAAGAATATCACTTAAACAGCTGTATCTTCTCTGTAAAGATTGCGCAAGTTGGCCTATATATGTTAGCATGATTTATTTATTGGTATTTCTGTGTGTAGAGCCCTTGTCCTGTCATTTAGTCGGAAACGATGCATTCAAGGTTTCAATATCACTGAGTGACACGCTCGTGTAATTACACAGCTGTTCTAAACTTTGCAAGTTAACAAATTCTGAAATATCATAATTAAGTGAGAATTAAGCGTTACTGAACTGGAAGCCGTCCCGTGAAACGTAATTAATGGTTGGTTTTCCCCGCATCAGTGCAATCTAGATTAGTTTGTTGCAAAATTAATGAACATGTGACCTTTAATGGGTTTCTCGGGTTTTACCAAATTTGTTCAGTCCTTTTTTAAAAGCTGAAAGTTCATATCTTGTGAAATCCGGGCATATAATTGAGCGCAGCGCTCGCTCAGTTCTGACAGTGCATTCAGTTTGGATTGAATGAGGTTCGCTTTAATGGTTGTTATTTAAAAACATCATTTAATGCTACAGTTCAACAAGTAGCACAGGGACCTGTTTTTCCATGTAAAATGACAAGAAACACATTTATCCAAAACAAAGTGAATTCAGCTCTTTGAAAGTAACATATGGGTCATCTTTAAAAAAGCGCCTGTAATTTTAGTATGACTAGCGGAGCTGTATGTTTAGGCTATTTCAATTTCACACACACACACACACACATATATATATATAGTCGATAATCTATGATACTAAAAACAGGTTCTTTCATAATTAAATCAAAGCTTTATTTGCAGACGCTATATTTGGCTCACTAGCCTGTAACCCATACATTGCATGCTCGGTTTTATTTATCAGTTTTGTGTGTGCCGCGTGCCACAATTTATATCATTTGCCGAAATATTGTAGGTGGTACGGCTATAATTCGCAAGTCCGCTCCAGCATCCCATGCACGCCTGAACAAACCCAAAGGAGCCTGAAACTTTACATGCGCCTCCTCACTCTTTCCCTCCCTCTCTCTCTCCCTCTCCTTGGCTCCTCAGAGGCTGAGCGAAGCCCTGCCGAAGCCGCGCACGGCCAGGGAAGCGGTGCAGCCCTGCTCCTGTCCGCCAGGTGCGTCACGGCGCGGCGCCGCTTGCCTTCCCGCCCCGGGCCGTCAGCACCGGGCTCACACCTCAATGTCTGCTCGTTTCTTTTTCTTTCTTTCTTTCTTTCCTTCTTTCTTTCTTTCTTTCTTTCTTTCTGTCAAAAAATATATTTTGCTTTGGTAGTACTGTACCTATGTAGAAATCTCAGAGGATCCATCAAGGCATCATTTATCTTTCAAACACATACCGATTTAATTTTGGTTATGTTGATAACGGATTAAAAGTGTGGAGGAGCGGGGGACTGCTGCCGGGAATATTGAGGGGGCATTTGTCGCCTATATCCAAGATTGTTTTTCTCAACCGCTGATTTAGCTTTCGACGCAATGCCGATAGTGCAGTATTTAGAAAGTAAGATTGGCTTTTATAAATCTACTCAGAAACGCGAACAAGAACTGTTACTGGCTCACGCGTCAGGAGTACGGATGAAAATAATATTGGTTACAGAACAACTTTATGAACGTATTTCATTTTGTATTATTAAGGTCATAATGCAATAATGGGATTTTGGTCCTTCCATGGTTGCAGGAATGCGGACTGCGTCTGTTTTCGCGTTTCGTTCCCGAGTTGTGCACAGCATAAACCCCACGCTTGGCGCAGGGTGGCGTCCAGCGCGATCGGGAGAGCAGGGCAAGCCGTAGACGTCTGTGTCTGTCATGCCTGTCTTCGGGTCTTTCAGACCACACTGCTGTTTCTCCCCCTGATACCAGTAGGCCCACTGACAATTGCATCACAATTACTCTTTTGTCTATGCTGAAGACTTGCTTTTCTTGAGCCAAGAAGCAAAAAAAATTCCCTTTACAGTCCTTTATGAAATGTCTGTTTAGCCATTTGCAGGAATCGCTTATCCAAAGTGGTGCTGTGGGGAGCCTGGGTCCATCCCAGACCCCAGCCTTGACAGGAGGCTGCTGAATCCCTGGACGCTAGGCCGGTGGGGGTACTCCGGATGGAATGACATTTTTTCGGTTTTCTCTGTCCTCTTTGGTCACGTCCCTGTGCTTTTTTTGGTTACCTGCTGACGACGGCTGACTGTGCAGCATGGGCCCTCCATCTGGAAACTCAAACTCCCTGAACTTGCTGGCTGGCAGCAGGAGCTGTGAAGCGTGAGCATGGCCCAGCCTGAGCCCCAGCTCACTGCCCTTGTTAGGATTTACACCCAGCGTGAGCAATGGTGTTTTCGTTGCCACCCCCCCTTGTCCACTGGATGGATTTTGAACCCCCTTGATGCATCAATACGGTGTAACTCTTTGGTTGGGTTAGTGTGTGTTTTGGCAACTTAGATGGGCCCCACCTGTGCCTCCGTAGCAGTAGCGAGGTGCTGCTCACGACGTGGGATGCATCCCGGCTTGTTGAAAAGAGATTTAAGGCTCCACATTTACTTCTCCAGCGAAGGTGTGACTCTACAGCACTGGTTACAACCTGACTGTTACAGTCTGGTCGTTGAGCGGCTCTGTGTTTTTGGCCAGTTTTCTGGGCTTGTGAGATGTAACGGCTGTGTGTCGTTGCACCCATCTGTGTTGTTTGCATTTCCATTCGTGGTGATGGGTAAAACACCCATAATCCCTAGCTTCATCTGCCTGCAGCAATTTCGTGAATTTGGCTCTTTTCTTGGGAAATTAAATAGGCCCTGGGACACTCAGGAATCTCTCAGACGTGATGCACCTGTGTTTTGTTCAGACTGAAGCAGACCTTTCGGCCAAGGACCTATAACTAGAGGCACAGAAGGGCCCCAGAGTGACCCGTGTTTATCCAAAATGCGTGTTCATCTTGGGTGCTTGCCCCGCCAGGTCAGATGCGAGGGCCCTTCATTACGTCACGACGGGGAATCTGATCGCTGTGGTGCACACGTTAGAGCTGTCAGGGTGCTCGTTTGAGATGTGCCTCTTTGAAATGCCGAGGGAGGCACCCAAGCACACGCCTTTGTAAAGCGAGACGTTCTTTCCATTTAGGAGCAGCAGGAGCTACCCGACACCCAAGGCGTGCGGAACTGGCTGGAGGCAGGATCAGAAGGGAATGGTATTTTTGTTATGGGAACAGATGGGGCTGCAGTCCTTACTTTTGTGATCCCCAATGTCGCCCCCTTGAGGTCAAGACTGAAATTGCAGGGTGGTGTCTGGTGCGTAGTGTCTCAGGGAGGTTTGCGAAAGGGAGCAGGGATGCTTAAAATTCTAGCAAAAGACAAAACAACTTATTTTGGGCATAAAGTAAGTTCACAAGGACAGAATTACTTGGGTATTTTTAAAATGGTTCCTTGTGAATTTTTGTTCATCTTGATTATATTAAGATCAGATGGCAAGGATTTAAATTTGAGCAAACTGAAATGATACTGGCGGATGTCATACACTTTAAGAATCCAAGAAAGCCGACTTGCGGTCGTCTGTTAAAAAAAGCTCAGGAATCCTGTTTAGCGTCACTCCTGTGTAAAGCCTATTTATAACCCGTTGAAATCTCGGGGTAACACAATAGCCTCAGAGCGTGCCCGGGCCCTGCGCCTGGATTGAGACATACCAGGGGGTGCCAGGTGACGTGGGGGTCGAAGGTCACCGGTAACCGCTGGGAACTCCCGGCAGGTCACCTCCACCCGTCCCACTTTGATTTCTGTGCTCCTTCCCTAAATGCCTCTTTGGTCACCCCCCCCATTATCACTTTAAACTGCCAGCAGTCACTGTAACCCCTTATAATTACTCACACAGTGCCTTGATTTGACTTCCATTATCTTCCTCCTTGTATTTACATCATCAAAGGACCCCCCCCCACCCCGCTCATCATCACCCATCAATTAAAAAGACCTGTGTAGACAATAGCTCTGCACTCTCGCCTGTTCCCTGTGTTGCCCTTTATTACCTTCATTTGGGGGGGGGGGGGTTTACTGCACGTGTGGGTAACCACAGGTTGCATGCAGTCTTTACCTTTCAGGCGAGGATATTTCAATATGAGACGGTGCCCCCACTCCCCAGGTCAAAGTGGGTCTATTAATCACTAAAGCCAGAGAGGGGGCTTCTGAGGCTAGTTATTAAAGGGGCCTCTATGAAACTGGGAGGACCCCCCCCCATTAGCCCGACTCTCCTGGGGGCTCAGCGCTGCGCCCGCTGACCTCACAGAGACTCGCCCCCGGGCATCCTCTGTACAGCTGGGTCCCGGCTTCATGTAGCCTGCTATGTGTAACTGGACAACTTGGAAGAAATAATCTAACAAATACTCAAATACCCCCCCCCCCCCCATACAGAAGTACAAATTGCTGGACGTACAGCTCCCCAAAGCAGCAGGACATGCACGCAAGAACATCCTGACCGTCGCTTCAACTGGAAGTAACAGGCAGTAAAACTCTGTCAGAGTACATTTCCAGGCCTCTTGATGGAGGGGGTGAACACCAAAAAGCCTGGCAGCCACTGGTGGGGGGGGGGGCATGGGCCTGTGTTCCGTCAGTGTCCTCGCTCGACCTCTGGCCGAACCCCCCCCCCCGCTGGATGGACCTTCACCCTCCCGCCCTGGGGGAGTACAGGAATGCGGGATGAGCTCGGTCCTGAGCTCTGGGGGGACAGCCAGGTGATCGTTCCCAGGCTCTCATGGCCGGTGGCTTTTCACACAAAGACCTTATTACTTGTAGGCCAGAAAGTAAAACTAATTCTGCGCCCAGCATATGGCCACAGGCCGAATGGTACGCGCCCGCACAAAATGGACAGTAATGGAGAGTACTTCACATTCTTCTCTCATGCCATCCCTATGCCGCCTTCATTGTTGTCCTGGTCGCCATGACAGTGACACATACCCCCCTCCAATGGGGTATACAGTAAATGAAGCCTGAGATCGGCGCGTTTCCGCACGTGGGCGCCGTCGCCCATCCACCCGCCATACCGCGAAGCCGCCGCACTCAGCGTTTCGGGTGTTAGCGATTAGCACGAGTGCCTGGCTACCCCATCTCCCCCAGGGTGATTGAGGCCGGCTGAGGGAGAGCTCGGCGTCGGGGAGCTGTGAACTTTGTCACTTCTTGTGTCTGGGCGGGGGCACGTCAAACACTGGGAACCAGTAGAGGATCAGGACTCCCCCTTCCAAAACACACGCACCCGCACGCGGGCGCGCCAGTAAATCCAGGACAGATCCTCCCAATGCTGGTTCTGGTCTGGGTCCAAACAGAGGTCCGTCCCGAGTGTCTGTGAACTCCCCACCCAGCCAAAGTGGTGACTTTATAGCATAGTCAGATAACTGACCTATAATGGGCTTCCTTTTTGGGCCGCTTCAGGGCCCCTGTCACTCGTTTATGAGCCAACCTGGTGCTTGAATTTCCTTCCCTTGCTCGTTATTGTGGAGTCTTGGCCCCTCCGTCGGCACTTGCTTAGCTGTCCCATCTCTCTCTTAGAAGAGCAGGAGGCCCTGAGTTGTGGGTTTGGTCAACAGCCCCCAGTCTCCAGTGTGTTTATAGACTTGGCCAGGCTAACCTTCTATGGCGGGGACAGTCTGTGCCTCTCAGGGGTCCTGCTGAAACGTGGGTGGCCATGGCGTGTGCCTGTGTGTATTTGGTGGTGGTGCGGGGGTAGGGGTGGTGGTGCAGGGGTATGTCCGGTCTCCCTGCTCAGGAGTATACGATGTGAGGAGGCCTGTTCCTTATTAGGTAAGCTTTTTGGTTAACTTGTACCACTCTCTCTACTGAAATTCGCCAACTCCGGGGACACCGCCACACTCCTGGATGGGGAAGGACTGCATGGAAGACAGAATTGGGACCCATCACGCTGCGGGGGGGGGGATGCCACGTGATGGGGGGTGATGTCTGCATGGAGCTACTATAAGGGACTTGAATTTTATCGTCGCTCTCAGGAAAATTCCACCATCTACGGGAGACACGCAGTTCATGGGCATGCTGTGTGTCTGCATACATACAGGGCTCGAGGTGGAGGACACATGCGTAAGGGCTGTTCTCAGCCTTCTTACCACCGGAGTCTCAGTCGGCCTCACATACCTCCCGTTAATAATCAGGACAAATAAGACAGACAGAGAAAAGGTGACATTTGACTCCTGCCATTTTTCTGGGTGTTCCGGGAACACATCTCAGCATTTAACTATTCCCATGAAACGGGCCGTAAATGCGTAGCCCTTAATGTAAGTGGGGGATCGCTGCAGGCGTCTCCCTGGACGGCCTGTTTAATGGCTGCCAGCGAACGAGGTGGCCCTGTTGCGGAGTTGGGTCTGATTTGGCGATCAGCAGCGTCGATAATGGTCTACGTGGGTGGTCGGTGCTGTACCGGTGATTTAATTCCTCTCCACGTGTGTCAGGCTCCTTGGGGGAGAGTCGCAGCTCTGCGCTGTGATTTGGTCTTGAACGCTGCCGGTTTTGACCTCCTTGTGCGTTGTGGGTGCCATCTGGTGTTTGTGTGGTGGGACACCCTGTACTCAGAAATTAATGATCTGAAAATACAGGTGACAGGCTGTTTCGTGACTGGGATTACTGGTCCAGTTTATTGAGGTTTTACTGTGGTCTCCTCTGACAAAGGCTACACCTTCTCTTCCTTCTTTTTTTCTTTTGTGAATGAGGATGCATTTTGCCAAAACTCCTAGATGCTGACCGCGGTGATTCTGCCAGTCCACCTGTGCTCCCCGCTAATTCCGCTAATTAGGAGGCCTAAGAACGGGATGCCGGTCCAATTCTGGATGCACTCGGCTGCCTTTTTGTGTTTGGGCCATTTCATTGTGACAGTGTGGGGTGGGGTGGGGGGGGGGCTTCCGCCAGTCAGCTCACTTCATGGGCCAAAGTCCTCAGGCTGCATTCAAAGCTCTGAGTGACCAGGAGACACAAAGAGGTTAGAGAACAGGTGGAAGAGCTGATGAGTTGAGGAGCTGATTGGTGCCAACTCCAAGTGCCCCCCCCCACCAGCTGTTATTGTCCACTGACAAACCCCCCGCATGCCCGCTTTGATTTAGTTTATTTTCTGGCTGTTCCTACAGGCTGGTTGATCACTTTCCACTCATATTTACTTTGTTATTTAAAATTCTTCTCCCATATTCGTAATTTACCTTAATCTGCAGTGAGTGGAGGCGTGCGAGTTTGCGTGTGCGTGTTTGTGGGGGGGGGGGGGGGGGGGGGGGGTGTTTACCGGGGTCAACGGGCCCAGGCACTCACGGGCAGTGCGAGCCCATGGCTCTGGGCAAGATGGTTTCAATTTCAGTTAGACTGGCAGCGAAGGTCTGACCCAGTCCGATTGCGCTGATGCTGGCCCTGGCGCTCAGGTGAGCGGCCCTGGTTCCGGCCCCCAGCCGCTGGCCGTTCTGGTCCCTCCATCTCCTCCTCCTGTTACTCACTGTCAGCATCACTTATGTTGGAGTGTGGTGCTCCGCTGTGGTCTAATTGCCTGCCCTGCCCCCCCCCCCATAACGCATGACAGAATGACCCTGCAAAGTTGTAGGATGTTTTGTAGGAGTCTCAGTTCTGTGGTACCCAGGATTTCGTGCCCCCCCCCCCATCTTAAAGACACCTCATGACCTGAGTTTGCACCTGTGTACTGTGGGGGAAACCAAAGGAAGCCTTAGAATCCCAGAGAAAACATGCAAACTACACATCCAGAGCCGGATTGGGCTTCGAACCCTTAGCCCCGGAGGCCTTACCCATTACGCCATGTCAGATGTTTCATCCCCCTCCCCCCTAACCACAGGCATGAGTGTTTTATGAAATGTTTTCACGATGATAGTTAATTAGTTAATTTTCACCCTCGTTAAAACACCATATCTCACAGAGACTGTCGCTGGGGGGGGGGGGGGGGGGTGGTGTTCCCCGCTGGAGAACTCTGCTCACCGTCACAGGGTCGCTGTTAAGGGCCCTTTCAGCGTGTAACTGCCCGCATGTCTGCCTACGATATGCACAGGGCCGCGTCGCCCTCCTGCCGCCTCCGCTAGGGGTCGAGATTCAAACGCAGGTGGGTCGCTAAGGGCCAGCAGTCAGTGAGAGTCATGAGTCGCCAAAAGCTGCGAGTCACCAAGGGCCACAATTTGCCAAAAGGCCTCGAGTCACCCAGGGCCATGACTCACCAAGGGCCACGAGGCTCTGAGGGCCTCAGGTCACCAGGGGCCACAAATGGCCAAGGCCCTCACGCAGATTGTGCCTCTGCTGCTCTGACTCGCAGTCTGATGGGGGGGGGTCAGAATCCGGCTCTGCCCACAGCACTGCCCACCCACCCCCCGTTCACCCCCATTTGCCATCCATCTCTCTTGCCTCGCTGCCGTTTCCCCTGAGAGGTCGTTTACCTCCCCATTCCACTTTATTAGGGTTAATGAGGCCATTTTGCCTCTCTTTGTGCTAATGACCCTTCCTGTGGGTCTCCCCACCGCCCGTCCCTGCAGAGCGCTTTACCGCCGACCCACTGCGCGCCGTTCTGTTGTCTAATGTTTTTCTGGGGTTTACTGGCTGCCCTCAAACTGTTCATGAGTTTTTTTTTGAGGAGGGGCATGTCATTTTTTGGCCCCTGCTTGGCACGTGGCATCGCCCCCCCCCCCCCCATGACCCCCCTTCCCATCTCTCATCGGTCGTCTTATTAAAGTTAGCTTTGTAAAACTACACAGTTTCACACATTCCTCCCCAGGAAAAATAAGCAAGTCATCAGCCCTGAGGGCAGGCAGACTCCCGCTGGGGGCTTCCCTGCACCCCGAGCCCTGGCCACCTGGGGCGGGGGGGGGGGGGGGGCCCCCGTTGCAAAACCCGGGAGACTTAACGTGGTGTGCAGGTGCGTTTGGGGGTGTGCATTATGAGGAGTGTTCGGGGTTCAGGATCCAGGCTCTGCCTAGTACTCCAAGTGGCCATAGGGGGGCGCTAGCCCCTGGCACCCCACGAGGACACACAGGCTTCCGGGCCACACCACACAAATGGCACACAGAGCCCTTTGTCTTTTTTCCCTCTATTTGTTTTGTTTTGTTTTTCGAGAGGAGAGCGGCGTGGAAGTGATTACCCCTGATTGCTTTACTTATCTGAGGTTTACGCATGAGGAACGAACCCCCCCCCCCCCCACCTACGCGGTGAGAGCAGAAGGGTCACGGCATTTTGGCAGCCAGCACTGATGGTGCCTCCGGTGCCTCGAGGCTGCACCCAGCACTCTTCCCCCCCCCTTCTGCCCTGCTTTTATTGACTCACGTCACACCCTGATGGGTTAAGCCTTCATCCACAGGGAGCTTTTCCCTTTTTTTTTACCTGGAGGGGGTGTTTTAGGTTCCTGCAGTAACTAGACTCCTCATGGCAGCCTGTGGCTCAGCCCCCCCAGGCCTGCCGTCGCTGCACCATTGAGACCCCAGCGGCCCAATTCAGCCTGTAAAGATAGTTTTCTTTGGAGAGAGATCAGAAGCAGTGTGTGTAGCTGCACATCTGCATGGGACTGACACTTATACGCTTATTTTCAACGCTGAACCATTTCCAGAAGACCGTGAGACATGTGTCTCTGACCATGATCATCCTCAAGGAGTGACACCCCCACGCCCCCACAAACCTCCTCAAAGGGCTCCTTAAGGCCTTATCTTTTGTTCCTCTTATCTGCCTGGGTGCATATTGCCCCCCCAGCCCCTGTGTGATTGCTAAACCCAGGCTTGGCCCTTTGATTTTTCTCCAAAAGACGATGGCCGCTCCCCCTTAGACCTGTCTCTGCCTTGCCACCCTGGTAACCGCTCCTACATGCCTGCCCCCCCCCCCCCCTCCCACCCTGGTAAAGCTGCTGGCCTGGCAGGAATGCGCATGGGAGGGTCGCTCTGTAAACAGGAAGTAAATAGGAGCGGGTTCGAGCCGCGGGGGAAACACGACCTCAGGCGCCTTATTATTAACCCATAGGCATTATCCTGGGGGGGGGGGGCATTAGCAAGGCCTGATGTGGGCAGCATTGGACAGAGCTGTGGGTCTGAAATACAGCCTGGGGGGGCAGATGGTTGTGTGTGTGTGTGAACCTGTGCTGGTTGGACCGCGGGCTCATGGTCTAGGGTGCGAACCTATGAACTATACTGACTAAAGGGAGTGTAAATTAAAGCAAGGGGGATTGTCTGTGTCTGTGTGTGTTTGTCATGTATTTATTACATTGCGAAGACCAAATGTCCCCACAGTGCGATAAAAACCTGTTATTTTGATTTTGTGGGGACCCTGCAAAAGGAAAATCAGTTTTATATAAAAAAATGGTTATGCCTACAGAAATGAATGGAGAGTCCCCACAAAGATATGAATTGCGTGTGTGTGTGTGTGTGTGTGTGTTTGTGTGCACCTTTACGCTAACACCCTTATCTCTTCCATCTTTCCCAACCTCTTTCCCATCCATCGCTACTGGAAAATTTAACTGTATATTTTGTATGTAATTTGCATTTTCCCCCTTAAGTCCTGCAGAAACAGGCATCGTGTGAATTTCAGGAGGTTGTTCACACGTACCCAGATGTTCCAGGGTGTCCAGTTTCTGGTGTGGAGGATTGCTAGGATGTGGCGCTGGGGGCACTGTGGGTGTCGGGTCAGTAGTCCATTTCTAAAGGCCTGCTGGGTTTTTGGAATGCAGACCTGCTTTATCTACCTTTGTTGGGGGGCGTGGGGTACTGACCCATAATGCTAACAGATCTGGGGTCACGTCACAGTCTGGTAGCTAACAGGCAGAATGATGTGGGAGGGGTGTATTTTCACGGGTCACAAGGTGACGGGAGATCCAGCAATGGGGGTGTGGGCCCCTATTCGCGGGATGAGGAGAGCTTACTCAAAGCCTCGCGCTCAGTGCCCTGTCAGCAACACGCGTTCAGAGATTGGGAAGCATCGCAGTTTTTAGTTCCCAGAAGCAGGGTAAGTGAGCGGCATCATGGCCTGTACCGGCGTCGAGCGTCTGCCGGTGTCTGTGAGCATCTTCCGGTGTCTGTGAGCGTCTGCCGGTGTCTGTGAGCGTCTGCCGGTGTCTGTGAGCGTCAGTGTGCCGGAAGTGCTCAGCTTGTCCTCCCACCGTAGCATGTGTGAGAGTACGTGCCCCCCTCCCCCCCTCCACCAGGTCTACCATCACGGAATAGGTGCTGTGATGTTTAAAGTTCCACCTCATACTAGTCTCTTAGGTGCATGGGGTATTAGCTGACCCCACTGGCCTCCCCTCTATCTCATGACCTTCTAATGATGCATACAACAGAGCTTTCCTGCGATTGGTCTAAAAGATAAAGGTTCCTGTTCCTCCCTTTCACCCAGTCGCTAATCCCCAGTTCATTCACGAAGTTCCCTGTGTGGGCAATGTGACAGGCCTGAGCAGTTTGGATAGGAAGCAGGTTGGAGAGAGCAGCATCTTTACACAACGTGACATCTCATCACATCGATCATTTTAGGACTATCTGATTATTTATGCAGACAGTAAATGATTAAAGCTAGTGTTTGCTCCCGGGCGTCTTCAGCTTATTTACGGGTGCTATGCAGTATTCAGGGAGATCTTGTGTCTCCCGAATGGCTCGAATCCCTTACGGAGTCTGGCCTTCGCGAATCTGATGGTGCTGTTACCCGAGGCCACAGACCTATCTATGTGTGCGTATTGTGCTTTGGCTGTCAGGGCCGTCCTGTCTAGCCCCTACCCTGCCCCCCCCCCCTCCCCACCTTCACACCACTGTGGCCCTCCTCTGTTATCGGATGACATTGCGGCGCAGAGATGCACGTCCCCAATCAGCCACCACAGAGGGAGGAGAGAGCCGAAGGGGCGAGTGCTCTCATGTCAGCGTGCATCTGCGCTATGGCATAAGGAGCAGGGGGAGGAACTACCACCCTCCAGAAGGAGGGGAGAGGGCAGCTCCTTAAATATTCCTGTGTGCCAGCAGAGTCACATGCAATGAAGACACTAGAGTGCGTTTATGGTAGGTTTTAGTTGATAAGAGCAAAATTGTCTTGTTTATTATGGCCTAGATAAGGACGCTGATTGCGTGTTTATGGATCTGTAATGGATGTAATGAGAGCTCGCGGTGTGGCGAGAGTCGGCTGAGGTAGGAAAGCGCTGGAGCCATCGAGCGACTGGTGAAGCACTCCAGTGTGGAGGGTGGGGGCTTGGCACTGGTTACAGGAGGCGGAGGGGAGGCGTCTCAGCAAGGGCTCTTGGCAAGGACTGACTCCCACCTCAAAGCGGGCGCCAGCTGGGCGCTGATTTAAGACCCTCGGTGTG
>JABFEB020000002.1:19004528-19015604 GCA_019775895.2 Stomatorhinus ivindoensis | reverse complement strand
CCCCCCCCCCCCCCCCCCTAAACGGTAAACAGGCGCGCATATGCCAGGTCATGTGACTCGCCATTGGGCACACGGCCAGTGCGTTGCCGCCAGATGCGTCGGAGATGCTGATGTCACCAAGCTACAGTCTTTGTCAGCCTTTGCTGGCTGGGGGAGGGTGGGGGGAGGGGGTGAAGGCAGCGACACTGGCTTGTTCGTCTGGCCCCCATCTATATTTACATTAGCGGATTGGCAGCAAGATAAAGGGCTTCCCAGCATGAGCGATGTGTGAGTCACAGTAGCCTCAGGTAGAGGAACTGAAACCCCAGAGTCTTTGAGCTCTCTTTGGCTGCAAGGTCTTTATTCTTACTGTGACTCTAGGGTCTCACTTTGACTCCAGGGCCTTTGGTCTCATTTTGGCTATAAGGTAGGGGTCTCAAACGCCAATCCTGGAGGGCCAGAGCCCTGCACATTTTTGGGTTTTCCCCCCATTTAACACACCTGATTCAACTCCTTGTGCTAATTACCACACAGCTCTTGAGCTAAATCATTTGGGGTGGAACAGGGAAAGAACTAAGCTACACAGGGCTCCGGCCCTCCACGACTGGAATTTGAGACCCCTGCTATAAGGCCTTCATTCTCGCTGTGGCTCCAGGGTCTGTAGTCTTGCTTTGGTGCCAAGGTCTTTGTTCTCACTATGCCTCAAGGTCTTCGATTTTTCTACAGCTCTGGGGTCTTTGATTCATCTGTGGCTCCAGGGTCTGTTGCTCAAGATGACCAATTTATGAAAAAATGGAGAATTTGATATGTAGTTGTTTTTTAGACCCAGTGGTTTTGTTTACTGCAGTATTGAAATAGTAGAGTATTCTTGGCCTGAAGTCTGTTGAAGGGAATTACGTCTGGCTCTTGGGACAAGTTTGTATAACGCTTTGAAAAAGTATTCAGAGCCTGCACTCTTTAAATGCTTGTTTGTTTAGCTAGGGACTAATAAATACAACATTCTCCTCACATATCTAAACAAAGACAATGAGAAAGAGATTATTAAAATTATTAACATTAAATAAGGGATTTATGTTGATTCAACCCCTGTGCTCCAGTGACATAAAATCGAAACAGATGAAGAAATGTTTGTTTAATTATGACAAAGTTCTCTGGCTGTAGACGTCTACCTATGCATTACTGATCCACATTCACTGGAAAAAGGCGTCACATTGGGTCAGTAATAAGGTTCGGATAGGTAGGCACTGGCACTGAAAATGGAAGGATTAAGGGAAGGTTAGATATCGCTTTTGACATCCTGGTGGGCACAGCTGAAGCAGAAAGAGGTGGTTGTACCTCACCCAGCCTCATTCTGCTGTTCACACTGGATGGGGGTTTGTGGGGGAAACCTAGGACAGGCCAGCGGTCGCCCTGGAGGAGTTCCAGTGATCGGTGGCTACGGATGGAGAGAATGTACAATGTGAGCCTGGGGTATGTGGGAGGGTAGCGACAAAGGAGCCAGTACATCTCAAAGCAGCAAGAGAGAACGAGTCTGCGAGAAGTGTGAGGGGAAGCCGTTAATGATGCGGTTTTGTGGTCAGATCAAAAAGGAATGAAGATTTTTGGCCACGATCGGGCAAAGGGAAAGGAAAAGAGTAAGAAAAGGGCAGAGTGAAGATGAGAGGGATCCCACAGCATGAAGGAAAGGGGTGGGGCAAAGAAGTAGGTGGGGCAAATATAAGCAATATCCTCATAACATGAAGGAAAGGGGTGGAGCAATTATTGGGTGGGGCAAATAGATCAATGCAACAAGAGACTGTGTTGCAAGTAAAAAGGTATCTTTTAGCAGAGGTCAGAATGAGATTGAGATTAAAGGCCAAACTTAGTCCAACTCAGAACTGGCTTGATGTGGTTTGGGGGCACACCGTCACACTTCCTGTCTAGTTCCGAGCAGGACTGTCGTGTTTAAAACTCCGCTGTGTTTGCAGCCAGCCACCACGTTGGATGTGATGAGAGGAGACGCTTGAGTGAACGGCAGGACCTTTGCTCTGTTTTGATGCACTTACCTCAGTCTAATTTGCCTGTATATTTTGAAGAGTCTGAGTTACACCGTTGCCCCTTTTTCCACTTAGCATCTCTTTTGTCCCTGTCAGTGACAGATTAACACGCAGCCACCGCCACCTGGCCAGCTCAGCGGGGTCCTGATGAAGCAGAGCCCCCCCCCCCCCCCCCCCCCCGCTGGTGTAAGTGTGGCAGGGGGGTGGGGGGTGGCTGCTAATGGGTCTCTTATAAACAAGTGTAGCAGGCTTTCATAAACAGGCGTGACTGCTTTATATAGGTGGAGAATGGGGGGCCTTTGAGCTGAGCACCGTGGAGATCGTCAGGGGCTCCTTGCAGGGCACGTCTTCCTCAGCAAAGTGCTGCAGACGCAGAGCCAGACGCACGCAGACACAAACAAACACGCGCGGACACGCAAACACACACAAACTCAGTCGGCTCGTGCGTGTTTGTTTACCTGTGGTCGCTGAGATCCGCTGACTCTCACTTTCACGTGGTGCGCGATCCGTGACCCCACTCAGCCCGATAACACAGGAGTTTGCCTCCTTTCAGCTCGTATTTAAAAAGCAGTGACTTTGGGACGGAGGGGGGCGGGGCCTTGCGACGAGCTCGTGAAAACGCCGCCGCATCCGCCCGTCGCACGCCATCAGCGCAGCTCCCGCATGCCATGCAGGCCGCCCGCTTTGTTCTTATTGAGATACAAGCTGTCTTTCATCTCCACTGCCGGCTCTGATATATTACCGTGCAGATTATAACTGTTTACAGATACACGGATTTCGCTGTCACGCAGATTTATTCGAGCTGCGTCGGAGGCCGTTAGCTGGCTCCCCTTCGTTAGCCCTGGGCGTTCTCAGATGGATTCCGTCTGGCCCGTGAAGCCACCTCCCTCGGCTCATCAAAGCTTTGCGGTTAGAAACATGCGGGGGAAAACCCCTTTATGACTGAGGAAAGGCATGAACAAAGGCGGACAGAAGGCCGGACTGGCAAGCCTCTGCCTCCGAGAGACCTGATCCAGGTATCAAGAGCATAATTACCAGCCACTCCCCCTGAGCACCGCGTAGAGGCAGCGGGACGAGGCAGCCAATGGCCCGGTAGGTGGGATCCCCATATCCCCCCCTGGCCACGGCGACTCCCGTCTAAGGGCTCCGCGTATTTGAGGCAGCGCGGGAAATCACGGTGCCCCTAAAGCCAGGCCTCTCCCCTCGTCAGATAAACCGAGGAGCCCTCTACACCTGCACAAACACGTTTACCTCACTTTAGAGCGACTGACAGCAATTAGTGCTGATTGAGAGCGCCGTCCACGCGATGAGGGCGCTGGACTCGCTGGGCTGCGGACCACGCTGCTGTTAAAGCCATTACTCTAAGTTTTCCTGTGGCTTCCTCGCTCTGCCGTCGCCTGTGGACCAAAAGCTGTATCGCTCCTCTGTGGAAAGTCCTGGCAACCTTACGACGGGTACGGTCATATACCGAACTATAGCGAGGGGCGCACACGCACCACATGTTCACGCACGGGGGGGTGCTCAGAGACCCCCCCCCCCGCTCCAGCACAGCCATGCAGTGGACTCTCCCGCGGCCTCGGAAGGCGAGGTCAGGATGCCGATGCGGCCATCGCCTGCTTTTAGAGTTCTTTGGAGAGATGGTAGAAAAACAGCGTCGAATCAGGACACGGGCCTGTAAAAGCTGACGCTGTGGAAATCTCTGGAAGTCTCACCATAAACGCATAGCCAGCGGATGTTAATAACTGAGGGATGACGAGAGGAACCATTACAAGCGGACTGGGAAAATATGTGGGGTGAAACCCCTTCCCTAAACAGAGCGGGATATTTTTATTTATTTATTCGTTTGGTTTTCTGTTAGTGCTGCATGTGCGAGAGGCTGCATTGCAAGGAAGCCACCAGTGGCAGAGACTTTCGCGTTAAAGCAGAGCGGTCGCTCGTTTTATCTGGTCGCCACTGTCAAAGAAAGGCAGGAATGAATCGAGCCGCCGTCACGCCTCTTTCATGGTGGTAACCTGACCACTTGTTTATTGTTGTATTTACCCCTCGCCCCCCCCCCCCACATGACAAGCCCTCTGCGGCCTTTTCGAGATGAGCGTGGAACGCCAAGGTCGTCGCCATTTTGTCTGCCTGTCAGGCAGATGTGAACCGGACCCCGTCCATCTGGCGTGCAGATGACGGGGAGGCCACATTACGGCCCCGTGACGGCGCCTCCGTATGTGCAGGCCGGCTTGGGAATGCCCCAGAGGTCTCCCGGGTAACCGCCTCGCCTTCTTTTCCGCTCCCATTGGACAGCGTTTCCATTACCATCTCTTATGTGACAAGGCATGACAGAGCGTGACCGGTGACCAGGCTGGCCAGATCGACACATCGCAGTCTCTGCCTGGTCATCCGTCACGATTTTTAAAACCACGTCTCTTGGCAAATATAAAGCTACCTGGTGTCACAGCTGATGTGGGATTCAAAGCTGTCAGTCGTCTTCTGTGTTTGAAACCAACAGCTGAATAATTCACAAATTAAAAATCAAATGTTTTTTAAGTGAGTGACAAAGAGGCTACTTGGGCTACTTTTAAGTAGTAAATAATTATAAATGTAGTGGTTTCTTAAATAAACATTGTGTTTTTTCAGCCGACATTTGAAATTAATTAGTGGCGTAGTAATGTCATAATCCAGACATTTTCCTTTTTATGTCATCACGCTGCAGCTAAAGCTCCATCTGGAAAAATAAATGAAGCAGGGCTTGGCGGTCTCCACCCGCGTTGCCGCCCTTGTTACCGGCCGTGTTCCCGTCCACGTTCCCGCCCGTTGCCCTGCCCGGCACGGTTCTGTTGGGGTTCCATTCCTCCTGCGGATCTGCGGGAATATTCCTCTCTGGCTGTGTGCGAGAATGAGTGCGTTGGCACAGTCAGTGCCCAGAGACCACTCGTCTCCCACTCACCTTTGACCCTCCCTGCCCGCCTGTGAGGTGGCCCACATAACCAGCGCGTTCTCTGGAGGTCCTCCCGCTTCTCCTTTTCTGTCCTCTATCTGTTGTTTACACTCGCTCGGACTCCCACTGACTCTCTCCGTGTCTGACTTCTCTCAGAGCCAGTGAGGTGGCCGATTATGAACCGCCCACCAGCCGCAGTTCACTTACAACACCAACCTTCATAATATGCTGCTCTTTGATATGATTCCGATCCAGGGGCTCCGAGTCTCTTTATGCAGCTCGCTGTTCATACTGACTCCCGCCTGCTCTAGCTGGAATGGGGGCAGACGGGGATCAAATCCAAGCTCCAGTGCTCTGATGAAACAAGTGGTTCCTCCAGACCCTTTCTCACGGGGGTGCCGAAGTGGCCTCTGCTTTTTCCTCTCTTCCTCAGCTGGGCATTGAAGATTAATGGCTGAAGGGGGGGGGGGGGGGCGACAGAGGGAAGAGGAGGGGGCTCTTTAATGCCAAACAACACGCTGGATCGAATCAGTGAATAAAGTAACTCGAATTCCACTGAAATTTGCAATAGTCAACTCCCACACGGCAACGTAACTCAATCAGGGTGCAGAATGACAATATTAAAGCGGCCGCAGAGCCTAAAGGGCCGTATTCTTTAATCTCGATTTTCTTTTATTGAATTTGTGGAATGTTGTCCCATACCTCCAGGCGCCGGGCTGATGTTTTGATTGCGGAAACGTTTTGCACGGCTAGGTATCCCGCCGGACGGGAGACGTACCCCCCAGGAGTCGCTGTTCATTGTTGCCTGTGAAGCTGCTGCCTTGCCTGAATGGGTGCCATAGTGAATTCTGGGGAGGAGGGGGGTGTCCTGTGCAATAGGACAGCAGGTCCAGAATCAGATGGGAGTTTGGGGTGTTACAGTATATAGGGCAGTGTGGGTAGGCTCTACCCAGCAGAGTAACATTTGACGTGAATTTTGCCTGTGCTTCTGAGGGATCCCAATGAACTATACATATTTAAGTCACTCATTAAAGATTAAATAGTGTGGCTTGGCCGTCAGCATGAGCTGTAGGATCTACGTGTGACATTTCACCCAAACTCCGGCGGAAAGACCCTCGGTGTGATCAAGACCGCAAAGTGCGACGCCGGCTCTTAGAATCGCCACCACGACACCCACCGCTGCCTGTGATACCATTGCAGTATAATGAAGGGTTCCTCGTGGCGGAGAGTCTTAGGGCTTTGCTTTGCCATTTACGTGCAGCCGGAAAGGATCCAGAGGAGCTGACGGCCGCCCTCCCTGTGCTACGCGTGGTCCAATCACAGCAGCTTTCAGATGTTTAGCCCCATGGTCTTCAACGTGTCACACCCTCTTGGGCATGAGGGAGAGACCCTGTCCTGCTTCCATCAGGCCCCCCACCTATGGAGGCCCTCTGCACTGCCTGTCTGTCATGCCTTTCCCGCTCCACATCAGATTGCCCGGAGCGCCACAATACCGAAATGAAAGTGAAGATATGTTACAAAAAGCTACTTTCTACAAATCTTCTAAAATTCCCCATCCCAGATGATAATGGTGGGATTAAAAAAAGGCTGGCAGCCTCTTCCTCTATGTCCGGGCACTTTGGCCCACCACCCAACACCATGTGGCCTGCCTGGTATCTGGTATCCAAATCCTCCCTGAGCTTTAGGGGGTTCACCCCTCCCCCCCCCCCCCCCCACTCTCTGCATCAGTGCTGCTTTCCTGCTCCTCGGAGGGGGGTCATAAGAAGAGACACCCACTAGCTCCCCGGGACCTTGTCGGGACCCACCCCGTACGCCGCCACATCTGACGTTGCCGTCTAGCGAAATAAACGTTGCCGGTTGAATGTGTACCTTGGGGCCGACTGAGAGCAGCACAAGGAAAGCCACACTACTGCTCTGCCACAAGCGTCCGGCCTGCAACACATTCCTGCAACGAAGCAGGTGCTCACAGTCAGTCTCTGTTTATTTTGTCTCGCTTTATTTTTTTTGTTTTCTCTTTGGTAAATAATAGCACTTTCCCGTTTATTTTCAATTACAGCTACGTGAGAATATTTATTATCTTCTTTCATCTGCCTTTTTTATATTTTATTTGACACAGAATGTTAGCATTTCTCTTTTACCTTTCATGCTGATTATTTTGGTTCTTTATTGCTGTGCTGTTTCTTGTTGGGTTTGACGTGTAAAAATCACACTTTTTCCTTATTTCATTTGTGTATGCATAGCTGTGTGCAACAGCGTAAGTGCTGCAGGTGTCTGAATAAGACCTCAATGTTGACTGAATTGTCATGCCAGGACTGTGTGACATCACTTCCTGTCTGGCACATGACATAGATCTGGCATTATCAGGAAGAGTCAAAACCTATCTAACAGTTGTCTAGCCATCCAGATTTTCTTTTGGTTGGAAAGCTTATGTGAGGTTTTCTAATCAGTTACCAACTGTGATGATATACCAGAACGTGTTGTGGTCTCATTCATAATCATCCTATTTGGTGTTTTTGGTCCTCCACCTCAGAACCTAGTCATTCTTTATGCATTTGGATCTCTCTACCATTCTGTGTTTCTCTGTCTCATTTTGTATATCAGAATAACGAAGTATCTTCAAATTGTTAATTGTGCAAATTTGCAGTACACGTGTGTCACCTTTCATCATTCTCTTCTTCTGCATATTATGAGCAAAGCTATTCCTCTTTCCATCATCCTGGTGCCCAGTGTCCAGGCCTTGACAGGCTTGTCCTCCTACAGAGACAGAGAGCAAGGATGGCGCGGCTCTCGCTGAGTTTCAGCCGCAGTCTTCATTTCCGCAGAGAGGCAGAACATTCATGCCGGGAGCTCAGACTCTTCTCAGAATGTATTTATGGAGCTGTCACTCTCACTGAACCATTTCAGCGAAAATACTTTAATGGTGGGGAGGAAAAGAAAGACTTTGCTTATTATCTCTTATCTATCAAATGCCCAAGAAAAATGGCACAATTACAGTAAAAGGCGATTTAGCTGGAAAGAACCCATCTGTTTTTGTATGTTTCCAAGATGATAAAGGAGGCTCCTCCAGTGCTCCTATCTGACCAGTTGTGAACTCAGAGATAGGCAAGCGAGAGGGATTTCGGTTACAAGTAAACATCACCATTCCCGGCTCCACACAGGATCAGTCAGCACGCATCCGGTGAACTGGATGTAGAAGAATCTGAAGTACAAAAAAATGCCCCTCAACCAGACTTAACTATGTTTCCCGGCAAGATTTTGCCCTTTGGTGCGCAAACGTCTGCATTTGGCATTTATTTGTTTAGCGGAACCTTTTGTCCACTGAAGCAAAAAGTACTTCATAAGCGTTCAGTAGTCAAGGACCTACCTTGGCAGAAGTGCGGCTAGACTGAGCTTCCAGTGAATTAAGTAACAAGTGTACTGGAGCAAGAGCTATACAATGTGTTACAGAAATATTACAAGAACCGAAAAAGACAGACCGCCCCACCATTCCTATTTGGGAGTTGTGAGTCACCCTAAAGCAGGGCTGGTCATGAAGACTCCTAATGGTAATGTGATGTAAAAGCTGGAAACAGCAAAGCCCTTGTATTGGTGCTGGTCTCACCTGGAGCATCAAATTAGCCTCAGGGGTTCCATCAAGGGGATTTCTTTGAGACTAAAGGAGGAACCATACTTTTTGAGTCCCTGCAGTAATTCACATCATTCACATGTCCTGTTCCGTCTCCAAACCCCTAAAGTCACACTGTCATTACCTTCGCTCTTCCGATCCTAGACCACAGGTGAAGAAGGGCCTTATTTGTCTAACAAGGCCTCCATCGGATATTCAGTCTTTCCTGGAACTAGACACAGATTAAATCACTGCTCGGTATTTCTGTGTTCGCGCAAATAACTGCGCAGTTCAACCAATGTGGAACTAATTTAGGCTGCATGCTGTCGGCTTGTAAATTGGAGTCTTATCATGCCGTGTACACACTCAACCCTGCCCCCCCCCCGCACCACCACCCAGTCCTGATGTTAAATTTCCCATTTAATAACGTTTCATGACGCATGGTACATTGAGACTTGTGACACCTTCCAGGTTCTTCACTGGTCATTTACAATGACCCTGAGCAGCACGGCTCCGATGTCCTCATCTTATCTTACACTAAAAAGCCAGTTCTGTCTGATTTTATGAATTCCGTTTCACCTCCTAAAATATACCTAGTTAAACCCATTAAGATTGCATTTTTTTCCATCAACACCTGCTTTTCTACACAACGTTCGCTGTCCAACAGCAGTTGACGTCATCTTCTTGCTCAGTTGACACTTCCTTGGTGGTTCTTCTTCCCAGTAGAATGCCTTTGGCTGGCGGGGGTCCTAGAAAGGTCAGCCAAGAGCAGGCAAGCCAGGCAGGCGGTGAGCAGCCCTGAATTTTGGGATCCCTGATCAGTAGCACTATGCATAGAGTCAGTAGCACTGGTTTGTGATGCATGGAACCCATCCGGCATTCATTTTTCCCCAAAGTTCCAGCGGGACTCTCCTGTTACTTCTTCACCCCCCGCAGCCACCGGCGAGGCTATTTTCAAGTAGCACTGTTGTTACACCAGTGGTCACATCTGGCCAGATCTCATAACATCTGGTGACCTGTGCAGACGTGCAGTCCCGAGTCACGGAGGGCACCAGCTGGCCACAGAGGTGGTGCCACTTGGCAGAACAAGTTCTGCCAGATGTTAGTACGGGTGGAGTCTGGAAACGTCTGTGTGGTTAGTAGACAGATCCATCAGGGAGACCGAAGGGGTTACATGGAACAAAATGGTTAAATAATGAGCCAGAATTAATTTAAAGGAAGTGCTGGTAGGTCAAGTTTTCAGGTTGTAATTGTAGAAAATAAGATGTACAACAAATCTCCTTCGAGGTAAATCAGGGAATTTATCATGACCTTCCTTTGATATAAAACAAAAGATAGATATCGATGTGTTTGGGTGAGAAAATCTAGTTGCTGACTGCTCAAAATTGGTTAAGGTAAATGGTTCCAGTGACAGCTTGGTTTGCTGAATTTAATATAATTTAATTAAGCTTGATTTCTTTTTTTCCATCTCAGTTTTTGTTTTTTGGAATATCTGTTCATTTGTGTGACGATATTTCAGGAGAAGTGGAAGCAGTGAGGATGAGGTCCGCTTAACCACGACAAGGGAAAAGTCCCTGTTTCACCCAGACCGTTTGCAGTCGTTTGCCAGTAATTCATGACAGTGTTGTAGCGAAGAGCCCAAATTCCTCCTTCAAAAGTATGAATATGATCTGTTGTTAAAAAAAAAGTTATTTATGGCAGTTAGCTTAACTTTACATATAATCATATATATGTAAATACATATAATCATAATACATATAATCATATATACAGCTGCATATTTATCCATAACAGTGTTGCCTGACACCTCCAGACTTGGGGTTCGGATCTAGCATCCAATTTTCCACTGGATACTCCAGTGACTGTGTAGAGCTGAAAAACGCACCCTTTCTGTGAATCACACAGAGCACAGCGCTCACAGCAGGAGTGTTTGTTTGTCCTGTGATAGACAGGCACCCCATACATGGGGGCTGTTTTACATCCTCTGCTTCCTGCAATGGAGTCCAGGCCTAACATAATCTTACACTGGATACACAATTATGGGAGACATATATACATACAGAGAGACAAGATGGACGGACTCCATTTATCCCAGGGGGACATTCATTATGGACAGACGGATATTTCAGGTGCAATGACGACGATTCAAAGGCAGGACCCCTGCCAGAAAATCTGCCAATGACCTTTACGTTACACTTCTTTAACCACTGAGAGATAACTTTCAATTGGCCCACAGCTATTTTCTCCAAAATGAACTCACAATTTTATTCACAGCCTGATAGCATCCAGAGGTGAGAAATCACCCATGGAGCTTTTCCTGGCTCTTTGATGGGGATTCGCTGTAACGGCCATTACCACAGTTAACCAACAAATTAGCATACTTTGTTATTCCTGAATGAATTGGTATAACCAGACACAGACCACTGTGTGTACCTGGTTTTGTTTAAGTTCAGAAATGACCTGCAGGTTATAATTAACTTGAGCCCAAGCACTGACCTATGACAAATAAGGTTGGTTCTGACTCGCCCCCC
>JABFEB020000002.1:18994086-19004485 GCA_019775895.2 Stomatorhinus ivindoensis | reverse complement strand
ATGTGCTGTTCGGAGTCCATGGCTTGATCGATCTTCATTCCTTGGACCTTGCTGGAGGTGTTTGCACCCCCATCGTAAGGGAAGATCAACGATCAACGACTGATCGATAATATTCCTACGCATGGTGGCCTGAATTAATTCAGCTGTGTGAAAAATCTCTCTCCGTGCCCCGCCCCTCTAACCGGCAAACACAAAGCGGCGTTCATAAGCGGAGCCCGCCACAGAAATGTTAACCGTACTGCACCCCCAAGCCTCAGTTTTCTCTATATTAGTATAAATTCCAGTGGTTTGAGCAGTACGACTTGAACCGGGCCAGCTCTGGCTTCTCCTCATCCCCAGTAGGCTCCAGTGAAACCGGGCCCTTGTCATGAAGAGCAAGGCTGCCCCCCGGAAGCCTCAGAATGAAAATGCCCCCCCCTCGACTTCTCCCTTCCTGGCATCCCTTTGTGGCCTCTGACATTTCAGATCCAAATTCCACCTCCTTACATGAGTCGATGAGCCGGGGGCCTCCTCTGGTTACTCGTGCCATGCTGGCCAATCCGTTCAGGCTGGCACTAGCTTCATTTGTGTCCAACGAAGACGGTCAGCCGTCCCACACGCCAGTGCCTTCAGCGCCTCTGGGGCTGCAGCTGTGAGGGCTGCTTGCTCCATGTGACCATGTGACCGCATGCACGTTCCCCTATCAGCCTCTCAGACTGCCCCCCGCACTCGCCCTGGGTCTGGCCCTCCCACCCCCCTGCAATTGAGGGGACACCCTCCCGCTGTCACATCTACATCCTGCTTGTTCCTCAGAACACAAATATATTAATCAAACACAGAAATCTCTTCTTTGGCCCCATGGTCGTCAGGTCGTGGTGAGGGGGGCCTTTGACAAACATTCTTTACGTCGCGACTGGTGGGAGGGAGCGCAGCTGGCCTGACGCCGCGGAGACACTGGGCTCCGTCTGCCCCCCCCAGGTTAGCGGGGTGAGGGTCCACTTTGAACCAATGTCCAGAGTCCTGCATGAGTCCCACTAAGTGCCGAGAACCACCAACAAACACCAGGCATCTCATCTTCCAGCCCTGCCATGTGACCCCCCAACATCGCCGTCAGGGCTGCCTCTCGAAATCACTGCATTCCAGGGCACATGAAAGTTTGCAGCAGTTATATTAAAAGTGTGTAGATGAATTAGTTACCCTTGAGTAACTAATGAATATCCCTTGAGTAAGTCAAGATACGCAGTTTTTCCTACCTGTGAGCTTAGAACTGGCCACGTTTCAAGCCACTCAACGCATTTGCTGTCTAAATCAATATCTTATTTCATACTGTCCAAATCAATCCAATTATTAGCCTTCCCCATCAAGTGCATCGTCCCTCACTAGGATTTGTCTCATTAGGGGAAGAACATGCCCAGAGTACCTGCCCCTTTAAGTGGGTTTCCACACACCGGAAGCTGTGCGTTTCTGTCCGCACGTTTGGCAGATGATAGGCCTCCACTCTGCGCCAGGGCATCCCTCAGTCCTGATGGTACACACCCACTTTGTTTTTCTCTTGTCATCACCTCCTTCACCTCCTTTCTCTGCCATCTTGTATTGCTTTTCTGTGTTCTCCACACCTTTGAAACCAACCGCCGCCCAAAAAACAAACCTAAACATATGTCTGAACCGGAGGGCTGGAACACACCACGGATTCAATCCTCCTAAGGCCTATCTAAAACATTTTTTTTAATCCTCTGTGACTGCAGTACCTCAGCCATCCCAGCTAATTAAGTGCCCCATCTTTGCCGATCAGGACTCAGATCCCACCGGCATGAGAGATGAGCGCTTCTCAATAATTTGCGAATGCATGGAATGTTAAGAGCAAATTTTATTCTTAGAAATGCGAGAGCTTGCGTTACCCATGACTGGCAAAAATCGGGGAGGGGGGCATCTCAGACAAAGGCTGCATTGGCTTTTTCCGATTGGTCACATGTGGTTTGAAATGCCCATGAAGAAGTGGCAGCTTCAGTGGATGCTTAGCAGATACTGTGCGTCAGTCTCACTTCCATGCGAAGTGTTTTGATGGGTGCCATGCCTTGATACATAATGCGATGTGCATGGCGCATATTAAGATGGTAAAGTTTAAAACAGATCAGCGTGGATTCTTCAGACTTCCATCCTGCGCACCTGCTGACAGCTAATTATGGGTCAAGATCAAAGGAACTCAGTGCCCCACCCTTGAAAATGAACACAGGCCTTGCAGTGGTGCAAATCAGAGCAAGTAAGGGACAGGGGGGGGGGGTGTCTCCCTGCGGCTGTCTGAAGGTTGTGCCTGGAAGCAAGTTTTCCATATTAAACAGACATTAGATCCCGTCCTTTTGGAGTTTGCAAATGTGAGCTGGGGCTTCTGAGATCATCCAGCCTCATTCTGAAACACGCAGGCGAGATTGAAACATGCTGGCTTAGAGCCCAGTATTCTGAATCACATTAGTATATGCAGCAGCTAAACATGTAAATACACTCGGATGTACATTCAAATGTTGATAGACTCTTTTTGAAGCCCTAAGGACAACTCTTCTATTCGTTTACATATAATTTGTCTAGCAGATGCTTTTAGCCAATGCAATATGCCCTATATTGCCAGAAGTATTGGGACATGTCTCCAAATCATTGAATTCAAGTGTTCCAGTCATTTCCATAGTCACAGGTGTATAAAATCAAGTACCTAGGTATGCAGACTGCTTCTAAAAACATTTGAGAAAGAATGAGTTGCTCTCAGGACCTTAGTGAACTCAAGCATGGTAACCTGATAGGATGCCACCTGTGCAATAAGTCCATTTGTGAAATGTTCTTGCTACTAAATATTCCACAGTCAACTGTTAGTGGTTTTATACGAAAGTTGAAGCAATTGGGAACAACAATTCAGCCACAAAGTGGTAGACTATGTAAAATGACAGAGCTGGGACATCACATGCTGAAGTCACCAACTGTCTGCAGAAACAATAGCTACAGACCTCCAAACTTCATGTGGCTTTCAGATTAGCTCAAGACCAGTGCATAGAGAACTTCATGGGATGGGTTTCCATGGCCGTGCAGCTGCATCCAAGCCTTACGACAGCAAGTGCAATGCAAAGCGTCGGATGCAATGGTGTAAAACCACCACCGGACTCTAGAGCTGTTGAGAATTGATTCCTTGGAATGACAAATCATGCTTCTTTGTCTAGCAATCTGATGGATGAGTCTGGCTTTGGTGGTTGCCAGGAGAGTGGTGCGTGCCTGAATGCATTGTGCCAAGTGTAAAGTTTGGTTGAGGGGGATTATGGTGTGGGGGTGCTTTTTAGGGGCTGGGCAGTTTGACTGCACACAAGTGCACAAAGCAAAGTCCATAAGTACATGGATGAGCGAGTCTGGTGTAAAGGAATTTGACTGGCCTGCACAGAGCCCAGACCTCAACCAGATAGAACATCTTTGGGATGAATTAGGACTGTGAGCCAGGCCTTCTTGTCCAACATCTGTGCCTGACCTCACAAATGCTCTCCTGGCAAATTGGTAAAAAATAAACACACTCCTAAACCGTGATGACAGCCTTCCCAGAAGACCTGAAGCTGTTATAGCTGCAAAGGGTGGGCCAACTCCATATTAAAGCCTATGTGATTGAGAATGGGATGTTATTAAAGTTCATGTGTGTGTAAAGGCAGGTGTCCCAAAACTTTTTCTTTTTTGAGAAATCAGATAGCACCTGCAACTATTGGGGGTCAAGGGCATTACTCAAGGGCCCCATAGTACAGTTACTCAGTCAACCAGCAGATTTGAACCAACACCCTTCTAATGACAACCACTGTATCCTAAACCCCTGAGCCACCACTAAGCTGTTGCCTGTATGATCACAAGAAGTGTGTTTTGGACTAACAGAGTTTATAAACTTCAGTGTGGCAGTACCCATACCATTGAAGTGTTTTGGAAGTGTGTGTGCATGTATATCCGTGTGCAATGGAGCTGTCACTCATGTTTGTGCCAGTCAAAGATGGGGTCAGGATCCATCCAACACTAAAGCAGATCAGCACTTTGGAAGGAGTGTGTGTGAATGACACATGCTGGTTGAAGCAGGTCAGCTGCCCAGTGACTGGTCCAAAGGGCATCTAGCTAACATCCCCAACAGCACTGTGTCCTTTATATGAGGTTCCATCGCGGAAACTTGGCTACAATCTATCTTCAGATGGTTCAGGTTGACACAGTTCCAGTAATGCAATATTACTCGTTTCTTATTAAAATGGTTACTTAAGACTTCATATTAGGGCTGAGGTTTTTACTAATGATTTAGTTTTGCTTTTAGGAGAACAAAAAAATGTAATGCCCGCCGCTGTTTGTCATATTTTGGTAATTTCCCAACAGCTGGGAGAGTTTATCCAAACTGTTAAAAGCAGCATGGTTTCTCGATATTAGCTATGTAACCTAATGTCACCTTCCTGTGCGGTCTATGTTTAAGGGCCTGGGTTGTGTCTTCATATGGATGCGTGCTCTTCTCAATGGCTGGAGTCAGTGTTGACACATATGCTATTTTTGGGTGGGGGGCACCAAGTGATTGCCTCTGACTAATTAGTCTATGGTCCTCTTTTTGTCCAATGAAACCAAGGCAACCGGCATTCCAAATGCTGTGCCCCCCCTCCACGGTCCCCAGTACCCCTAGCACACATTTTGCCCCACACCACCTGAAACCCATGGGTTCATGACTGTCTCTTGATGTCAAAATCAAAGTTTCCCACTTAACTTGAGGTAGTCTGTAACCGGAATGCCGCTCTCTCACCATCCGACACGCTGCTGTGAGTTTTGATGCTAACGTGTAACACAAAGTAGCTTTCACAGATGAAATGTTTTGCATGTAGTAAGTGCATGAAGAACTTCCTGGGAGTGGCACCAGTGCTGTTAGCTCTGTCTCAGAGTAAGACTGTGATGCCCAGTTAGCCAATGAGATGTTAACACTGTTTCAAAGTGAGGCTGTGATGCACAGTTAGCCAATGAGATGTTAGCTCTGTCTCAAAGCGAGTATGTGATGCCTAGTAAGCCAATGAGATGTTAGCACTGTCTCAAAGCGAGTATGTGATGCCTAGTAAGCCAATGAGATGTTAGCACTGTCTCAAAGTGGGGCTGTGATGCCCAGTTAGCCAACGAGATGGTAGCACTCTCTCAAAGTGAGTACAGGGTGCCCAGTTAACCAATGAAATGTTAGCCTTGTCTCAAAGCGAATATGTGATGCCCAGTTAGCCAACGAGATGGTAGCCCTGTCTCAAAGCGAGTACAGGGTGCCCGGTTAGCCAATGAGATGTTAGCCTTGTCTCAAAGTGAGTATGTGATGCCCAGTTAGCCAATGAGATGTTAGCCTTGTCTCAAAGTGAGTATGCTATGCCCAGTTAGCCAATAAGATGTTAGCCTTGTCTCAAAGTGAGGCTGTAATACCCAGTTAGCCAACGAGATGATAGCACTGTCTCAAAGCGAGTACAGGGTGCCCAGTTAGCCAATGAGATGTCCACACTGTCTCTGAGCGAGTATGTAATGCCCAGTTAGCCAATGAGATGTTAACACGCAAGTACAAAGAACTAGGATGCTGGGAGTACACACACTACGCTGCTATGCAGCGGGAGTAGCAGCCAGAAGTTGTACTAGGCGGAACTGACAAAAATTGATGTTACAGACAGGAAACCGGAGCGCAATGAACACAATTTTGATTTACAGTCCTCTTTGTTTGTATGTCTGAAAGTTCGTAAGTAGAGGAGCGTCTGTATTTATGTAACCCTGGCCATGTGCTGCTTCCCACTCAATAACACCAGTGGGCAGTCCAGAACAAGCTAATGATGCCCATTTAGCTTAGATGTTAGCAGAATGACACTGTACTGACAGAGTTGCCTGTGGAGTCCTTAAACAAGACAATTCTGCCATTCTAGGCTAAAACTAGCCACTGCCGAGTGCATCTGGTCTGTGAGAAGGATATTTACCAAAGGGAAACCTTATAAGCAAATTTACCAGGCTTGCAAGTCACCAGGTCTGTGCAATGGATGGGAAAGGGCTCAAAGCTGAATGAGACTGCAGTCACACCAGGATTTCCAGGGAGCAGCGGGAACCCAGCCTCGATCAACAGAATGCATGCATTAGACACTAAGAAATGCGAAGAAACACCTGGAAACAATTTCACCTTATAGGATTGCTTTCCAGGCTAAAATGCACAAGTAAGTCAAGTAATTTAGATGCTAACCAGGGCATCCCGCATTCGACCTCAGATCCATGGGAATGGATGCTGTTTATAAATTGCTTCATCTGTTCTCTAGAGAGGTAAAGCGTGGAGGCATGGAGGCCATAGACAGATTTTGCAGGGAGTTGCCATTCGGTTGCCGGGCGACGGCTGGGCTCCCCCTCTCAGTGCTTGTTTACACTGGTAATGACCAGGCCTGGCAGCCCACACTGCCCGTCCTGGCAAGCCAACCTATCCCAGCTGTAGATTTCAGCTCAGGAAAAGTAATTACCGCATCACAGACCTTAAGAGGGATGCAGCCAATAGGAGATCGAGGGACGGGGCACCAGCAGGCCAGGAGAGGTGTCTGAGCGACAGAGCACCCCCAACCCAGTCTGCCAATCCCTGTCTGTCTCTGTCCCCCTTGGCTCAGCATTACAGCTGAATGCTCTGTATTTGTCCTCTTGAGATTTTAGATTAATGCTGAAAAACGTATTGGTAGAAATAAAATCTGGATTTGTTGCTTGTGGACCTGCAACGCCTAACACTGGTTGTAAATACCTACAGCTATCCCAAAATAGATGAATAGCTTGGGGACTTGTTGTTGATGAGGAAGTGGAGGAATCCACCGTTTGACGAGGCCTGTGTTCAGTGGTAGAATGCAGAGGAGTGATAATGAAGCGCTGCATTCGTCTGTCTGTGGTACAGCTGAAAGAGAGTCAGGCACAAATGCTGTGCGAGCAGCGTCCGCTTCCTCCTCACATTTCTGGAGGTTTCTCCTTTCTCAGGAACACCGTGCTCCTTCCCACTGCAGCTGCACTTTTTTAACCTCAGGGACCGTATGATTATGCCTCTGCCCCCAGTAATCCTGCAGCACATTGTAAACACTCTCAGGGAGGGGGGGGGGGTGTCACTAAAATGATGTCCCCCTTTTCCTTTTGTGATTATGGCTGACCCTTTGCAGAGATCCTGTCCTGAGAGCAGCCCTTACGCAGAGTTGGTTTGTTTGCTTCCGTATCCGATTCCTGCAGCATGGAGCATGTCGAAAAGCTTGTTTTTCTTGGTTCTTGTGAGGAATGGGGCTCCTCGGTGTGTGTTTTTCTTAATTACGGCGGGTTTTTCAGCCTTGCTGAGTGTGAAGTTCGCTACAGGCACTGATCCTGTCATGTGGCGGTGTGCTGAGCTCTGGTCCCATTTAGGCTTCCCTGGGTCCCTGGTAGCTGTGGTGTGTTGTGGCAGGGCATGGGGGAGATTTCCTGGGGGAGAGTCTGGAATGGCCTTCTTTGGTTATGTTTGAAGGCAGGGCACGGAATGGGTGTGAGAGCAGCGTGTGTGTCATGCACATCGTGGGGATCACCTTCTCGTCAAGTTTTTTTTTAATCTGTGACTGAAATCAAAAAACTAAAAATCATATAGTGAAAAATCTTGTAACTTGATTGGTTATTTATGGTTAAGGGTGTCGTTGTTGGGATTAGGGTTTTTCCCACAGAAATGAATGGACGGTCCCCACAAAGGCATGAATACAAAAGTGTGTGTGTGAGTGTGTGTGTGTGTGTGTGTCTGTATGTGAGTGAGTGCATGATTTTTTGTAATTATTACTTTGTAGGGACCAAATTTCCTTACAGTGTGATACAAGCCTGTTATGTTGACATTGTGGGAACAATTTTTTCGATCCCCACAAAGAGAAACTGAATTTTATAAAATCTGTGACTTCAATCTAAAAACTAAACACGCCCAAAGTCTTGTACTTTGTTTGGTTACTTTTGGATAAGGTTTTGGGCTGGGTGGGGGTTAGGGTTGAGTTGGGGTATGTGTATGGCTCTTTGTGTATAGGATTCACGTTTACAACTTCCCTAGCTTCTGTCCCAGTGATGTCGCAGGCGGAAGGTTCCGTAGACACGTGATCGCCTGAGCCAGACAGTGTTCCTCCTGCCCTGTCATCGGCTGGCCCTCATTTGTCAGCTACAGGACAGGTTTTGCTGTCACTGTCACCCAACCCCAAAGGGGCAAGGTGCCCGCTCAGCACTGTGGGTCAAATCAAAGCCAAAAAACTGGTCCGAATCGTCTGATGACAGGCTGTGCTGCGGACTGCACTCTATGGAAACACACCCATCCGGACAGTCAAACTCATGCACGATTCTATAATATGATGTTGAAAAGAAACCTAAAGAATTCATTAGAATTTTTATTTCAGTTCATATTAATTATTAAATAACACTCTAGGTCAAAAAATCCTTTGATGCCTGCAAAATATTCTTAAAACCACCTTCTGGCCAACTCTGCGCTCAGAGCTTAAACAGAATCCAAAAGCAGACCAAGTCAGAATAATATTTGTATTAATTTCCCAAAGTCTTTCTGCTGCAGTTTGAGTGTTCGCCTGAACTGTGTTTACGTGCTGCATCAGGCACTTCATTTCCTTATTTACGGCAATCTCATATAACACCAGCAAAATACTTAGAGTTTGGCTGGAAACGCCTGCAATCATTTCCTTAAAAGAGAGAAAAAGTAGTGGAGCGACCATTGATACTGTTTTTATATCATGTCATCATGTCACGGTCAGACATGGTCAGCTTTCTGTTTTGTTTTTTATGAGGGTCTGGAAAGTTTCATGGCTGTTGTCATACAGGTTTTGGAAGACGGTGAACAGACCAAACTCCATGGACTGTGAAAATGTCTCTGACATGGTTAAAATGCTTGAAATAGTGGAGGGAACCAATTTTAGGTATTAAATGAGTGAATTTATATCAGGGTTCTCCCGTTCCGGGCCAAGAGGGCCGGTCTGTAACACAATTTGCGCATTTCCCTGCTCAAACACATCTTAATCAGCTAATTACCAGGTTTAGAAGGTGCGGTTGAGCAGGGAAATCTGCAAACTGTGTCGCAGACCAGCTCACAGGACCGGAATTGGAGAAGTCTGGCCTGTATGATCAAAAGGAATGAAGCATATGTCTCTATCGATGGCATGGTTGAAGCTGGGTAACAGTGTTGGGTATTTCAGGTCCAGAAAGTACAAATCCAAACCAAGATTTTGTTTCTACCTTCCATGTGAGTACACTGTGACTGTGACTGTTTATACTGTACTTGCTGGCTGAAACAAAATTTTGGTCTTAATTTGCAGTTACTGGACCTAAAATGCCCACAACTGCTGGGCAGGGCCTGTGCATAATGAAATGAAGGTTATCTGTGCAATTATTAAATGAATGATAACGTTCACATTTTATTGCAGATGCCTGTCATTTCTGCAGTCAATCTCTCCTTTATTTTGCGTTCAGATCCTCCCATCTATGGTCAAATTGTAAGATAGTATCAGGTATACCATAGTGAGCTCATGGCGCGTAACAAGCAGCGTGCTCTGTTTATTCATGCAGCCCTGCTCGCAGTTTTAGAGTGACAAGCTCCGAGCACACTGTGGAGAGCCAGATGCGCATGGAGCCTGCACCCGTCGCATTTCCAACACGCGGTCGCCAGCCTGGTCCAGCGGCCATTCCCTTCGCATCCAGCTGTTTGCAGCCCGCAGCTGCTCAGCGTGTGTGCAGAGCATGTGCCTTATCATCGCCGTCTCACACGCGTGGTGCAGGCCAGGCTCTGGCTCTGCAACACACACCCCAAGCGGTCACGCGATAGCACTGTTAACATGACAAACAGCACCAGCACTTCCCGATTTGGACGATAACCACAGATTTGCCTGAGTGAAACTGTACTTCTGTTATTGTCATCTTTGTCTTACTAAACGGAAAAAACACAAGGCATGACCTACTTTACTATCTGTGGAACAGACGGGGGGCTATTTGTCTGAAATAGGAGCTAGATTGGGGGCAAGCTGACTGTGGTTAGCTGACTGAGGAAGCAGGGGGGCGAGGAGGCGAGCTGACATCGTGTTTTAACATAACTCCTGCCGAGTGTGATAGCCAGTTTCCCTCACTGGCTTAGGTCAGGCCTCGAAAAGGCAGTGTGCCAAGATGGCATTCCCACGTGCCGAGATGGCATTCCCATGTGCCGAGATGGCATTCCCATATGCCGAGATGGCATTCCTATGTGCCGAGAAGGCATTCCCACCAGCCCAGATGACATTCCCACAAGCCGAGAGGGCATTCCCATGTGCCGAGGGGGCATTCCCAAAAGCCGAGAGGGCATTCCTACGTGCCGAGATGGCATTCCTATGTGCCGAGAAGGCATTCCCACCAGCCCAGATGACATTCCCACAAGCCGAGAGGGCAT
>JABFEB020000002.1:18935336-18949090 GCA_019775895.2 Stomatorhinus ivindoensis | reverse complement strand
TGTTAAAATCTTATCTAGTTCTGATTTAAAGGAACCCAGAGTTTTAGCTTGCACTACACTAGCAGGAAGACTATTCCGTACTCCAACTACACGCTGTGTGAAGAAGTGCTTCCTCAAGTTCATTTTAAAATGTTCTCCCACTAATTTCCACTTATTGGTTCCATATCCCTAGCTATGTGTTGAGGTGAGCCCGACTATATCTAGTCGATATCTCTCAACCTCGCGCACAAGCTCAGGCTCCTTCCCCACCAGAGAGGTGACATTCCATGTCCCGAAAGCCAGTTTTGTCAGCTGGGGATCAGACCACCAGGGTCTCCCTTGGCCGCCACCCGATTCTCAAAGCACCGAACCCCTGACATTCCCCTTGCAGGTGGTGGGCCCACCTGCGGACAGTCCCGCATGCCTCTTTCAGGCTATCCCCGGCCGGGCCTCACGGGCCAAGTTTAAGGCCATCCACAACCTCGTTCCTCCATACCTGTCTGATCTTATTCACATTGCTACTCCCTCTCGTTCCCTCAGGTCTTCCTCCTCTATTCATCTCATCGTCCCTTCTACCCGCCTTCTCACTATGGGGAGCAGGGCATTCTGTTGCTCTGCTCCCCAACTCTGGAACTCCTTACCAAAAGACATTAGAAACATAAATTCGTTTTCACTTTTTAAATCCAAACTCAAAACACATTTGTTTAAAAGTGCCTACTCTCTGTGAGTTCTTTTAGCTTTTTAAACTGTTTTAGTTTTTGTAATTAGTTTTTTTATTCTGATTGTTCTTCATTGTATAATTCTGTACAGTGTCCTTATGTGCTCAGAAAGGCACCTTTAAAATAAAATGTATTATTATTACTATATTAATTAACAGCTAACTAATTAGTTAATAATGATAAGAACACTTGACAGGCAAAAATTACTTACTCATTTACTACTCCAGAACAAATCATGAACTAATATAGATATCCCCATGAAATAACTGTCATTATTAATTAATGATGAACAAGCATGGGATCAGTATTTAACAAACACATATTTACTGGTTAATTAATGCACTGAGTAAGGATGTACTACTACATTGTCCCCTCATTCTCCACTTATATGGTCAAAGCTTACTCTGTTGGAAAACCTACTTGTGACATTCTTCCTAAGCACTATGCTGGGCTCAGAGGTTGGAGCAGATCGAGCTGACTTTCTGGCTCGTTCCCTTACTGTCTCAAAGCTCAGAGTGAAGTGATTAACTGCGATTCAACCTCCAGACTGGAATTACAGCTCATTTGGAAACCAACATGTCATCCAAGTCTAGATCTTGGTTTTTCTCATTTACACGCTGAAAGAATACAAATGACTTTTTCTTGTGTACAAATAGAAACAGTATGTGAGACCAGAGATGACTGATGCTAATGATGATCAGTATCCACCACAGCAGCTGCCATGCTGTGCATTTCGGTTAATTTTTCATGGACAGAACTGACCTTGCTTGCCTGTATTTTGGTGTCCTTGAGCTGCAGTATCCGTCTGTGTATCTGTAAACCTGTGATGAATGAAAAGTTTGTGGCACCTTTGTGACTTGTGTCTGCTCTTTACAGGGTGAAGATGGCGACCAAGGTCTTCCCGGGCCACAAGGTCCCCCAGGATCAAAGGTCACATTCCAGTGTTGATGATAATAAGTCTGTTTTGTTGCTTGAGGTCTTAAAGTACTTCAGCTGTGTAGCTTCCTTCTTGAGCTCATAACCTCCTCGCAGCCACCCTGTTTTCGTCTCTGCACTGACAGACAGATTGGTCACAGGCCCGTCCTGGTACCCTGTGTTATTCCTTGCTTTGTTGACTTTCCTTTCATGTCTGTCTTTCCATTGTCACTTCTTTTCATGTCAGAGTTTTTCTACCCTTTCCAGCCTGTCGGGGAGCCTTGCACATTTCGGGCTCACGGGACGCACACTGTGTAGATCACAGGCATCCACTGGACATGAGCCAGCATCTCTGAGGGCATGCTCACTACATTCTGGTGTGGAGATAATGATGTGTTCAGCGGTTTCAGAAAGATTCGGTCGAGGTGTAATGGCTGGCTGTTCGGCCTAGCCAGCCCCCCCCCCATCTGGCCTGAATTGTCATTAATCCAAAATCTGCAGGACAGACGCTGCCTCGGGGTCTGGTCAAAGGAACAGCTGAAGTGTGCATTGAACTGAAGCGAAATGCTCTGCATCATAACATATGGATAGGATGGTGTGAGAAAGACGTGGACGATGTCATTGATTAGCATCTCCGTCACAAGTACCAGTCCTAGCGCAGGGATCATTCTCATGGAATATACTGAGGGACGTGAAACGACTAGTTCAGTTATTCTAGTCTTCAAACATTAAGCTTCTTTTTGAGACTCTTTCACACCCTTTGGCCTCACTCACTCTGTGCTCGACAGGGAGAAAGAGGGCTTCCTGGTGTTCAAGGTGAAAGAGGAGTGGACGGCTTCCCAGGACTAAAGGTGAGAGAGGTGGCCTGCACGCCCTGCGAAGGAGGGTGCAGATGGATAATTATCACAAGAGCAGCATTGTATCGTGGGTACCTGAAATGTGAGCCATTGATCGCTAATAGTTCTCTGGAGTTCATTTGCTGTTTCTCTGTCTAATTCTCAGTAAATAAAACAGCATGCTGGTTGTTTGAGTCAGGGGATGCTCGCGGGTGACAGGCACCGTTTGTGTCTACGTATTTTTATAGGGAGATAAAGGGGATGTGGGAGAGGGAGGACTCCAAGGAGAAAAGGTGAGTGCCCTTCTGATTGGCAAAGCATCATACTCAGTAGCTGGTACATTAGCCAATCAGGGACCTGGGTGGTAACTTGGTAATGTGGCCACCTCCATATACCCCGGACATACAGCAGGTTCTATAAAGATGCTATCATAACATATGGTGCAGTGCCATCATTTTTTATATATGCCCCAAGCCTTACAGGACCCACAATCTCATTTAGGCACAGTAACCATGGAAACTATTTGCTTTATTTCCTGGATAGAATGATTTAATGGAGACTGTAAAATGTTACAGCCGTATCATTCCTGCATGCTACATAGGCGTCCTTATTGTTACCATTCACCAATTTAGGAAGTGTACAGCTGGTAAAAACACGGTTTTCATTTGGGAAAAATTACGCCTGTGAGAATTACATAAGGATTTAAAGACAGTATCCAGTGGTTTTGAGAGTTTAGTCTGTCTTGAAATCCCAAATTAAGTAGGTCAAGTCAAAGATAGCTACACCAATATGGTAAACAGCATGTCTTTTTTTGTGCTTGTTCTTCCGATTCACTTTGCTGGTAGGGTGAACCTGGTGAGAAAGGTGCTTCGGGGCCTTCCGACATCATCGACTTCAACGGCAAACTTCAGGAAGCCTTGGAGGTGAGTTTTAGCCTTTGAGAAGATGGGTGACACTTGGCGGCTCTCCTGATGTAGGGCATCAAGGGCGCAGTGCTGCAGAAAGTCACATAGCAGGTCACGAGTTGATCGACTTCACAGGCACGGTCCATGTCTTTCTCGTGGTGTAATGTTTTAATTTCCACATCTACCCCTCATTTTACCAGCGTGATTGCCCTATAAATTCCTATTCGGGCACAGCAAGCTCGTTATTATTTCCTTTGGGAAACAGTCTGTAAAACTCAGTCTCTGATGAACGTGAGACTCTGGCTCTCCAGCCCTGAGAAAACTGACAGCATCATTTCATGTGGAACAAATTTCATACTGTAAAATTATAAAAATGTTATCATCAGAACCTGAAATCTCTTCAAGAGATTTCTGAAACCTCTTCAGGATCTTGTAAATCCCTCCTACTAGTTCTGTTTGCTTTGGCACTCAAAGTCTCACGTATCCTGTCTATTTTCTTGCACGGGGAATTGGAGCATGTCTTTCAGGCGCCATTTGAGAGCCCGTAGCTTTTTATGGGAGATAACGGGAACGCTGTGACTGCAGCGCATCGGATGCGAGTTGCGGCGCGGTGGCCGACGGTCTCCTATCAGCCCCACTGAACACGCTCACGTTTTTTCCCTCCCCAGGCCATCCACACCATCAGTGTCTCGGTAACTCTGACCATCAGCATGTGTTTCTGGTTATGCCCCGCCCTCCTCTGCCCCCCCCCGCGTCCCATTCAGTCTCAGCCCATCCTTAGACCCCTGCCCCCTCCCACCCCTTTCCCATTTTGTCAGTGCTCGTGTGTGCTGTGCGTGTGACTTGGTTCGTGCTGCTTTGGACACCAAAGCAATCAAAAATTCAAACCATGTAACAGAACAGCCAAGCCTTGACGACGCATAAAAGGAACACATGGTGCGTGTGATAGACATCAATTCTCAGCTGTATTCTTGCTCCAAAAACATGTACATTATTTGTTCTATTGCTGCATCGTTTTATCAGTCTGGAATTCTTCTTGATTGTGGGAATATGTAACATGTGCCTGGATACATAATTCTCGATTTAACAGAAAAAAAAAAATTCTGTAACACTTTACTTAAAGCACTCATGTATAATGCGCTATGGATACCTTCATAATGCATTATAATGCATTCATAAGGTATTATAGACACAGCTATAAATATTTATAAAAGGGCATAACACATTATAGCCATGTTTATTATGCATTATGAATGCTCTATGAAGCTCTGACCCATAATGCATTATAGATACCTTCATAATGCAGCACAAAGCAACCTTAATGCTTACACTGACCATTATAATGCATTATGAAGGTACACTATAGATGACAGCTTCATAGAGCATTCATAATGCATCATAAACATAGCTATCATGTGTTATGCCATTTTATAAATAGTTATAGCCATGTTTATAATAGCTTATGATTGCATTATAACGAATTATGAAGGTATCTATTATGCATTATGATGACTGCCTTAAGTAAAGTGTTACCAAAACTCATTTATCAGTCACAGCGGAAGATGCCACGGCAAATAGTGGCAGACTTGCGTCTGTCTATTGCCGTGAAGCAAAGCAATTGGCATTCTGTCCGTGGCAAATGCAGACTGCGGCTCTCTGTCCTCCATGCTAATTAGCAGGTCGCTATCTATTGGTTCAGGTCGTCGTGTTTGTTACACTGGAAGCTCCGGCCACCGCCTGATGGGACCTTTGCTGCGATGTCTGAGGGCCTCAAGAGACCTTTTAAATCCCCCTGAGCTGTGTGCCCACTTATGAGATTTGTGAAAAAATGTGATTATAATCATGAGGAGAAGAGGCCTGTGAAGATTAATTTGGTTTCTGTCAGGTTAGGCCATCTATTTGATGTCCCAAAATAACAATTATATTTATCACTGATAAATATTATGCTGTTTGTATACAGCTTATTCGTATATTTTAGTCTTGTCTAACAATCATTGCATGTGTCATTGCCTGAAACTTAATAAACATACGGCTTTTGTATACTATTCTTTTGTCATGGAAATTGCGACAAAAGCAAATAATTCCAGGAAGAAAAGTGGTCAACAAAGGCCTAAACGTGGGAAGGAGATGAATTCAACATTTCGCTGTTTTTGCCCCTGGGGTGATGGACAACAGAAGGCTTGATCCAGAGACATTCATCTCACAGGGCAACGTGTCTCACACGCTAACAGCCCTGCAATCTGAAGCACCAGTGTCTAGTCAGGGTAGCAGATCTGGAACATGGAAGAAAAATGTAGTGAGAGCAAAGGGTAATACTTTACTTGAGGAACACAAAAACTCTAGTATTATGCTATTGCTTATGTATTAATTAACAAGAAATTAAGTGTTAGTTACATGCTGATCTCATGTTTGGTCATCATTAATGAATTATCACGCATCTTTCACCTAAAGCAAGTGTTATATTTGTTGCTATGTTAATTCTGTAAACATTTATGAACTACTGAAGGAACCATTGAAGGAAGTACTGTAGGAACAGATCATGAATAACACATGTAAAATACTGATCTGATGTTCAATGTGGCGCATCATTTATCCCGTGCAGTTACTATATTTCTTATTGTATCTGTTAATTCTGTAAATCTTAATGAACTACTAAAGGGACAACTAAGGAACTACTGAAGGAACAAGTAATGAATAACAAGTAAAATACTGATCTCATGTTTGATCATCCTTAATAACTCATGATACATCTTTCATCTTAAGTAGTGACTATATTTGTTCATGATTTGTACTTCAGTTATAACTGAGTTACTACTAAGTATTTATGCTCTGACAAGTGTTATTGAGCAAAGTGATACAAGCAAAGGCGATGAACTAAAGGTACCGAGGCGTCTGGGCTCCATTTTCACCGTGGCTGCATGTCCTCTTTGTATTTTGAGGACCCTGCATGTTCTACGGTGGTTTTGCTAAAAGGCTTGCGGCAGTCAGGATCTAACAATGGCCCCAGAACCATCCATCTGGTATTCCTTTGACATTTTGTCTCCATCCAAAGAAATTACAGGCAATTCAATAATAGTAATAGTCTTGAAGTGTCGGGTAAAAAGATGGAAGCTTGATTTCTATTGACAGCATGTGGCGGTACCTAGCAGTCAGGCCCAGTCACTCTGCTATACATCTACTCTGCTCAGATCTGTAGCACATTCCTGACATAGAGTGTTACCCAAGGAGGTTCAGTGTTGCCTTTGAAACCCATTAAAACTGGGTTTGTGAAGCCATCCTCCACCTCCGCCTACTTACTTGTAGAGCAATCACCCCTATCTTTCTGACTTTCTACAGGGTCCTCCTGGACCTCCTGGACCCCCAGGCCCCCCTGGAGAACCAGGTTCAAAGGTAAGGTTGTCTATTCTCATTACTGGGAGTATTTGTTCCTCAAAAACTATTTATATTTATAAGATATTTCTGTGTTTATGGAAACAGGGAGAACTGGGCTTACCTGGGCCATCTGGGCTTGATGGTGAAAAGGTATTATTTCAAGTATTTTACCCCACTCCTTCATTTGGCTTGTCTTGAAAAAAATCATTTGACTTCAAGCAATTTCCTGCCACAATCTTCAAAGGAAAATCATTGTGAAATTTTGTTGACAAAGACAATATATCAATCAATATTTTCATGAATTTATGAACTCTCTGAATTTTCTGCATCCATCTATGCATCCATCCATCCTTCCATTTTCCAACCACATACTCTGGTGATGGGAAGTCCTGAGACTTTCAGAGAGAGTAGAGAACGCAAGTCAGAGGAACACCCTCAATGGGATAACAATTTAACTGCATTTTGTATGAATTGTGCTTGAAGTTTTTCACTAAATTCAAGTGATCGTTCAAGGGCATTTATGGTCCTATTTCTGAGATCCTCAACATCATCACTTCATCCTTTGATCCCTGATTCTCAGGGTCCCAAGGGTGCAAAAGGTGACCCCGGGGAACCTGGGATGCTGGGTGAAAAAGGAGAGAAAGGCGAGATGGGCCTGTCAGGACCAGCGGTAAGTGTGGCGATTGCTTTTCCACTGGGAGACACTTGGAGGTCCTACGAAATCAGTCAGGCAGGGCAGTGAACAGCCACACAACATGGGGGTGGGAGAAAGGGACAGGGAGTTCATCTGGGAGAGGGAGTGGAGACGTATGGAACAGAAGGATTGAATAGGGAGACACCTTCAGAATAATCACAAAAAGGCATTCGGGTATGGAAGGGCAAGACGGAACAGCGAGCGGCATGCTGTTAAGGGTCTGAACGTAGGGAAACCCAGTCTCAGCCTCAGCCTCACGCAGACACACCTGCACCCCTTTATCCAAGTCTAATTGGCCTGTTACATAGCAATAGCCAATGATACGTAACACTCACGTTTATGTAAGGAATAAGAAATGGAAGAAATATAAAATAAAAGACAAGAAAATTGACCTACTGTCACTGTACTACTTTGTTTCCAGGCTACATGCAGCTCATAAAGAGGGAAATCTAAACCGGGGCCAAAGCTTAATGATGTACAGTTTGGGTTCGGCCTGTTGTTTTGCTCAGGACTTTACACTGAATTTATTTTTGGTTGAAAACTGGCAGATTTGTTGCGTGTCATAGTGTCATATACATACATCGTGGCCAAAATTGTGGAAAAGCTTCCAATTTTTAGAGGTTGCTGAACTTTATTCCAGTTACTCCAGTTACTATTTAATCATACAAAGTGTGATATTTGTAAACATTGCTTATAAACATCACTGCCAATAACTATGCAGTAATTTTTAAAGCGTAATACCCAAAAATGCTAAGTGCTTCTGCAATTTTGGCCACTTGTATATATTACAAATAACCCCAATGAGTGTATTTCTGTTAATTTATCAGAACAATCCAACTTGTTATTTTAACACTTTAGGGAGTCGATGGGCAAAAAGGGGAGAAAGGAGACAGTCTGTTCCAGGAAGACCTGGTAAATGTAACACGCTGCTATCAAACAGGCAATTGCATCCATGTGAATTCACCTGTCATAGTAACACGCATCAAAGCGTTTGAGTGCTAAATCATTCTAACTGCTCCATGCTGTATAAATGAGAATCAGGGATGCTAAATTTATGATGCATAACCTGTTGTTTCTGTGGCCGTCACAGGTACAGATGATATCCCAGCCGGGCCCCCCAGGTCCCGTTGGCCCTCCTGGTCCTCCTGGTCTCCAGGGATACAAAGTGAGTGATTCACTTCCTCACACAATTAACTACAGAGCCCGGTTGCTCTGCCCAGAGAGAGATTTATATGCAGGTGGACTTTATATCTGGATTAAAGAGACACCCTGGAATACCTGGCCAAAAAGCTGGCGTTTAAAAAATTCTGTGTTTGTGTTTTTATGTGAAGCTGCGAGTTAAAGCATCCACAAAAAAAAAAAAACAGTTCAAAGCTTTTATTTATACAGCATGAGTCTAGACGAGCAGTAAAAATAGATCGGCTTTAAACTGATACTCAGACCTAGTGCATCGATTTTCCTCACCATCTTCACCAAACCTAAGACTACTTATGAGTTTACTTTTCTTGAAATTTCAAGACTTTTCCAGTGCCTGCATCCCTCATTCAGAGTTTGGCATTTCAAAAAGCTAACAAGCCAAGCAAAAAATCGGCAGACTTGGCTACTCTGACCGCACCGGCATTTTTCCCCACAAACCACAAAAGCGAAATGCATCAATTCTGCTGTTTGCACATTTGCTTCATGTCAGAGCCCCTTGGCTGTTTCTCTTCCTGTGACATAGTATAAAATGAATGAGGCTCTAAACATTATAACTCATTCATAAACCATAAAACAACACGGTAATCCGAAACGGCTTATTTTGCTCATTGCTGGGTAGTTTCAGAAACCCAGTAGTGTCACCAGGAACCTCAGAAAATGAGTTGTGATGATCACATGATGGGATTTCAGATGGTCACGTGACCATGACCACTAAGCAGTTCCAGGCTTAAGATGGTCTGAAGGATTGATGAGAAGTAGGACGTCCTTGACTGTTTGCATCAATTTATTACGCCACAATGGGGTGTATTGTACAAAATCATAAAATTACAGGTTTCAAACCATTGATTATATGAAAATGAAGTGGGCAGTGAGTGGCTGGGAGTACAGTTACCATACAGGCCCCAGTAGTTTCTGCATTGTGCCCCATGGTCAGGGTTTTGTTTTAGTTGGCCATCTTCTAAGCGACTGTACTGGTTCAAGCATCACTTACAACTCAAACATGGAGACAGTTAGAAAAGGGTTCTATCATTTACGCTTAATTCCATTTCTTCGGGTAACACTCTTTAACCCACACTATTAAGCTGGTCTTCTGCTGTAGTCTCATATGTCTGACTATTTGAATTAAAACATGTGGTCCGCTGATGGTTCGTCGTGTTGTTGTACAGGGGGAGCCGGGGGAAGCGGTAAAGGGTGAAAAGGGGGACATCGGCCCCCCTGGGCCATTGGTGAGTCTCCGTCTTCAGCCGGCCACATACCACTGCAGCTAGAATGCGCAGCATCAGCGACCTGCTGCTCACAATCGCCGTGGACTTCCTGATGCTGAGAGTCTCTGCCCTCTTCCCACAGGGACCACTAGGTCCGCAAGGCCCACCTGGTCCGGCCGGAATGCTTGGCCTGCCAGGTGCGAAAGGAGAGAAGGTAACCGGCTTATTTCACCCGCTGAAGGTGCTCGAGGGCTCAGCTTAGCTTAGCTTAGCTTATCTTATCTTAGCTTAGCTTATCTTAGCTTAGCTTATCTTTGCGTAGCAGGCTCACCACACTCTCATCATTCTGTCTTACAGGGAAAGTTGGGGGAACCCGGATTAGATGTGGGTACCTCTCTTCCTTGCCGCGCCGCGCCCGCTTCGTCTCTCTGAATGGGGGCCGCCCTGTGGCTGGCCTGAGACCCCCTCCCACTGACACATTCCTGTCCCTGTCTCCTCAGGGCTTCCCGGGACTTACAGGAGAGAAGGGTGACCGAGGAGAGAAAGGAGAAAAGGTGAGGCGATGAAACTCGATAAGCGTCGGCCTGACGTGCGCGCAATATGGCTTCCAGCCTGTTTTCAATCTTCGCTGTGCTCTTTCGAAGGGTGACAGAGGGACGGTAGGCAGGAAAGGTCTGAAGGGACAGAAGGGTGAGCAGGGACCCCCTGGACTGGACCAGCCCTGTCCCGTGGTAAGTGGCTTCACTAATCTACCACCTACCCCACTGGTGTCACCTCCTCTAATGAGTTATCTTACTCAGGTCTGGATGAATGAATGGTGGATGAGTGAGTGAGTGAGTGAGTGAGTGAGTGAGTGAGGTTTATTATTAGCTATGTAAATTGAATCACCTTTGAATGCCTGGATGTGTGAGCGTGTTCATACAGATGAGTGTACTTGTGTGCATGGTTGTGTGAGCAAATATGTGTGTCGTGTGTAACAATGGGACGGCTCTCGCTGACAGGACAGTGATGGGGTTAAAGATCACCCCACCCCAGATGTCCCCTGTCCCCTGGTATAGTACTTCTGTCTCTTCTCCCCTTCCTGCTGTGGCAACCCTGCATGTTCATCTCCCACCTGGGGCTGGAAGTCAAGCTGACATTATTTAAAGAGCTCGTAGCTCTGATCAGCCTGAGATAAAGCTTTCGGGATTCACTGTGTCATACAGTGACTAAAACTGATTTAAAAATATTTACTGAAGCTTACTCTTTAAGCAAATCCCATATGCCTCAAAGCACTATAAATATTAGTAAACAAGGTTGAAGGGAACACATATTTCCCAGAAATCCCAGGGACTCTGCTAAAATCAGCTCTGTCCTTTAGGGATATAAGGATGCAAACTGAGTTTCTCAAGGGTTTGACCACAGCCCCCTGGAACCCCCCCCCCCCCCACTGACTCTATCCATCCTGCTGTCTGTCTTGATTCCTTCCTTTCACTCTCTGCTGTTTTCAGTTGTTTTTGCCATTGTTTTCTTCTGTTTTGCAGTTTTGGATGATTATATAGAAATCATACTTATACGCAGGCTTGCCTGCCCAAGGCTGTAACTTTCAGCCCCTAGGCCGGTTCTGTACTCCCCAGTAATGGCGCATGTGTTGAGGTTGTACTTCTGTGTAGGGGATGCTTCTGTTTAAACATGTAGTCAGGTAGTAAAATTATGGGTTTGAACCCCCCACGATCTGTCAGTAAAACGTGGGAACCGCCCCCCACTCTCCTGCCACCCTGCCTGGTCAGTGAAATCTACCACGGGGGCCTATCAGTAGGGTTGCTGGATGCCCCATGAAATTTATTTCTGACATCACCTGTGTTAGAAGGACCGTATAAGAAATCTCCTTTGGCAGACATACTGGTCTTGGACCTCTATTGCATAACCTTAGAGGCAGCTGGTGTTTCATTTGACCTGTCTGTCTGCTATGCGTGTGTTATGTGTTTTATTACATGTTAGGCTATACTTAGTGATATATTGCCCTGTCGCCTGTTATTACTGCATGTGAACTGATAACGTCGCTTCATAAAACACCAGAACATGAAGAACCAAAATGTTGCTCCCCCAACACACACAAGAAGAAAAAAAGACATGTGTTCTTCATCAGCAGATTGAGAACGTTATTTATTGCAGTGTCCTGCTGTCATTTGCGATTGCTGCATTTTCCGGGAGAGTGCTGCTGGCCTGCGTTCACGGCGGTTTAAGCGGCACTGTGCTCCTCTACTCCTCTCCATCTGTGCACGTGTTGGGTGCCAAAATACCTGCGTTGTGTCCGTTTTTTGCGGATCTGTTCGTAACTAACTGTTACCTTCCCTTCAGGGCCCGGATGGACTCCCCATAAAGGAATGTTTGCACAAGGTCAGTATCACGAATAACACAAAAATACTATTAAACTTAACCGATAATTAAGCTACTTAAAATGCGTGATTGTTAATATATTTATTTAATATATAAACACCTCTATATACATGACAGATTGGACTGGATTTCTGATTATCTTTGAAAAAATAACCACTTGAGAAACCTAGCTTGGACTTGTAATAAACAGCGCACAGTGAATCCCGAAAAGCCAACGCCCTCACGCTAACGCTAACATTTTCTGTTGTTCTTTTGCAGTGATGACTAACAAGACGCATGCCACCTGTACATATTGATATGGTATATTTTGCAGCTGAATACTTTTACTTTTTTGAAAGAAAAACAATTTTGTAAGGAAAGGTTTAATATAATATATTACGGTTTTAATGTCGGACATCATGTTGTCTATTAACAACGAAGGTGTTAATGAAAAACCTACAAGGAATTGTAGGCTAGTAGTAATTAATGTTACCAATTGGACTTTTAAATTGTTTGTAAAGCTCGTATAATGAAGAATGGCTGCCATGAAGATTTAGGAGTAAAACTAATCATGGAAAACCAGTTGACGGACTCCTTATGTAGTCGACATAAGTTGCTGCTACAGTGATATGGACGGGAAGATTGGGTCCTAACACTACAAACGGACTTTCTGCTTTACTTTATGCGAAATGCTGCATGAGACTGATGTCACCCAAAGACAATTCAGAGACTGTTACACCAACGCCCCCCTCCCCCTTCTCTTTGTTTTGGAAGGACAATAATACCTGGCAGAAGCCGAAACTCAAGCCTATCTCTCACCCTTAAATAAGGAGAGAGACGTGCTCAGCGGAGCAAACCCTTATCGAAACAGACGTGAAGGTCGAGGTCCGTGATGCTCGCAGTTAAGAACTGCAGTTTCTCCGGTATGGAGTTTGACCAGCAGGGGGCAACAATGGGCTCGCTACAACTCAACACGCTGGAAACCCAGGCAAACCGAACAAACCACAAGGCCATCGAGGCAGAAAGGCAGCCAGAATGTGTCCCATTGGTATAATGAAAGTCTGGAAGTATTTCTTTGTTTGAAGTATATTTGTGATTATTTCTTTTTCATTTGTTTCATATTCAGTTAATACAACAAATAGTGTTTTGATATGTTCAGAGTTTATGAAATTTGTAAAATATTTCTGGTTTATTTTTCAACACACTACCAGAAACCATTCATTCATTTGTGGTCACAGTGACCCAGTGCACAGCTTTCAATTTTAAATTTTTGATGGGGCAAGAAATACTTACTGTTTTACTAAATGATGTGATAGTTGTATAGTTCATATTAATGACACTTGGTTGTGATTATTTCTGGATATTACCATTACGGTAGCACTCCTGTGGATAGACATTTTTGTATAATATAAACCAAAATATATATATTTTTTTTTGTTACATAATTAGTGACATATAGTAGACAAATTTGTGTGCAGAACTTCATCACAGTGCATGTTTTTTTCCTGTGTGTCCATGGTATTAAACATGAAGATTTTTTGTGCTCGGAAAACTTAAAAACATCCTATATATAT
>JABFEB020000002.1:18899815-18935267 GCA_019775895.2 Stomatorhinus ivindoensis | reverse complement strand
GTATTGTAACACACTTTCTAGTAGGCCACACAATAGAGAGATACATTTTCATTTTCTCTCTGTTTATAAATTTTCTTATAAAACATATCTTTAGACTTGTCATCAACCAGCTTTGCTGGATAATAAATATCCATTGGTTCCATCAAAAGTAGCTTTATTTTCTGTGTTTGACAGCCATGAATATTGACGTAAGCTATACGGGTTTGATTGTTGGTATTGTGGTAAAATCATCATTATTATTGTTATAAATCCACAGAAATGAAGGGCAGTTCAACATTTATAGTCTTTTGTTGTAATTGTTGATTTTCCTTATAAACTTATGTGTGCAAAGTGATGGCTTTGTGCCTTTTCCACAGGGATGTCCTGTTTGTTTATTTTCTTTTTTCACTTTTTCGAATTCAGAAAGCCGTTTGTGGTTCAGGGTCTAGCCGATCGTTTCATCTGCTACATTTTCTGGAAATCTTAATACCTGGGACCTATGTATCACATGGCAACGCAGCATCCCATGCCGACTCACGCATATGCCAAGCAGCCTCCCCCCCGCCCCCCACACACACACACACACACACCAAGCACCTCGCTTTAACAGCTGAATGGTGATCCCCATAAGCCTAGGTGTGGTTGTACAGTTTTTAGTAACTTTATATAACATTTTCCCTACTTTGTATAGAAGGCGAAAACCATGCACTGCACAAAACGGTTTGAAATTTCTTTGATTAATTTTAATTTTCAATTTTGAAGGTTTTCTTGATGGGGCACCTTGGTCACTGAGCATCATGAAGACAAAAGCCAGTCGGTTGAGGTCCCCTTTAAGTGTGTCTTTATTGTCCCATTTGACCAGAGATAAGTAATTTTATGAGTGAAAATGATAGCTAGTACAGTGTTCTTATCACTATTCTGCAAAGGTTTTTATTTAACAAAAAGATGTAAAGGGGACTTGTGACTCTGAGTCAACTTTTTCTTTTATTCATTCAATGGCCAAGCCTGCCGTTTTAATTTTTGTTTTGTATACTTCTGAATTGTGTATGCTTCTGAGTAATGTACAGTACAGTGTGTTTATTCATGAAGAGACTTTTACGCAGACCTGCATCTTAAAAGAGTTTTGTAAGGAAAACAATTTAAAATTTATTTCAGGTCATTTGCGTCATTTGCGCAAGTCACTGGCTGAACACTTTCCCTTGCTGTAATAGTAAATCTTTTCGATAAGGCATAAATTCTAGTTGAAAGCTCATCAAGGAATATTTTGTGGTGTTACTAATTTTACTATCACATGATTGGATTGAGTTTTGATTATTTTATGTTTTGTAGTAAAAGAGTTTTCAGCTATTTTTATAATGTTTCTCATTTTGGTTTGTTTTGAAAATATGTGAAATCTGGTACATACGATCAAAAATAAACATTTCAAATATTCAATAAGTGTGTTTTTATTTGTCTCGGAATATTTTTATTTTTTTGCACTCTGCGAATACTTAACCTTCTCTACCTATTAAGTATAAGAGCAACAGTAGTCATAACAATTCCTTATAAATTTCGTGGATAGTTGACCTGTAGTCTAATTATGGGAGGTGCATCAAAAATCTCACTAGCAGGTTTCCGTAGTGTAGTGGTTATCACGTTCGCCTAACACGCGAAAGGTCCCCGGTTCGAAACCGGGCGGAAACAAGTTTTTTTATTTTTTATGATAGACTTTGGTTTGGTTTTGTAATGTATAGTGACAGATAGTATTTCTGCAATACTATCAAATAGTTATATAGTTACCGTTTCATAATTTAATCGTTCAATCCCCGTTGTTGCCCGCCGCGCGGCATAACGCCATACCCATAATTCGTAGCGACACGCCTGAGCCCCGTCTGGCTTTTTAGATCCGCTTCCGGGTGACGTCTTCCTTTTTCCCTGTGCCTAAATGTGGGAGGTAGCGAGTCGGCGAAGTCCTTGATTTTAATCCGACTTCATCCTCGTTAAAGGCACCGTAAAACCGTCGTCAAGATGACTGAACAGATGACCCTAAGGGGGACCTTAAAGGGCCACAATGGTTGGGTCACCCAGATTGCGACTACTCCTCAATTTCCCGATATGATTCTGTCTGCGTCTAGAGGTACTACGTCCGCCGCCATGACTGTTCCACATAGTCTCTAACTACGTGTAATAGTTATTTACTTTCCCGTTACAGCCTAAATTGTATGCTGACCATAATAATTATATTTGGTATTGTGGAACATTTGGCTGGTGCGAAATGTTTAACCATACCCACGCATTAATAACATCGTGATGTTCTGGGCCCGGTAAATTTTTGCATTGTGTGACGAAAACTGGTCAAAGTGATGCTGGCGTGTTTAGTGCGTGGAATTTTTAAAATCAATGTGGCTAAAAAGGCCGCTTCGTGAGGATCTACATGATCGTGTCCCAGCACTACATGTGTGGACCTCGAACACGCGAACGGAAATCGCCTGTCTTGGCCTTGTGTTGTATGCTTTTTTTTCTTTTATCAGACATTTTTCAATGAATTGATTTCTGTTTTTTGCATACAGGTTTATGTTAGTTCCCTGAACATACGATTCGTGCTCCCTTCTCTATCTGCAGACAAGACTATCATCATGTGGAAGCTGACGCGTGATGAGACCAACTACGGCGTCCCCCAGCGGGCTCTGCGTGGTCACTCTCACTTTGTGAGCGATGTGGTCATCTCCTCAGATGGGCAGTTTGCGCTGTCCGGGTCCTGGGACGGAACTCTGCGTCTGTGGGATCTGACCACGTAAGTCGTGGGCGGGGGTGTTGGCGCTGGATAGGATGTGGTTTTTATCAGTAGGGCACTTTCAGTGCTTATTTTTTTGCACAGCCAAACCCACCTTGTCGGCCCTGACCAGCATGATTAAGTGTCTTATATTAACTTCCCTCCATACAATTACATTAATGTTCTTTTTTTGCCGTCTTGTAGTGGCACAACCACCCGCCGATTCGTCGGGCACACGAAGGACGTCCTCAGCGTCGCCTTCTCTGCCGACAACCGCCAGATCGTATCTGGATCTAGGGACAAGACCATCAAGCTGTGGAACACCCTGGGGGTCTGCAAGTACACCATCCAGGTGTGTGTATTGGCATTTCGGTGGTCTGTCAACCAATTTGTGGCTGCATTCCTTCGAATGCTTCTGGTGGTCTCATCGTCTGTTCCCGGTCCTGTGCTTTCCTGCTGACCTCTCTGAACTTTGTCCCCCGCAGGACGAGAGTCATTCTGAGTGGGTGTCCTGCGTGCGCTTCTCGCCCAACAGCAGCAACCCCATCATTGTCTCCTGTGGCTGGGACAAGCTGGTGAAGGTGAGGCTGCGTTTGTTCAACACAAATGCCTGCAATGACGTGTCTTTAAAATATTTTGCTTTATATACACTTCCAGTCAAAAGTTCTTGCACACCTCAGCTTTTTAATGCATTTGTTAATTTCATGAACTGCAGGGGGTGTAGTTTTTTAGCATTGGAAACTTGAGTGAACAATTATAAATGAAAATACGAGTCAGATAAAACAAGTTTCCTTTATAGCATGGGACGAGTATGTAACTTTGCATATCTGACATCCTATTAACTGGCAGTGTGGTGATGGCATAGTCAACTTCTAGGCTGTCCTTCAACTTTAAACACACTAGTTATGTTTCATCCTATGAAACAGAGCAGTATTTAATGTCCCTTATAGAAAAGAATGTCTCAAATGTTCTCTACTGTTATAACTGCTAGAGGAGGTCACTTTGAATCAGAGGTATGACATTTTCTTGCTAATAAAGGTATTCAGATGGTGACCATACTGTAAATTTGTTAGCAAAGATTATTCTTTTAGTATTTCAGTAACATGCAAATGTAGAATATCTCAGAGCTTGCAAGAATTTTTGACTTAGTGTGTGAGATTTTTCCACTTTGATTCAAATTTGCAGTCAGACTTGTCCCAGTGATTGTAAAATTTGGTCTTATCGTCTGAGCCTTTTGGTTTCGATGACAAGTCCTGCAATTATGAGGGGGCAGGTGTGCCTGTGACCCTTAACTACAGTTTGTAAGACAGGTGCGGATGCCTGTCTGAATCGCGTGTTGGTCCTTTTGTCCTCAGGTGTGGAACCTGGCCAACTGCAAGCTGAAGACTAACCACATCGGCCACACCGGGTACCTGAACACCGTCACCGTCTCCCCCGATGGCTCCCTGTGTGCCTCTGGTGGCAAGGTATGCTGGGAACAGTGAGATTCGGGTATCTAGTCCAGTGTTTCCCAATCCAGTCCTCTGGGATCCATGGTCAGTCCATGTATTTGCTACCTGGGGCCGGGAGGGATTAAAAACGCGGACTGGATTGGGAAACACTGATGTAGTTTCATCAATACAAAGATGCTGAATTGAAAAGGTACTAATGGGCCGGTCGAGTTGCATGAGCCTGTTGCTTGGTAATATCTTGAAGCTGTGATGAAGCTTTCCATGCCATCTGTGTCACTGTGATGATTAAGAGGCTGTTTCTGAGCGTGAGGTGAGTTTGTACCCTGGAGGCACTGCAGTCCGAATCAGCAGGGGCCCAGTGAGACAGTGACGTGGTTCTCTGCTTCCCAGGACGGTCAGGCCATGCTGTGGGACCTGAACGAGGGGAAGCACCTGTACACCCTGGATAGCGGAGACATCATCAACGCCTTGTGCTTCAGCCCCAACCGCTACTGGTTGTGCGCTGCCACTGGCCCCAGCATCAAGATCTGGGTATGGGAGGGTGCTGTGTTGCCGTCACACCCAGCTTTTCAGGTCACGGGCTTCCAGTTGCGCTTGTTTGGAAGCGTATGGGAGAATTAGGGTCACCGATGCACATTTCGGGACTGGGTTTAAAGTCGCATTTAAGGTGACATTTACAACTACGGAAGGGGGGGGCCGTGACGAAACTTCAAATGCCTTCTGTATTCCGATGATGATAAAGAGGCTGTTGCTGAGTCCATCCCTTCTGACCGCAGCAGTGAGTGTCTTCGTTTCTTGGCGAGACGTTCTCGTTTGACCACCTGCTCTCCCTTCCTCAGGACCTGGAGGGCAAGATCATCGTGGACGAGCTGAGGCAGGAGGTGATCAGCACCAACAGCAAGGCAGAGCCGCCCCAGTGCACATCCCTGGCCTGGTCTGCTGATGGACAGGTAGCCCTGGCTTCTCTGCGTACCGTCTTGTGATTCTTTCTATACGTGGTACAGAAATCGCGGTTGTGGCCGTACTCCATGCTGTTAATGTCCTTCATCTCGGTCCCCTGTGATTATTTCTATTCACTTGAATATCTGATTCCCATTGGTGACAAGTCCTGCAAATATGAGGGGTGTTCCACAGAGTGTGACTGTTTGCGGGGTGCGTTTTCAGACGTCCCCTAACAGTATTTTTTTTTTTTTTGTTTCCTGCACAGACCCTGTTTGCTGGTTACACAGACAACCTGATCAGAGTGTGGCAAGTCACCATTGGAACCCGATAAACTTTTTTTTTACTGAAAAGGAAAGGGGCTCAGACTTGTCAGACCTGAATAAAGGAAACGTGTGAAGCTTCGTCTTGCGTCTGTCTTTTTGGGGTTTGTGTGTTTGGGGAGCGGCTTCGGCACACCTTACTGCAAAATCCAGTGTAGAAAGTCTAATCGAAACTGGTACCAGTTGTGCTGGATAGGGCAATATGTAAAAAATCCCCTAACTGGGTGATGGTGGTATATACCAAGAAGCACAATAGGTCAGATCAGAAGGGATCAGTGTGTCTCACTGGAAAAATGAATGGCTGGGATTAAAGCCTCTTTGCTGTGTATTGGGTTGACTTGCAAAAATGGGGGTGAAGACAGTTTGGATATCCCCCTGATTCCCCAACTAATTTCCCAGAGTATGTTCTGCATGTCTTTTCAAAACCTTTTTTTAGACCTAAGAAAGAAAACACTATACATACGACTTTAGTCCACAAAGGGAAATTGAGATGTACGAAGTGGGAATACACAACAATGCAATGAAGATTGCCACAACATACCAAAGGCTTTCTCGTGCAAAGTTAAGTTGTGTCACCTCAGGTGTTAAATGAAGCTGTTCTTGGTTGTTCCTTGTCACATGTTCTGTGTATCAGATTCAGAACCATGAGATTCGGTATGTTCTTGCTGAATGGTGTAAATTAGGAGACTTGGTAAGATTAGATAAATTTTCTTAAATTCCAAGAGGAAATGCTCATGCATATAGCAACCAGGTACTTTAAACAAGATGGTGCAGTGACAGTCATCATAGTGCAAAGATTTGGAGAAAGTAGATGTTACACCAGCAAAAATAAGTAAATATTAAAAAGTAAATTAGGAGATGCGAACAGACAGTACTGGACTTTCACTACAGCAAATGTGTTGGGGGTAGGGGGTGAGATGCCAGGAGAAGGTGCTGCATTGCTACGCCACGGCTATTCAATTCAGGCCCTCGATTCCAAATCCAGGCCTTGTTTTCAGTTCTCCCAGGTAGTTGTTCAATAATTACTGCTTCAGATTGGTGAGAGGCTTCACACCTGGCTCACAGGTGAAGGAAGGCCGGAAAATTAGCAGGGCTCTGCCCTTGAGGACCGTGAGTTGAATAGCCCTGTGCTATACCATGGTGGAATCAGATCGCGATAGCCAAATCGAGCTTCATGCTGTATTTTTTTACCCCACTAGATGGTGCTCTTGGTTTGCTCTGGAGCATGATTTGAGCCCTTTTTCGAACAGAGCACCATCTAGTGGGGTCAAAAAAACTGCAAACTGTTCGTGAAAGCTTCATTTGGCCATCACTTGGATGAGACAGCGGATAGCGCCCCCTGGAGTGAATAGGCTGAATGGTTCATGATGTTGTTCAATATTGCCAGCATCCTCTTCATCATCACTGCCTGCAGTAGGTCCAGGGTCACTCCTGTGATGGAGCTGGCCTTCCTGATGAGTGTATTTGCATGTTCAGTTTTTATGAATACTGTAGCGATGAGTAAAAATTGTAATTAACAAATGGAGGAAATTAGGCCATTAAGCCGCTGCAGAACCTTTGCTATGTCAGGCGGTCTCTCTACAGTAAGCTACCATTCAAACTGGGGGCACCTTGGGATCACAAACTTCAGGAAGCTGCAGGACACACTTGGTAAAGGATGGCCACTCTGTACAGGTAAAAACCACTTTGTTGGTTCCCCACATTGCACAAGAAGACCCATTTCTAAAACATAGAAGGAGTTTGATGATGTGAGGAGATTAAAGTAAAGCTTTGGTGTAAAGTCTATGTTGTCCAGGAGTGGGCAGTCTTATCCACAATGGGCTGGTCTGTATGCAGGACTTTTGGATAACCTTTATATCTGCCATTCAAACCCAAGTGTGAGGACATTTCGACCAATCAGAACTATAATTAGTAATCTAATGAGGGAGTTGCAGTGAAGACCCGCATCCCCAATTTCCTTTTCTGGATAAGATTGCCCACCCCTGATGTAGTGTGTCATCCAAAGCAACACCTCTATGTCCTGGGCCAATTACAACCCAGATGTCAAATTATGAAGATGTGTGATCAAAATTTCGAAGAAGTATGCCCTTGCTACGCCATTAACTTTTTAACGGCTTTCATTTAGTCTATTGTTTTAAACCAATGTTCATTTTAAGGCAATTTTTTGTCAAAATCTCGGCAATGATTCACAGCACGAGCCAATTTGAGTATGAGGATTGATCCAATTCGGTTGCCGTAGAGTTTCTTCGTATCCAAGCAACGAGATTGAGGCTAAGGTCAGACGGTAAGGCGTCGTGCTTGTGCATTTGGAGAACTTGTTTGATGGTGGATGTGGATAATGTGACTACCGATCGAAATTAAACGACACTCTGGTATGTGTTATACAGATACACATCAGTGTGATAAAATAAAGTATGGATAGCAACCAAACGGTACCTGCTCGTGTTTATGTGGAGCGAACTCTGGCTTTGATCAAGCCGGATGCTATCGACAAGGCGGATGAAATCGAGGATATCATTCTGCACTCTGGATTCACTGTTCTGCAGGTACTGTTTTATTTTGAACGTCGCGTCAGTGCAATCCAGTATGTTGTAGCTCACAAACCACGAACTACACATTGTAATGCATGTTAAAAGAAAAATATTATGTTAATTTCAATACATATACAGTGATTGTACCATGAGACACGCCCCCTTTAAGACAGTATTCGCTCACCTTTGGAGCGATCGACCCACCGGCACGACAAAATTAAATAGCAATTGTGTTTGAGTGATGGTAAACATCGAGGCTGTCGACTTGGCATAAGTGCACATATGCTGAGCTTCCAATGAATGACCAGGTATAAGTGTAAGCAGTATTAGACCAAGAGTTTTTCAGTTTTCCGTTTTATTTGTCATATGCAAGTTAGCACAGGGTCAGCATTACAATGAAATGTGATTGACGAAAATAGTAAAGTCTCTCAGCAATATAGTAAAAAGAAATAGCAATATAAAGTTAAAATAAACTTTTAAAAACTTTCTCAGCGCATTTGTGAATTTACTTTTCAGTTTAAGGCCTAATAATCAAAAATGTTTAATCGGTTTACATGTTTGACTTTCTGTCACATTAGCTGGATTGAAAATTTGCCCTGGAGATTTGAAGTTGATTGCTTTGGCCGGAATGTTTTCCCACGACAATGTCGCTATACTTATAATTTTCTCTCTCTTCATGTTTAACAGAAACGGAAGATCCAGTTAACCCCAGAGCAGTGTAGTGACTTTTATGTGGAACAATATGGAAAGCTGTTCTTCCCCAGCCTTACTGTGTTCATGAGCTCTGCACCCGTCACTGCTTACGTACTTGCCCGAGACCAAGCTATCGCGTACTGGAAAAGCCTGATTGGACCAAGTAACCCTATCAAAGCCAAAGAGACACACCCTAATTGGTAGATACCTAGACTACTCATAGATGGTACAATAGCATTGAATATATACCAGTTGGAATTGTTTATTATTATATTGCATTCTAACAAGCAATTATGTGTACCTTTTTTTAGCCTGAGAGCTAAATATGGGACTTCTGATCTGAGGAATGCCTTACATGGGAGTGACAGTTTTTCAGCTGCTGAAAAGGAAATAAAGTTCATGTTCCCTAATTGTGAGTGCCTCATACACTAAGTTACTGAGTGTCACACGCATTAGGTTACTGGGTGATGTAAATAGCTTTTTTATATTCTTAATTGGCATGCCATTTACCATTTAAATATTACACACTTTAAATAGTTCCAGAAAAATCAGGAACATCCTGGATAGTTATAACTTCATCAAGACATAAACAGAATACGGTGTGGTCATACCTATGTGGTTGGAAGCAGAGTAATAAGGATGATGCATTATTTTTGCATTATTGGAATGATTTACTGTGTGTCACTCAGCAGCTGTCATTGAGCCCATTCCCACCCACTATGCTGCTAAGGATTACCTGAATAGATTTGTGAACTCGACGCTGCTCAATGGACTGACTGAGCTCTGCAAGATGAAGCCAGCGGACCCCTATGTGAGTACCTAACTGGTGATCAAAGAGACTTGGAAAGTACTGAAAACTGTGACTTTAGAGAGCAGACACACCTCCAAATGAACTCTAAATAGTCTGCCTCTGCAACACGCACACAAACAGTGTCATGCTGGTACTGATCCTTTTTCGATTATCCTTCTCTTTAAAGACTTGGCTGGCTGATTGGCTGATAGAAAACAACCCCAACAAGCCAAAGGTGATTCATGCTACCTGAAGAAGCAGAATACATCTTCATATCTCTGGGTAAAAATGTCAGTTTTTACCCCCTGTAGATGGAATAAAGTTTTCCAAACTTTCTAGTATATGTCGTTTTGTTTCATTATCACTCACCATCAGTACAAATACCAGAACATATGAAATTTTCAGACTCTTGGTATTTGGTCACAAGCTTTTGATATAGTAAAATTTTAGCTTTAAATATACCAATTTCTCTACCCACTGATGAACAATAAGGATTATTTTTAAACTGAGCTCTCTCCATCACTCTATAAGTTGTGTTTTGGCAGTTAAGTTTTCATTGACTTTGACGAGAATAGCTGATTGAGCCGAGTCTGTGGATTTAACAAATGACTGTGGTCCATTGACTTTCATTGTAGATGCTACATGATTAACAGACACCAACCAATAGATGAACTGACAGGAAGTTTAATAAAAATGCAGTTGCACTGAATAATGCCTCAGCAGTGTGAAACAGCACTTCGTCACAATAAGTACAAGTAGTAGTAGAATATCTTTACATACACAGCACTGAGCTTCATTTAGAAGCAGGGACTGCTCATTTTATTACAGCTTAAGCAACATTTAGCATTCGAGTCATGACTTTTATGTTGTAAGGTAGTGACCATGTGCTTATGTTGCTGAGGTGTTTTTTCTGTTCCTACACTGTACTCCCTACTGGAGTACAGTCTGGGGGCTGTTTTTTTATTCTCCTCCTCTCTCCTCGTGTAATTCTGGTTTCTCTGTTCTTCCTATCCATCAAATATGCAGCCACTGGAAAAACAATTTCCTTCGGGATTAATAAAGGTCTTATCTTATTTCACATTATTTTTTAGAGGTGGAACAGCACAACTTAAAAGTAAAAATTACATTCTAGAATTTTAAAGAAACTAAAACATAACATTATAATTTTTCATTTGTGTTATATTTTTAACGTTTAATGCATATGAAAACTGACAGCTTGTTTAATTTAAGCGCTTTAGACCATAGTCACACAAACTGGAATCAGGTCCTTTTGTCCCACGTTATATACAGCGGGGAAAATAAGTATTTGACACATCAGCATTTTTATCAGTAAGGGGATTTCTAAGTGGGCTATTGACACAACATGTCCATCAGAAGTTGCCATCAAGCCAAATATTGAATTCATACAAAGAAATCAGAACATTTAAGTATACAAGCTGAGTCATAATAAATAAAGTGAAATGACACAGGGAATAAGTATTGAACACATGAAGGTAACAAGGTGCAAAATGGCACAGAAAGCCAGGAGAACACCTGAAATCTGTCAGTATTGAGAGAGAAATCTTGCCCCCTATCAGTACTAATTGATATCAGCTGCTTTAGTCCTAATTGATGGCCTATAAAGGCTTCTCATTACCCAGGAGGCACACAGGACAGACCTCATGATGGGTAAGAGCAAAGAACTCTCCCAAGAGCTTCGTAATCTTAACATTGAAAAGCATCCTGATGGGAATGGTTATAGGTGCATTTCCAGAATGCTGAATGTTCCTGTGAGCACTGTGGGGGCCATTATCCGGATATGGAAAGAGCAGCAGGTCACCATAAACCGGCCACAATCAGGTGCTCCACGTATGATCCCTGTCTGAGGAGTCCAAATAATAATCAGGAGAGTTCTCCAAGAACCTGGAACCACTCAGGCAAAACTTCAGGAAGACCTCTCATAAAGCAGGTACTGTTGTTTAAAAGAAAACTATAAGCAATGCACTGGGCCGCCAGGGCATCCATGCACGCTCACCACGCAAGACTCCATTGCTGAACAAAAAGCATGCTGAGGCTCTGTTAAAGTTTGCGAAACAGCATTTGGAGAAGCCTGTGGATTACTGGGAGACTATAGTATGGTCAGATGAAAGCAAAATTGAACTTTTTGGTTGTCATTCTACACACCATGTTTGGAGAAGAAATGGCACTGCCCACCACACCAAGAACACCATACCAACAGTTAAGTTTGGGGGTGGAAGCATCATGGTTTGGGGCTGCTTTTCAGCAAGGGGTACTGGCAGACTTCATATTATTGAAGGCAGGATGAATGGAGAAATGTACTGGGACATTCTGGATAAAAAATCTACTGCCATCTATCAGAAAGCTGAAAATGAAGAGGGTGGACATTTCAGCAAGACAATAAGAAACACAAGGCCAAGGAAACAATGAATTTTCAAAGGTTTCAAAGAAAGAAAATCAAGTTGCTTGAATGGCCCAGTCAATCACCTGACCTATATCCCATACAAAATCTATGGAGAGAACTGAAGGCCCAAGGAACCTTCAAGATTTAAAGACTGTTTGTGTGGAAGAATGGGCCAGAATCACTCCTGAGCGATGCAGACAACTGGTCTCTCCATACAAGAGGCGTCTAGAAGCTATAATCACCAACAAAGGCTTTTCTACAAAGTATTAAATAAAGTGTGATCAATACTTATTCCCTGTGTCATTTCACTTTAATTATGACCCAACTTATATACTTAAATGTTCAGATTTTCCCTGCTGTATATATATTTATTATTATTTCCATAAAATATTAAGCACTGAAATTAAAAAAAAAAACTTATACATGACTCTTAAAGGGTAGGTTTTGGAGTACACTACTCACAAAAACTTGGATATTTGGCTTTCGGGTGAAATTTATGGAAAACACAAATTCACACTACAGTGATATCATTAAAGTAGGGGATTTAAGTAGAACCATGCGGTAGTGATGTCCTTATTTTAAACAATTTATTGAAACAAAAGCCAACAACAGTGGTGAGTATATGACAACGAAAACTGTCAGTGTCTCAATAACGTGTCATGTGCCCTTGAGCAGCCATTACAGCTTGACACCCATGTCACATGCTGTTCATAAGTCGACTTATTGTCTGCCGAGGCCTGGCATCCCACTCTTCTTGAAGGGTGGCCCTCAGGTCATTGAGGTTCTGGGGTACAGAGTTATGAGCCTCTACATGACGACTCAGCTGATCCCATAAGGTTTCGATGGGATTCAGGTCTGGAGAAAGTTCAGGGCACCATTGGAGGTACCCCAGTCTCCAGCAGCCGTTCCCTTATGATGTGACCTCAATGAACTGGAGCAATGTCATCCATGAAGATGAAATTATGCCTGTGTTGTTCATGCAGGGGCACAATGACTGGATTAATGATGTTATTCGGGTAGTATGGGCTTGTCACTGTACCAGTGTAGCCCAGGCAGGACGATGACGCCTGTGCCTGGTGGTGTGGTCAGGTACCCTTGCAGGTAGTCTAGCACGCAGACCACACTGATGTAAATGGTTTCTAATGGCCTGATGTGACACTTGGGTGCCTCTCACCTCTGTGCCTGGAGTTGAGTGGCATTCATCATCCGGTTCCACAGGGCACTGTTTACAATGAAGTGGTCATCAGTGTGGGATGTGGCCAAAGGACGTCCATTTCTGTGCCTTTCTGTGACTCTTCCAGTCTCTCGGTTGCTACCTGCTGATGATACTCTGTGACACTCTAAACTCAGTGGCCACTTTCATCTGAGAACATCCTGTTTCAAGCCTCGCAATGGCGAGGTACTGTTGCTCAATTGTCAGGTGTCGTCTGGGTCTCATGATGTCAAAATGTGAACAGCGTGAAGAGGAGGACTGTATGAATATCAATTCTGATTGAAGCAGGAAATTTATTGGTCGATTCATGGATCAAACTTCCTGTTGTGAAATTTGCCGTTAAACTCCTTCTTAGAGAACAGCAGGTTGTGTAAAAAGTACTGAAACAGTTGGACATGTGCATTCAAAAGTTTATGGAAGGTCAACTGTAAAGGTTATAGTGCATTTCAGGTTCATCCTGAAATTTCACCAGAAAGCCGAATATCCCTAACTTTTTGTGAGCAGTGTATAATCTGCTAGGAGTACGTTGCCGCAGGGGCTGAGTTCACGTTGTTCAAGAGTTCGCAATTTTGTCGGTACTTGTTATTTTATTGATTTACAAAAAACTCTGACTAGACCGCCTGTACGTTACAGTATAATATATAACGGAGACTATACATTAATGCTCCGCATTTTGTATTTAATGAACATTACAATATACCAACGTCTAATGGACTTACTAAAGCCCACCAAGATACTCGACGTAGGCGGAAAAGCGGGACACATACACGCTAAAAGTAGAGCTGGCCAATAGAAATTCTAGAGCGGGATGATTGGCAGTCCATGGTAACCAATCCGGACTTCCTTTACTGAACGGGCTCTTTATCTTGTGCTATATAGCTTGCCACGAGTTGGCGTTGAAAGAGAGAATCCATCTTGTAGCGTACTCTCGATTGTTTCAGCAGTAAGCGAAGTTTCTAATTCTATTTAGGTGCTGCACATTATAGTAAGCGGTGGTATGTTGTGTGTTAGTTGCATGAAGAGTGTTGAGGAGCGGCGTCGCGTTGGGGTGCATGTGTTATCGCGGTGGCCTTTGAGCTAATCGCATAGCGGTATTACGTAAGGCTAGTCGGGGACGGGGTTTATAACTGTCCAGCTGCAGAGAATCACTCGCTTTCAGTTGATCGATCTGTTCGTGCATTTATTTTGTATATAATGCCTGACTGTGTAGCATGATTGCACTGTAAATGGGCTTTAGTGTCGGCTGCCATATTGTGCTTTGCGGCCTTGCTAATCAAAATGGTGGGAAAGCGTCGTCGAACACGGTGAATCGCGTTTAAAGCCAACATTTAATCTCCGTACAGATAAAAAGATCCGCCGGCAACCATGTCTGACAGCGAGCAGCAGTTCATGGAGACGTCCGAAAACGGCCACGAAGGCGAAGAGGACCTGAACGGGGCCGAGGCTGCGGAGCAGACGGAAGCCGCGGTCGAAGCTGAAAACGTAGCCGAGGGCGACGAAGCGGCGGACGACTCGCAAAACGGCGCGGTGGAAGGCGGGCAGATCAACGCCAGCAAGGGCGAGGAGGACGCGGGGTATGTCCAGGGGGCTCCAAACGCACGATCGGGCGCTGTATTGTTTCGGGGAGGCCGCCTGTGCCGGTTCAGGCGAGCGGGCCGAAAACCTCTTTGTTCTCGGGTCTTTGTTGGCGCCATGTGCTGCGCGATGGGGGATGGGCGCTGAGAGTGAATTAACGCCGCTGGCCGTTTTATTTGCAGATGCATAGAAAGCGGATTCGTTAAGACTGATTCAAATAGCGGCTGGCGGCGCTGTGATGGTGGCTTTGGGTTTTAGGTGTCGCATTGCTCGTTAGATACGCACGTAATGCGCATACTCTCACAGCGGTGCGATCCTCTCGTAGGAAAATGTTTGTTGGTGGCCTCAGCTGGGACACCAGCAAAAAAGACCTCAAGGATTACTTCTCTAAATTTGGGGAAGTGACTGACTGCACCATAAAGATGGACCCCAACACCGGAAGATCAAGGGGGTTTGGGTTCATCCTCTTCAAAGACGCTGCTAGCGTAGAGAAGGTGAGCCCCCCCGCAACTTGGTGACCGGTTTGCATCTTCTGGCTTGTCATTTTGTCTAGTGACGTAAAGAACGATGGTGTTGTTTGACAGGTACTTGAGCAGAAAGAACACCGATTAGACGGGCGACAGATTGACCCGAAAAAGGCCATGGCTATGAAAAAGGAGCCAGTGAAAAAGATCTTTGTAGGTGGTCTGAATCCAGAAACCACCGAAGAAAAGATCCGGGAATATTTTGGGACATTTGGGGAGGTCTGTGGCCGATTAATCTTCTATGTCATCCTTAGCTGTGCCTAAGTCTGGAGTTATCGGGTTTATGGTGATCTGTTTGTTCCAGATTGAAGCTATTGAGCTTCCAATGGATCCAAAGTCCAATAAAAGGAGGGGCTTTGTATTCATCACATTTAAGGAAGAATCTCCTGTTAAAAAAGTCCTTGAGAAGAAATACCATAACGTTAGTGGAAGCAAGGTAACGAACGGAAAGGAAGACCTTGTATGTATATTTTAATTTCTTTTCCTTTTGTTAGTAGTTATGACATTTAGTCATTTAGCAGTTTGGCTGGGTGATTGAGTGTTATTTAGCATGTTATTTAACATGTTAAACTTGACTTGCCAAGTGTCTGCTAGGGTAGCTATAGCTTGAGGATGTTGCTTTTGTTGTGATGCTCTTGGTAAATGTGTTGTAATGACCCCTTTCTCTTAGGGTGCACTGTTCTGGGCAGCTAACTGAGTGTGTGCCCCCCCCCCCCCCTTTCAATTTCAGTGTGAGATTAAAATTGCCCAGCCCAAGGAGGTATATCAGCAGCAGCAGTTTGGTGGCCGTGGTGGGTATGGGCGAGGCAGGGGCCGCGGAGGCGGTAAGTGTGGCCTGACATTGGGCTACCCCAGAAGCCATGTTTGTGGGATCAGTGGCCTGAGAACTCCTCTCTGTCATTCTCAGGCCAGAATCAGAACTGGAACCAGGGATACAACAACTACTGGAGTCAGGGTTATGGAAACCAGGGCTATGGCTATGGTGGCCAACAGGGATATGGTGGTTACGGAGGCTATGGGAACTATGACTACTCGGCTGGTTACTATGGCTACGGCGGAGGCTATGACTACAGTAAGTATTAGGTGCTGTCAGCTGTGTATTTGTAATCTTAAGTCTGTTCAGAGGTTCAGGAGTCCTTTACTCTTCAGGCCAGGGCAATACGAGCTATGGGAAGACTCCAAGACGTGGGGGACACCAGAGTAACTACAAGCCATACTGATCTACCATAGCAGAGGTATGCATTCTGATATCGAGGCTGTGTCTGTTTAAAGGGCCAGGACTCCAACTGTGGTACCTGTCACTTGCCAAGCAGATGAATCACCATGTAGTTTTGGCTGCTGGAGGGGCATATCTGGTGCAGACTAAACCAGAGTCATCAGGGTGCTGAAATCGGTGCTGGGGGGGTGGGTGGTATTAAAGGGTGACTTGTTCTTGCTTTGCAGGCGTTCAGTTCCTCCGGAGCGTTCTAACCCCTGTATCGCAAATCCGGTCTCTCCGCATGCTTATGAAACGTGGCCATTGATTCTCCGTAGGTCTGTATGTAAGCAACATGTTCTCTCTTCCCTCTTTCAAGGACTAAAGTAATTATGACCGAGAGCCCACGGTCTGGCCACAGCGAGCGTGGGGTCTGACTTTTGGAGTTGGCAGGATTTAGAATCATGCTTCATTTGTACAGAACAAGTGAGGAATTGGGGAAGCAAATGTCACTTTTCCACTTTTTATTTTATATTGTTTTGTGTCCATATGCATTTCCAGCAATGGAAGTGGTATTTTTACTGTACTTTTTGGTACCTTTTTTGAATCTAATGTATTGTATGGTTGTATTTTACATGTCTACTGGATTTACCACAAGTTCAGAGCTATTGGAGCTTTTGAAATAAACAACTTTGAGTAATTTTTCAGTGTTTCTAGACTTAGTTTTTCCTAGTGCTGAGTGTCAATGCAAGTTGCATGGCAGAGCTGGGGATGGGTAAGATTTAAAAGGGATTAAACGCAGAGTTCATTGTAAGCTTGTCTAGTGAATGTCAGCAGTTGGCTAATAAGGACAACCAGCATTTTTGGCTTTTAAGGAATTTTTAATTTTTTTTCTTTCCCTTGTCTTCAAATAAAGTGGCTTTGATAGTTCTGCTCTAAGCATAAGCCTGTACATGTATGAGGGCCCCCCCCCTCTCACTGGAAACTCATTCCTCTAGTGTCTTGGGCAAATTGTTAGAAATAAACTTTTGGTTTATATTATGCGTGTGAATCCTTTATTTGTCTATTGCGTTGTGGTTAATGTTAACTGTAAAATGGTAATGTTTTGTGATCGCATACTGTGGTAGTGTGTCGTTCTCATGACGGAGGACAACCTACCTGAACCATGGGGTTTCTGTGAATATTTTGGGCTTCTCTGTATCTAAAGACCTTTTGGGCATCATGACCATGTATGTATCGTGGCTTTAGCGACATCATCGGAGGGGTTTGCGAGTTTGTACAGACTCACGGGAAACGCTGTTAAAATACCCTTGTGACTGGATGGTAAGTGCATTTAATGGCTTCAGGACTGAACCTTTAGGCGCAGCTGGGTGGTGATCAGAATTCTGTGCAGAAAACATGGCAAAGTGGTAGTATCTGGGGTGTGAATATTGGATCAAATCTGCTCTGTTTTGATAGGATGTGTTTGGATTTACTCCCGGGATTGTCACTTTGAATGCTGCAGCATCTCTGATTTTGTGGATGTGGATTCATAAACTGATCTGAATAGAAGCTTGGATGCAAGTGCTGCAAATGAATTTCAGGATTTCATATTGCCTTTATTTAATATTGCATAGATACTGTAAATTTTCTTTGGGATTAAATAGCACCACAAACATTCAGGCTTCTGGGTGCCGTCTCTCAAAATGACAATGTTGCTTAATTTCCCCTGTGATAAATGGTTTGCCCACAGTAACCCATCATTCGCAGGGTCCTCAGACTTCATGCCACATGCACAACTGTAGGCTCTCTGCTGACTTCTTTCCATGTGCAATCATGCTATTCCTTGTGAAGCAGAACCTGAGGAGGAATAAATCTCATTTTATGCAAGAAGAGTATAAATCAGAACAAGCATTTGTCCTATAAATATTTCACAAACCTTTTTCATTCTGCTTCTTGGCTGCCATATCTTTTAAAAGAGAGAGGGAAAAGTATATTTTAAGTTGACTTTTTTTTTTCTAGTTGTCTTGTTCTTGAATGACCTACGCTGTAATACTTACCTGACAAGATACGATCAATTTTCTCCACAACCAGCTGTGCATCTTCCATGCTAAAGCACAGCGGTGGTTTGAACTTAAGCACATTCTCCCCTGGTCCGTCAGTGCTCATGCAGACCAGTTCTTCTTTCAACCTGGGATGGAAGGGCTCCTTATAGACCTTCGACCTCGTGTCTCCCAATCCTGAATTTTGCTGCTTTTCGTGACATTGGTGTAATACTAAAAATGATTCCCACAATTTTAAAGTCCTGTAGTGGTTTCCCAGAAGTGCCACTGTGTGAATGATTACCTTTAATACGGTTTGATTAATCTCAGTGATATGTTTTGGCTTCTTCAGGACAGTAAGTCACTTGCCAGGTGTTTTTTTAAATTAATATATATATAGATGGATGGATAGATGCTGTGGTGACTCAAAGGGCTGAGGACTTAGTGTGCCCCCTTCTGTTGCTCCTGGTGTACCCCCCACCTTAATGTACCTGTGTGATGCTCCCTCAGGGTAGAGAGGGGGGGGGGAAGCTCTGCTTATCCTGTGAGAATGTCCTTTGCAGTCTCTTGCTCACCTCCTCACTAGCTCTGATGCCTCCTCTGTGGCTGGGGTCCGCTGTGTCCGTTCCTTCACCAGCTCGAGGCCAACAAACAGCCCCACCCCCCTAGAATGGAGAGAGGTACCTTCCTTATTCTCAGGTGGACAGGTAAGAACGTTTGTATTATTATGTTTATGGAATAGTAGCTCCCAGAGAAATGGTCCGGTGTGAACCCGAAAGTATGGTTTGATAAACGACGGAAGTAATCTTGGTTAAAGCTAACAGTTTGGAGAATGCTGTGCCTTGAGAGTTTGCATGGGCGTGCCGAGGTTCCAGAGCATAACCGTTTGTGTGATGCAAGTACTCAGAGCAAACATCCCTTCAATAAAAATGCACCTGCTGTTCAAGCCAGTTTTTTCTCTATATATTACTGCAGTGCAACTTCTGAGCTGTGTTCCTCAAGCTCAGTAGTAGACAGTAGTGATGTGACTGTTCAGTATTTGCAGAAGAAACCTGTTCACCAAACTCTGCGTTTTTGAGCCAATAAATTAAATTACAAAGTCACAATTAGTGTTTGTCATGAATTGCAAGTGAAATGTGAAATTGAGGTCTGTTAAGATTTATTCATTCACTTTAAGAGTGGCATGTATAAGGAACAGCCATTTTCAGAGCGCAGACATTTTTCCAAAGTGATGTTAGGATTGGAGGTTGGGGTCAGACTGTACCTCAGGGGCAGTTTGGATCAAAGGCTTTGCTGAATGATCCACTGCTTTTTTTTGTTTGAATCCGTGACCTTCCAGCCATGGGCACAGATTACACCCCCCCCCCCAACCCAAAAACTGCTCTTTTCTTTTCTGAGAAGGGTCTGACTGCAGCTCTCACCTATGAGTAAGTCACCTCTGCCATAAAGCAATAAATCTCACCTGAGGGTAATGAGATGATGCCTATCTCATGCATGGAATTATGGGCTGTGTTTTGATGTAAAGGTTTTTGCTAAGAGGGCATAAATACCACTAACTTATAAAAGCACTGTCACCAGTCACCCTGCTAACAATATACTTTACTTCTCAATGTCTACCAAGTTGTAAAATGGTTTCACCAGTGAAGGGTTTCATTAGTCACCTTTTATCCATGTTTTAAAATGTTCAATGTTTATAAAAAAAATTCCAGTTAAGGGCTTTTGATACAGAATTGCATTGGTAAATACACAGAAAACAGTAACGTATCAAGCTTAACAAATGGAAAACTAGCGTCGTCGGACATAAATGACTTGTAAAGGGATTTAATTTGCGTCTCCAATTATGCAGATTTCCTTCTCCTGTTTTGTTTAGTTTAACACTTCATAAAAGCGCACCTGACACAAGCCTTAAACTCACTTGTTTCAACACCACGCCTGAACAGTGGACAAGCTTCTGACAAAAAGGAAACCTGTTTGCGGAGGTAGAGAACAGAGGGGAATCTATCAAAATTTAGCATCGTGATGATAGTGACCAAAATTTACGTTATCAGTGATTCATAACCGAGGTACTTAATCCACAGACTTTGTAGTGAGCAGATTTATGCAGAAACTATTTTCTTGTACTGAACTAAACACACCAATGGTATCACCGTGCAGCAGATATCGTGAGGGTGCGCCTGCTCCAGTCTTCTGCAGTCATCTGATTGTTTATAATGTATGAAACAGTTCTGCGTTAAACTGCTCACTACTTTCAAGACTGATTATTTTCAGTAACTGGATCATGATTTTGGGTAAGACATTGCTTTGGAGTTTTTCCATTGTATTTTTTTTTTAGCACTTTAATCACCACGGAAAGCACTCTGTCACATATTTTGAGAGAAGCCTAACATTTCTACAGCCAATATCTCCAAGACTAGGCAACCCCTAGTGCCAAGCTCTTCAAATTTGGACCTCGATTCCAAATCCAGGCCCTGTTTTCAGTTCTCTCAGGTAGTTTAATAATTACTGATTCTGATTGGCCACAGAGGCTTCACACTGGGCTCACAGGTAAAGAAGGCTGGAAAACCAGCAGGGCTTAAACCTTGAGGACTGGGAGTTGAATATCCCTGCCCTAGTAGAACAATCTAGATGGATAGATAGCACTTAGCCCCTCTACAGCATATGTTTTTTTTTCAATTTGGGGGTGAACTGCCCGTTTAATGCTGAAATGAAGATGCCAAAACAATATGCCTCCTAATCTTCTGTGTACATCTTTTCCTTACCCTCAAATGAAATTTGACAAAGCAAGTTCACTCATGGGTGAGGTCTGTAACCAGACCATTTTGGCTTTTTCCTCAATCTCTTTTGTTTTGTGAGGAGATGTGGCACAAGGGATCTTCCCCAGATCACACTAGTCCTCACCGTACATCTCCAATGATTGTATGCTTGCTCTGTAGCCGTTTCAGGAGGTTTAGTAGTTGTCCTCCAACTGAGGCTGCGTTCCTCCTCAAGTCTTCTTCCTCAATCACATCCAGGACTGCCAACCCAACTGCACAGGACACGGGATTTCCACCAAACTGCCAAAAAAAAGGGGAATGGTTGAGGAGAACCCTTGAGAAGCCCCCGTAAGCAGGGTGAAAGTGGATGACCAGTCAGGACTAGAGTGAGCGGGGGGCAAGATCTCGCTTTTTACCGTGTTGAAATACTCAACGCCAGTGGCTGCGAAGGCATCTGCAATCTCCTGTGTCGTCACCACGCAGGATAATGGGTGCCCGTTGCCCATGGGTTTGCCCATAGTCACGATGTCGGGGCAGAAATCGTCCCCCTGTAGCTGGAAGGCCCAGAAGTGGCTCCCCACACGGCCGAAGCCCACCTGCACCTCATCTGCCACAAATACCCCACCTGCGGCGTGTACATGCCTGTAGCAAAGGGATGGACTTATAAACAGTGTCACTGGCTACAAGTTGATATGAAGAACAGTTGTTTTACTTGTATAGAGTCACTATACACTATTTATTCTGAAGTGTTAAAAGCAGGACGTAACAGGCCTGGAGCAAAAAGTTGTCATGAGTAATAGAGTATGGTCCTTAGGCAATAGTAAACGCCACAACCTAGTCTTTCCTAATCCTGTCCTCAGGGATACACAGCTATTCTGTGTTTCTGCTTCCTGTCAGACAGCCTTTTGTTCTAAGAGGGAGCAAAAACAGTGGTCTGTCGGGGTCAACCAATACACACTCATAGAAGAGAACATACATACTCTGCTACCTTCTTGGAGTAACCTGAGGGTAAAATGATCTGTCCTGCAACGCTGGGCAGAGACTCCGCGAAGAAAGCAGCAACCTGCAAGAGGAAACGACGAGCACTGATGTAAAGCTGAAGTACAATAATAATGATGGATGGAGCACTTTTAAAAATAAAGATCTATTTTCCCCAAAATCAGCTGTTTTAATCAAATTTTTATATTTACAGTATCAGTAGTTTTAGTTAACCATGATCCAAACAATAAATATTGTAAAATGTAATGATATGCATTTTCATTGTTCCTTGCTCATTTAATATCTTGCTGCATGTAATTCACCATACATAAGTACACAAGAATCATGTGTATGTGAGATGGTTCACTTATCCACGGTTTATTCCAGGGGTGGCCAATCTTATCCACAAAGGGCCGTTATGTATGTGGATTTTCGCTGCAGCTCCCTAATTAGAGGACTGATTGGCTGAAGAGTCCTCACACCTGTGTTTGAACAGCTGACCTACAGGTTATCCGAAAAACCTGCATACACACCAGCCCTTTGCAGATAACATTGGCCACCCCTGGTGTAGTCTATCCACAGTAGGTCTTGGAACGTATCACGTGCCAATACAAGGGAGACCTGTGTGTGTGTGTATGTATATATGTATAAAATGTGCTTTTACACTACAGCCATAGTGTACGGGATTACTGAAGGCTGGATGTGTGTATTGGTCCCTGGGGAGTAGGTCCAGACCTTGCAACCTTTCTTGTGGACTTCTCCAATCAGATCCTTCACAGCGTCTGCATAGGCTTGACCCGGGTCTGGGTGGTCCTCCCTGTACCTCCCCCTGTACGTGTCGGGGAGCGGCGCCTGGGTGTTCAAGAAGTGTGAGCTGGTGTAATCCTTTTAACTCTGGAGATAGTGTACAACATCCCCAATGGAAACTTGTTTATACACACCACATGAACCCAGTCCTTCTGCCCCTCCAGTTTCCGGAACTTATAGGGGCTAATGTCAATCAAAGATGTCAGGTGGCCGTGGTATGCACTTAGAGGGAAATATGAATAATTTCAATATAAGAAGACATTTTTCTCTACAGCTAGCATGAAAAATCTTACTAAATGAATGGTTTGAGAGGGGAAAAGACTTACTGGTCCAGCACTATGACATCGTTATGTTTGGTGTACTGTCTAGCAAGTCGCAGGGCCAGGTCATTGGCCTCTGACCTGTGAAGCAGCCAAAATGCCCAAATGTAACGACCATAAACCCCAACAGTAACTCCCAACATTACTGCAGGCAGGACGTACCCGGAGTTGACAAAGTAGAACACAGAAAGTTTTTCAGGCAGCGTGGCAGCCAGTCGCTCAGCGTAGTAAACGATGTTGTCATTCAGGAAGCGAGTGTTGGCATTGAGGATCCCCATCTGCGCCGAGGCCGCCTTGGTGACAGCTGGGTTGCAATGTCCAACTGTGTCGCCCAATTCAATAAAGCTTTAAAAATCTGATATTATCTGAATTCTTAAATATCAGATGGTTATGGCATCAATGCTGTTTCTAAACAACTATTCTCTAAATTAGCTTGTATATGACGGACGATTAGATGCATTTACAAAAAAGTCAGAATTCCGGCAGTTTAAGTAATATAACTAATATCCCTATATTTGACTTTAAAAAAAACATTCACGAATCATGTGGCACTTACTCCCTTAATGTTTTAATAACGTTAACGTAACGAAACAAATACATGCGCAGACTTGACAGGACTTTAAAGGCGATAAAACAGCCAAGTGTGACCTGACAGGTAGTCACACTTAATTCGTATTTTCCTAGACGAGTGCCGCTCAATGACACATATTAAGGGGACCGCTAGAGGGTGACGTAACGTTCCCGTAACGTCCGTTTCCCTACCGTGCTGAACATTGCTGATACAGTCCAGGTACCGTTTCCCATTTTCGTCGTATAAATATTGACCACGAGCTCTTACTATTTTCACTGGATCTTCTGAGAAAAACAGTCGACATGACTTCCTGCAAGAGAGAAGACGTATATTATGCGAGACTGTGTATGTCCACTGTCTGTTTTACGGTGCAGGTCCTACTACTAGTGAATTCTTTTCGAGATCTTAACTTTTGGTTCACTATTTGACAAATGCATATTTTATTAATTATCCAAAGACATGGAAATCAGTTAACAACTTACCCAATGAGCCTTTTTCTCATTGCTAGAGTGGTGTCTTTATCGAACCGCTCCATAGACGTGCTTGTATGATTTCTTCTTCAGATTAAGAAATCCCACTAATATATTAAGAACGCTCCCGTGAAACTGGGGCCATGCATCACGTGTTCAGTACCGGAATGCGCCTGCGCAAACCGAGTTTTTCTCTTGTGTTGAAGGACGGAAAATGGATGAATGATTCATATTTGGATTTAACGTTTACTCCTTTATGACTAACAGTTATTTCAACGACATTTCATAACCATATGGAAATAAGTTTTGTTTGGTTAATTTGTTTTTGTTACAGGCAAGCTGATTTCTATGGCTTTATATGCAACATACATTATTATTGGAACATAAAGTAGTTCATTTAATCAAAGGTCGATGAAGAAGATAATGTTACAGTAGTAGTAAGGTTACTATAATTCATAACAAAAGTTGTACTGGTACCGTAAACATTTCCGTGGTTCGCCTAATACGCGAAATGTCCCGCTGAAACGATGCAAAATTTAGCAGAATCGTTGAATTCTTGTTACGTAACGCGAGAAGAACATTTGCTCAGTAAAGGACATACGAAAAGTCGAAATTCTAAGTATGCTGTGGGATCTACGATGCACGGGTGGTACACTGAGATGAAACGTAATTTCTCATTGGTCATACTGCAAAAAATCAAAATATGTTCCAGAATTACAGAAGATCGCAAAGTTGACTTTCCACGATGTTGCGAGTTCTACCGTATTTACTGTGGGAGATGCCGTCATTAAGCCATTTGATATCACTACTTCATGGGGCACAAATACTTAGAAATAATTCAGTTACTGCTGAAGTACAAATCATGAACAAATCATCAACATATATGAACAAATATGATATACGTATTTAACATGTTATTCATGACATTTCTTCAATAAGCCACAGGTTTACAGAACTGACATATATTAACTACCATATTAACTGCTTGAGATTAAAGATGCGTCACAGTTCATTAATGAAGAATTAACATGACATCGGCATGTAACTAAGACTTGGTTTGTAGTTAAATACATAAGTAATAGTATAATACTATTTAATTTGTGTCCTGTCAAATAGTGTCATCAATCGTTCTAATCAATTTGGAATTGAACGAAAACGTATATAATTAATATGTTGATAGTAACTAAGTGAAAGATATATACAAGCGCGATGCTATAGTGTACCTGTTTCCGTAGTGTAGTGGTCATCACGTTCGCCTCACACGCGAAAGGTCCCCGGTTCGAAACCGGGCGGAAACAACAATAGGTTTATTTTAAATTAACAGGCGTTGATTAAACTTATTTTTCTTTTTTGTGTCACGCGGCTGTTTAAAACGTTAATATTGGTCAGAAATTAAGCAGAAACAATAATAATACGTTAAATAACATTTTATCAAACCACCAACTATCAGCAATCACAACATCAAAAATATACAATTCAATTTTAAATAATTACTGCTACAAACATTACTTTTCTTAAAAATAAATTATGTTAGCTCTGAATGGCATCCGATTAGTCATTAACCAGTTTACCATGTGATCAGTACAATTACTGCACTCGTAGAAGAATCTAAAGTTATTTACATACAAGTATGATGCAATTACGAATAAAACACAAAATGACAAAAACATCGTGATATATGTTGTGTGTATGGGAAACCCTATGCGTGCTTGTCCACGTTCCAATTTTTGTTGTCACATCTGTCTCCAAAAACACAATGACGCTCATACGTTACAGTTTCAGGGTAGGGCATTGAACACGGGACAAACAGAGGTGCGAGACAAGACATTACAGTACAAAGAATTATTTTATGGAATATAAAAATGAGTAGGCAAAAAAGCAATAAATATGTGCAGTGGGACCAAAGTTTTAACTTGTATTAGTAAACATTCCACTGGAACACAGGACTAATTGTTGCTGATAATGGGCCTCTGTACACCTATGTAGATATATGTTTCCAGCTATTATAGTCATTTATAACATTAACAATGTCTACATAATATTTCTGACCAACCCGATGTTATTTTAATGGACAAATATATATATTTTTTCAAAAAGAATGAAATTTCCAAGTGACCCCAAACTTTTGTGTATATTTCTTGCCGTTTTTTCATGATAATGGAATAATGTTCTTGAGCTCTTGTGAAAACGAACAGTTTTTTTCGTGGTTTTATTTAGTCGGTAGTTTTCATGTTCTTTCCTTCATCACTGCAACGAAAGATAGACGAACGCCTGCGAAAACCCTGAATCACTTAGCCCACAGTGCCTCTAAAGCTGAAGACTTGCTATCTTTCTTGACTAACACTAATGTTAATATTTTCTACAGCAAGGCATAACGCTTTTTCAGCCCGCGTCAATCCTTGATTAAACAAATATGTGACGCGCTGGCCAATATATTCCTGCATTTGTAACAGGATAAATCCATGTGTGATATGCTGTGGCCGCAATAAATTAACGTTAGACTGTTTGTTCAACTTTGCAATGATTCCGTTATCGCGGGAAAATAACGTTCGTTCTTAGAGGAAATTATCCAATAATCATGAGAAAACAGCATAAAAATTATATTCCATGGTTTCTTATAATTTTAATACTCAGTTATACTTTCAATAATCAGTTCTACACAACATGAAATATCGAAGTTTCCGTAGTGTAGTGGTTATCACGTTCGCCTAACACGCGAAAGGTCCCCGGTTCGAAACCGGGCGGAAACATTAATTTTCTTAAAACATACATTCGTAAGCGTCGAAATTATCTAATTACTCATTACGCAGTTTACCATATGCCTAAGGCGCCAAATGGGCCCTGATTTGATTAGTGCAATTACTACAAACGTGGAAGTATCTTATCAAGTCATTTACGTGCAAATATGATGCAATTACATATAAAGCACAAAATAAAAACAACGTAATATAAGCGCGTACGGAAAACCAATGTGTTATTTTCCATTAAGCGTTACGGGTGGGGTTAAGCCTGTATGTTTGCGCTGATTTTTTAAAATATTGTTCGTAACATTAACAAATGTACATCAAAGAGACGGGGATTTTCAAATGTATATTAGGTTTATACAATGTATCGCCAGAAGTATATCAAAATACATGTGCGTTTAAAATAAAAGAAGTAAATAAAATTAATATAACAGAAAGAGAAGACTATACAGCCAGATCAAAGATTTACCATACTCGACTCTGAAATATTTAATATGTTAATTGGAGTTCACCCTTCGCTACTCCAGTGTTCCACTTGAACCGTTCGGGTTATGTAGGGCTGCAGCCCCACGTCTAGGGGGAGGAGCGGCGGCCGTCTCACCTGGGGTCGATTTAAACGCACCTGTGAGGGAATGGAGTCTTTCCTGTGGGACAGTAGCTGGAGACGGCATGACAGCACACCCAGACAGTGCGCTGCCCAGTCCGCTCGAGATGAGGTCAGTGTTTTATTTATTTATGTATATTTAAAGTGTATTTAAAGACACCCCCTCCCACCATGGGCCTGGTTTCTAATTTATATGCGTATATTTTGCCACATTTACGTTTCACCGATGTCCTCTGGTTGTATTACCGTTGGACGTGTGCTCTTTGTTAGGGGGCCGTGTATGTCAGTGTCTCTGCTCGTTTGTTGTACATAGTATGCGGGTGTGGAATGTCCTGCCGAATTTTGTTTCTTTTACTGCACAAACGGTTCAGTTCACGTGCACCCTCCTGATTTGGTTGTGATTGGTGAAACTTTGATAAACTAGTAACCATTTGAATCAAGCCTGTCTCTTTTGCTCTTCCAGTGGCCGGTCCATTCCCTCATGGCCTAGTCTCACAGAGATGTCTTTGGACACTTTGCCCAACCTGAGTAGTCCCCACATGTGTGTTCCAGAACCCTGGCTTCTCCCAGGCTGTAGCTCCATGTACGACAGCTTTGTCAGGTTGGTCAGGAAATGATGTACAGACTGACTGGTCAGTCCTTGTCCTGTGACTGCAGGTGTTTTGCTTTAAACCATCTCTTCCTCGATTGCAGTAACTTGGAGACAAGCTCGCCTCTCTCTGCTATAAGCACAGATGATGCGAATGGTGCGTTTGTGCAGAAACCTCGCAGGTACTGTCCTGTGGCCCCAAGCCTCAGCTTGTGCCTTTCTCATACTGTCCTGTGTTGACTGAAGTACATTCCAGGGTTGCCAGCATCAGTCAGCTTACCGGTGTGAGATTTTCAATCCAAGACAAGTCTGCACAGTTGGGTGTATGTAAGAGTTTTATTACCTTGCAAATAGTCTGTAGGGTTTGCAAACCGCCTCAATGCTTTTGATATAGGTAATTTAGGTTTATAATAGAATAATATAGATTTGCCGAAGATTCCCTACACTATGGAATCCAAAGCATGAGTCACACCAGATGCATAGGAGTTGGCAGCCCTGCATCCACTTTGACTTGCACTTGATTGTTTTGTCCTGGGAATCGTATTGTCCTGTCCCCCCCCCCCAGGTCTTCAATCCTGGAGCGCTGTATACTGCGGATGTCCACCTCCAGTGTTGCTGTGGGGACAGAAGACATGGATGGTATAAGAAGGTTGGACACATGACTGATGACTGTTCTTGTGGTGGTTTGTCCTTTATTAGTTGTGGTCTAAATGATGGCAGTGATGCTGCAACTACACCCTCTAGTTGGTTTAACCCATTTCCTATTAATGTTATCAGTCCCCGGTTGGTTAAGATGTAGTGATAACTAACTTGTTTCTTCACTGTACTGATGATATTGTGGTTGAGCTGCTAAAATTAGTATCTAGCCCTGGTCAGAAGAAGGTCTTCTGTGTAAATAAGTACTTTCTATGTTGTGTAGAAGATGTTAATGTCTGTTCCCTCAGATCCCAGTCCGAGACGCGCTGGTGGTATCGACCTCTGGATCCATCCAGGTGTGAGACCAATGAGTCTGTCTTGAAACGCCGACAGAAGCAGATTCATTATGGGAAGAACACAGTTGGTTACCAGAACTACCTACGGCAGGTCCCCAAGTATGAACTCTCATATGAAGATCCCAATTACACCCCCCCCCCCCCCATGACCCTGATTAGGGCAAGTTGACAAACTGGATGGATGTCACATATGGTGCAGCTTTTGCTATATTGGGTGTATCTTGGGCAGCATTCAGAAGTTTGTATTGTATAGTAATTTTATTTATATAGCACTTGGTCTAGAAGCAGTAGGAATCCAAGAGCCATTATCAGAATGGCTTTTAATTTGCAGCTGTACATAATTTTTGCTTGCATGACATTCACGGGACTTGAGGCTGTGGATCTCATGTTACCTGCAGGTGTTTCCGCATCCCTGGACTGCACCCCCGCACCCCTAACAAATATCGCACATATAGCCGCCGCTCCTGGGACATGCAGATACGCCTATGGAGACGAGCACTTCACGAATGGGACCCCCCCTCTGATGCACCCTGTCCTGCGTTGCCAGAGGCGGGAGCAGAGAAGCAGGATCCTGTGGACCAAATGTGAGTCCTGTCCTTGGCGATGGCACTGTGGGTGACGATGGCAATAAGCAGGCGATGAGCATTTGTGGGTGCTCCTCTCGCAGGGGACACCTGCCGGATAAAACTGGTGCTGAGCTGTGTGAGGGAAGACGAGGGCAAGCATCAGAGAGCATTGAGGATCTGGCCATGCTGCAGTCCTCCCCTCCAGCCCAAATTTCCCCAGACAGTTCATGGGTCTCTATGCAGGTATGTTGATTTTAAATATTGCTCCCCTCGGATCTAGCTTTCAAGCTAAATGCATCCCTCTGCCTCCTTTCTACATAGGGTTACAGGTTTTTGTCATGTTGATCGTCTAATTCAGTCATGATCTTCGCTTTCTCCAGGCCAACACTACTGTGTTCCGGTCCTCCCCCCTACAGCCCAGCCTGGCGTACTCTTTCAGTGCTCAGCTTTCTGCTGAAGAGAACGTGCTGGGTTGGCTGCGCTTCCTCATGGAGAATGACCGTGCCCAGTGCGCTCAGGCACAGCGGCCCGCTTGTGGTGACCAGCTGCCATGGAGACTGTAGTGAGGCAGGGCATCAAGTCACTGTTCCTTTACAAGCTATAAAGGATTTGTTTCTCTTAACGCGTTTGTTTTTGCATGGATATGCACACGTCTTGGTTCCGCACGCAATGGACATACGACGTGCTACATGGTTTGTTTAGGGCTTGTTCAAGTTTGAAGCCAATCTCATCCACTGCTGCACTATTTAAACTGCCATTTTAAAGTTCTCCATCCACTTAGCTGGCTACTTGCGATGAGCACTTTGTTCTGTCATTTGATGCCTTTCAGTTCAGTGTGACCCCTGGTCTGCAGTGACTCTGCGTAGGTCACGCTTTGGCTTGATAAACTTTTATACATTCTCACATTGCTTGTCACTTGGCCCCTATTTTTGATGTTCTTTGTGTGTGTTGGGGGGGTGGGGGGGGTTTTATTTTCAGTTTGTCATTTTGTACTTTAGGTACTGATGTAAAGTGAAACTAATAAAAAAAAAAATGCTTTAAAACTGTTGCTGGTGTCTTGTACACTTAAGACTTGTCCTTAATTTCTCTTGTGACTAAGGATCAAAGGTCATTCCTCTATCTATAGCTTTTGTGGCATCTAGAGTGATTGTTTGGTAAATTGCGCATCGAGTTGATTTGGAGCACAGGCTTGTCAGGCTGGGGGTGAGGATTGCGGTAGAATGATTTGTCATGCGCTGCTCAGAATGGCCGCAAGGAGGCAAGAAATTTACTGCTGTTCCGTAGTGGGAGAATACGAAGGCTTCCCCTTTGGGTGGTCAGCATTGCTTTTTGGTTGGGATAAGGTAGACTGCATTAAAAAAAAAAAAAAAAAATTGTCATGGTTTCAATCAAATGTATCATGGCGCTTATAAGCGAATTCTGTCGCTAATGGTATGCATCTAGCCTTAATCCATGAAAAGGTTTAAATATGTTTACGTTCTTAATGTAAACCGCACTGATAAGGCTCTATAACCAGACTGAAAATTATCTATAGTCGACATGACCACATAATGAGACAATGCCTGTCTAACTACATTACCCATAAGTCCACTGTTGGTTATACCCACTGGTCTCTTTGCAGACCGCATTTTTTAATTGCAATTTCTAAGTTTTATATATTCTGTTCTTGAAGCATATGTTGTGCCTATAGTCTTGTTAATGTGATAGTGACTAATGCATTTGTTGCCCCTTTTATGTTCATACTTCCGGCCACTCTCCAGAACCTTCACAAAATTTCTTGGGGAAATCCGAAGTAGTTTATTTCCATTCATGGAGATAAATTAGTATAGCATATGTCAATTGGCGCTTTTTAAGGCAAGTATTAAAGTATGTATTTGACTAATTGCATAATAACGATGTATTGGATCACCTAAAAATACATAATCGGATGAAGGGAGTAGCGACACCCCCGACAGTTGGTCTGTTCCGCGGAGTATTTATCCTTAGCGCAAGGCCATTGATTGCGCCGTGCAGATCTTGGTTGCTAAGGAGACACTTTGGGCAGGTAACACACCTTCACGGTCGATAACTAGGTAATGTTAGCACACTATGTAGTTAGCTAGTTTTCCAACTAGACAGACAACACTGCACGCCTTGACATGTGCGTTTTTTTTAGCAACGCTGTTGCATGTTAGATTGCTGTTGAAGGATGTATCGATGTGCATCTTAATGCCCGTTGTGTGCGGATGTAACGCCTATTCCCGCTGGTTGATGATATGCCATGTCATATTTTTAGTCATGCCCTACATGACTACTGTTTTCCTTTTGAAATAAAGGCCTCCGAGTTTGCTTCGCTTTGCGGAGCCCCCTCTGTATTCCGTTTATTATGTGATCGGGCTGTAAGAAAAGGCATTAACCCGGCAGGTACTCTCCTGGCCGTGGTGCACTTGGCAGCTGGCTAGCTAACTATCAGGCAGTGGGTAGCAATTAAACCAGCTCCGGGACTTAGGCTTTCTCTTTCGCTGCTGGTTAATCATTCCTAATCGGCCATTAAGCTTGCTAGATGGCGAATATTTATTAATTACTTTATCGTTAGATTACGTGTAACATCCATCAGACAATATTTACTTGGCGCTGCACTACTGCTCGCTAGTAAATAAATGTTGAATATGTATAGCTACAGGAGTCGGCTAAAAATAGCTCTATACTAGCACCAGTATTTTTGTTATGGTTCGCTGGCCAGTGAAGGAGCCTGACGTTCTGCTTTTATAAAATGCTGGTATGTGTTACGAAAAGGGATGTATACAGTGATTAGCATGTTTTAGGGATATGCTGGTGTTATGCTAGCTGTTCCGTATCGCTAGTGCTGCTTCGTTGCCAAGGTAACGGGCCCGTTTTAAATGGCCGCGGCTGCACGGTGAGCTAAGGCCGCTCTCGGGCCCCCCACCTCCGGGCCCCCCTCCACGTTATTGCGACGGCAACTTAAGCCTTCTTCATCCGGTAGTTCCCCCTGGTCGTCAACAGGTTATGCATGTAGTCATTTAGTGACTCCCCCTCATTAAAGTTTATGTCGTTGTCATAATAGTACTACTGATGTTGCTTGTGTAATGTGTTAGTGTGTCTCCCAGTGATAGAGTCCAGAAGGCAAAGCTTGTATTTAAAGTACAAGTATTTAAAACACAGGGTATGTAAATAATTTTAACGGTGAGCTCATGCCTTTTGTTATGACTCCAATAATTGAAGCCTCATTATGACGACCTTACATACTCAGTCAGTGCTTCGCTTTCGAGTCGAGACAAACCAGAACAAAGTCGCAGTTTCGTTGGAACGTGGTTTTGCAGTAGCCGCAGCTCTCGGTTTTATTGCTGATTGTTGCCCCGTCTGCTTTCCATAACCAACGAGCACAGAACAAAGGCAGAAGCGAACTCAAGATCTTCCTGTTCAGCTTGAGGGTGTTTAACTCGCCTGTTGCTTTCTGCGATGCGTGCTGGTGCTTTGACCACCTTATTTTAACTTATTCTGCAGCTTTTGTTGTCAGTGAGGTCCTGACTGAGAAGTTGCATTCGTTCTGTATTTAGAAGTGCCACACGATTCTGGAACTAGGAAATTCTATAGAGTTGTTCTTTGGGGAGGTGGTGTCATTTAAAGTAGTGCTTTGTGTGTGTGTGTGTGTGTGTGTGTGTGTGTGCGCGCACATGTGTACACTTGTCTGTCTGTTTGCATGCATGCATTCGCAGGCCTGGCTTTTCGTCAGTTGGGTGAATGGTCGGCTGGTTTGCAGACTCATTGTAGCAGCAGGTTCTGTAAGTTTGCATACGCGTATGGGCACCTGTCGCCGTTCGGCAATGCAGGAACCAGAACAGTCCTGCTCAATGAGAGAGGGGGAGCATGCAGAATGCTTTTGTGGGCCCTTACCATGCGTGTCGTTCACAGCTTGCAGAGGAGCCAAAGGAAGGCTACGCAAAGGTTAAGACCTGCCCTCTTTTAAATCCCAAAGCCTACAAAAAAAGACCCCAACCAGCCCCTCCTGGCCTATCCAATCTGTTAAGGGATCTGGTGTCGCAAAGATTTTTCCCATGCCTTTTGTCATGTGTTTTATGATAGATTTTTTTTAAATAGCTGATGCAAACTGGGTATTTACTGAGAGTGAATTTGGGAAGGGACCCCCTTCAGTGAAGTGGATTCTTCTTCGTTTCTTTCATGCTCAACATTAAATCTGCTAAAACCTTGTTTTCCCTCTACTCACTGAAATTCCTGTGTTTATATTGCTCCACGCTCTCTTGGGTCCTGCTTCTCTTCGCCCTGCTCTGGAGTTTTCTTTCCCTTAACCCCCCCCTTCCCTTTTGTCTCAGCTGCAGAACTGGTATGAGTTGCACTCAGCCCCCATCCCATCTAAGTCCTCCATTACACTTACCCTGGGGCACAGTATCCGCACGTGTGCATTCACAACAGCAGGGCTTGGCCTCGGGGATCGTCACACTCAAGCGAGCTCGGCTGAATACGTTGCGCTCATTATAGCCTGAACAGCCGGTTGTGTGGCGCCTTGGAAGCGTGCAAGGAAAGTGTGTGAAAGGCGTGCGAGAGGAGTCCATGCATTTGGTGCCCTTAAGTCCCACTTAGAAAATGCGCCTGTGTAGTGTAGGGTGCAGCAATTGTGGAATCTGACCCGTGCCAGCCAGACAGTAAGGAAGCTGCCATTTTCCTATTTCTCTGTGACCTATAAGGAATGCTGAGTTTGAGGACTGTAGTTGAGCATTTTATTGTAAAGAAGGTAGTGTTTGGTTCTGTTTCGTCCTGCAGATTTAAACGTGAACCTCTTTTGAAGGTTTCCTTCACCCTCTATGTCCCATGTGATCTCAGGTGAGTGGAATAGAAGAGTATAACAGGCATGGGAATCTGTGAGGAAATAAGCCTTAACATGTGGGAGCAGTTAACTCTGAAGACGGTGGGCTGGTCAGGCTGCAGGTGGGGGTTGGTGAGTTTGAGTGAGGTAGTTGTGTGCAGGCTCCTCTACCTTCCGTTCAGCCTGTCGGAGGTGTGAGAGGGGCTCTTGAATACAGCTCAGATTTAATCTTTATTAAATTTGGGCAGATCACTGTCTGATGGATGAAAATCTCTGTGTGACATGTGAGCATTGATTGGCAGCTAAATCCGTCCGTGGTGTTCAGAGACGAAGAGGCTTATGTGGAGTGGAAGAGCAAATAGACACTTTTTGTCTGACTGCTATTCCATTTGTGATTCGTTGAGTTCTGTTCAGTCTGTGTTTCAGGTACTGAGGGGCTTTGGGTCCTTAAGATTACAAATAAAGTTCTAGTTATTGAAAGTTCCGCTGTTCACTTGAGGGAGATTTTGCAATACTCTACCCAAATGAGAATGTGGAATGCAGCATGATGGCTATATGGTTCATCAGGACGTTCTAGCACTTTAGGGAATTCTTTTTCCAGCTGTATTTATTTTGTTTTTATTTAACCCCCACCCCCTACACTACTGGAGAAGTTTTTTTTTTAATAACTTTTAATAAGAAGATTTTGATTACTTCTGCATGCAGTCACTCTTTCAAATCTTGGTCCTTTTCAGGCAAAGCTGTGTCCAATGATGGCATCTCAGTGAGGTCCGGCAGGGTAGCCTGACCGCTGGAGGATCCGGCGTGACACTCGCGACTCGGCTGGACAGACGGACAGACGCTCCCTCC
>JABFEB020000002.1:18881878-18899791 GCA_019775895.2 Stomatorhinus ivindoensis | reverse complement strand
CGCCTCCCCCTCCTGCAGGCCGGAGGTCACTCGCCATGGTGACACTCATCACGGAACAGCTTCAGAAGCAGAGTTTAGATGAGCCCGCTTGCCGCGCTTTTTCCTTTAACCTGGTGAGGTGCTGGCATTGTTGCGTGTAAAGCATGCTGAGCATGTGTCCCGTGGAACATTGGATGCATCAGATGTGCTGACGGAGTCTTGGTTCAGCTCTCATGCCGCCTGCTCATTAAACGCACCTTCTCTTCCAGTCCGTGCCTGAATCTCCCAGCCCTGGAATCTGGTCCACATATGGATTGATGCCAGGTAAAGGCTTAAAAATTCACTCTGTCATCATTCATCATCTCTTAACATCACCAAACTTCTGTCCTCTTTTAATATTTCTCCCCGAGAAGTCGCCTATAAGTAAGACCGCTGTCTTTGACTGTGCAATGCTCCTTAGAAGCGTCTTATTCTGCTCCAAGGGGCTTGAAATCTGTCCCAGATACAACTGTAAAAGTTTGCATTGCTCTGGTTCATGTGTGTGAAAGAGCAAACATGACATGCTGGTTTTTCATTGCTGCAGCAAAGTGAACATATATCTGTGTCATTTTGAAGCTGAATTTCTAGCTGTTTAATTTCAGTGTGGTGAGAGTAGCTGGTCATGTGTTCTTCTATACAAAAAGGATTCTTGTGGTTCAGGATGACGGTGATGTTAGATGCTTCTGATCACCATGAATTTCTGTATTACATTATATCGGTCTTGATATGCAGCCATCAAAGTGGTAGAACCACCCTCATCATAACTCGTAGTATTAATGAGTATTAATTATTATGCATAAGTCAAACTGTTAGTATTAGGAAATTACCCATGTATTTGCACCACTTATCTTTTAGGTTAACTGACAACCCTATGCAAATAATTGGTACTTCATATAGCTTTTTTCCATCTAGTTCACTCGGCGGGTTGCCAACTTGTTTAGATGGTGTTTGCGGTTAATGCCGCAAGCATGAGTGTCTCACTTCTGTAAGTTACCAGTGTATGAAAGGTCTAAGTTTGTAATTCCTATGGTTCATCATTTGTAGCACAGAGATTCATCCATTTTGGCAGTGTTGCTTAGGTCTGTTATCATGGTCGTGCTTCGTTTTAGGCCGTCGGTGGTTTCTCTACCTTTATCATTCTAGTTAGGGTGGCTGTAGCTAAGCGTCCATTTGCTGCTGTCACAGGATGACGTCACTGGCTTGCAGCCTGCTTATACAACAGGATGTGACTGTATCACATCTATATCTGTTCTCACAATTCCTCAGTGTATGGCTTTGCTTTGGTCGCCGGTTTTACTTCGTGGAGATTCTGAAAGCTTTAACGGAAATAATAATAAAAAAAAAAACTTTGTAAAGATGAAGGGTGTGTTAGTAATACTTTTTTTTCCATTGGTTATTTACAATCCTTGGCTAAACACAGATTACAGTGGCCTTGAAGCAGATTAGTTACCGATTTTTATCCAAATAGTAGTTTAGCTACATTTTAAAGCACTTGGTAGATTAGATTTCTAGTAGCAGCTATGTTTCTGTTTTTCTGCTAGTAGCTATTCCTGTTGCCTAGTTTACCAACTAACCACCCAGACAACACAAAAGCCACTGGAAACGTGTCCTCGATTTAAAATAAATACATTTTTAAAAATACTAGGTCTGTTAAGGTTCTATTTTAAATGTACTAGTGAACCAGTTCTATTCCCCTCAGATTGTGTGGAGGGGCGGTAGCCAGATTGCTATCATATAGTCTGTATAAATGTGTGAATAAGGATGCAGGCATATTAAACGAACACGACAGCAGCCTTGTATGATGTTAGAGACTTACAGGCTGTCGCCATAACACCTTGTACTTCGTAGGTGACTGTCACTGTGACTTGCAGTACCTTGACCTGTATTCTTTCCCGTGCCCCTGATGGCCGACACGGCCCTGCTGCAGGGTGGTGACCAACGTTGCATGGGTTTAGAAAGTAGCCTGGCTTCACTATGGCTGGTGGAGGTAAGCACCAGGTTGCTGGAAGGAGGTGTGATGCAGTTAGCTGACGTGTGGGAGGACTCGAAGCGTTGGGAGCAGAGAGAGCTGAGCTCCGTCCTTTGCTTTTTGCTGGATACACGCTGCAGTCCAGCTGGGGACGGAAGTGAGTGATTTGCAGTAATGTGAGCCTGACGTTTCCACCGGCAGCAGTTACTAAAGGAGATATTTGCTCAGCAGTGATGCGAGGGTTCATATCAGTGCTGATTGGGCTGCCACCTAGATAACCCATCACCTGGGGATGGTACCAAATCGTAAGCAGTGCACAGTCCGCACATGAGGAACACGAAGGAAAGGGGCATTTGGAGAAGGTCCCACGGTAGCCTGTGACATTGTCAGATTTTATTGAGGTTTCCTAAATCCTCTAGTTATTTCACCAGAGTATGAAATATTATATGGTATATATTGTTAGTTTTCTTGGCCAATTCCAGTAAAAAAATATATATATATATTTTCAAATGTGACCCACCGATACCGATTTTTGCCAATTCTGATTTTCTTTCAAAGAACTATAATTGACAGCATATCCAAAAAAAAATTGGCTTTTCTTCATGTTAATGTAAGAATTTTGTTAAACTTTAAAACATCCCCCAAACTGCACTAAGCTGCAGGATCTTCTCACTTACAAAGTCTCAGAATAAAGTGCAGTGCGACTGGAAAGAGGTACAAATAACAATTAACTGACAATCAGTTTCTATGCACCCAACTTAATCTGGCATTTTGCTTTACCAAACAAGAGCAGGTGCAACAGGTTTAAATCAAACACGTCAGTTACTTGTACCTTTTTTTGTTTAAATTCACCAGATAACACACCAACCTTTTTTTTTCTTAAAAATTTTTTTTTACTCGTCTTAAAAGTCCAAGGTTGCAAATCTCCAAATAACACTGAAGTAGACTACACTCTTCTGAATAATGGGTGCAGGGTAATATTAATATCAGTGTCGTATGTTCTGCCCATACGATTCCTACATCGCTAGTAAACGAGATTAAGATCAGGCTTTTTCATACCTTCATTCTGTACGGCCAATATAGCGCAGGGGGTTAAAGTTTCAGTGAAACATTTTTACTCTGTCATAGGATAAAACCTTAGCTAGCTTTTGCAATTTTAATAATTATTACTTTTCAAGATTTTCTAGTATATATTTAATAATCAGTTTGAAGTTCACCTCTGATGCTTCACCTGGTTTTCGCGGTGGTTCCCCTATGGTTTAATTTGACTCTACATGTATTACAAATTGCAAGATTGGTGTCTTCACTCACAGTGTAGAACTTCCACGCTAATGACACGTTGGCGTGCGGCTGTGCGGTGCGAAGGGCCGGGTCCGCATCGGCAATCACGAGGCTAGTCTCATGCCTTGTCCACACGAACACGGGTATATTTTAAAACATACCTTTTTCTATACATCTTGGACTTTTGTCCACATGTAAACGGCGTCTCAGGTCACTGAAAACTGAGCTTTTGCAAAACTCCATCCAGGATTTTAAGAAACTCTGTATTCAGCATCAACATGTAGACAGGGAAAACTGAGTTTTTGGCTCGAAACATCAGATTGTGCGCCGTTGTCCACTTTAACATCAGAGCGTGCGCTGTTTGAGCAATGGCGGACTTGGCTGAAATAGTGCTTGTGCTAACCTTGCTGACAGGACTTCTTTCATATGTACAGATAAATGTTGAGTCACTCTTGCATTATATTGATCAACACAGGCGTCGGAATGTGCACCATGGTGTTCAACAGGACTGGCAGTTAGGCTTCTGATTGGCTAACATGGCAGTATGGTTAGCGTTATAATGCTGCCTGTTGTTTGACATGCTTATGACAGCGCATTTTAGCAGTTTCATGTGGACAGAAATTTTTTAGAAGACAATTCGTGTGGATGGGGATTTTTTTTAAACGGAGGAAAAACACCATTTAAAAAAATCTGTCTACGTGTGGACAAGGCATCAATCGATCAAATCAGCCGATTCGTATCCCTGGCCGACTGATCGCAGCATGTCTATTTTCCTGACTTGCCTGTAATATCTGGATTTTGTTTGTTTGTGAATTCATTCATTTTCAAAAGTTCACAGTAATATCCCTTTCGTGTTTTAATGGACCTCAGGTGCTTATAAGAGCTCTGTGAAATGTTGTATTCATGTTTGTCCCTCCTACCGGGAGCACCTATGTGTCAAGCTGGCGGAAAAACTGAATTGCTACCTGTTATTGAGATGTGCTTTCTCGGGACTAATGACTCATGGCCGACATTGTAGCTTGTTTGCTCGGTGATCTCCGCTGCAAGCGTGGGATGTTATACATACTCTTACCCCCTAGCTACTTGCTATTATGGGAAACAGTTTTTTCCCATAATGTTCCATTTGTTATGTATTGTTTGGTTTGCTGTTCAGGAATCTGTACGTTGCTAGTTATCGCAAGCATCCATGATGTCTAAGTCTGATGAAGGAAACATGTTTGTTTATACAGTAGATGTCAGGCCAGATAGTTGCAACTCTTAAGACTTTGTCTTTTGTTCTGCGTCCTGCTTCACACCTACGCCGGATTGACGCAGTTTGCATGAACAACGCTGCAAAAGTGCTGATGTAACAGTTGGCGAGTCGCATCATGTTCACGCTTTGATGCGGTCAGGCTTCTGCGGCCCTCTGGGTGTGCATGTGCTGCCTGTCCGGTCCTTTCACCCATATTTATGAAAGCCAATTTCTGGCGTGCGTGCGTGCGTGCGTTAGAACCTGAACCCTGCTGGTGCATGTGTGGGATTGTGGGATGTGCTCTGTTACTTTTCAGGGATGCACAGCCACACCAAACTTTTCTAGCCATTAACTGGAGGGGCTGTGAGTGTGAACGCAAATGTCTAAGTAGTCATACCGCACAATAAACGGACTTTACATGGTTAGGTCCCTAGGACTAGGTAACTTCCAGTTGACTCCCATGTGTGAATGGAGCAGTGAGAATTCTGGAGAATTCACCATAGGCGAGGGCATGTGTTGACGTTCTTATGGCACTGGCACGAAAATGGAAGAGCGCAAACATCCATGGGTGAAGGGCCGTTTACATGAAGATCACAATGAGCACGGCTAACCGGAGACATGATGAAACTTGGGAACTTCTGTCCATAAAGCTGTAAACAAAACGCTGTGATTTCCATAGCTTGCTTTTTGCATCATATCCTGTCTCCTGTGTGCTCTACCCAAGCGCCGCCTCTTATGTAAACCAGTATTTCTAGTAGGTATGAATGCATTTGACATGAACCATCTTGGGTTGTGTGCCACATCCAGAAAATGTCCGTACGCGATTCTCCGGCGTACGTTGGGAGTTCATGTGTGAAAGCGGCTCAACCCCATGGAATGAGCCAAAGAACCTCCCCCACCCGGGAAATAGCTTGATCCAGAGCTGTGGTTCCTTTGCCAGGGTCTGTCTGGTGATGACAAAGCAACCCTCAAAAGGTCTGAGGCACTGTCCCTGTTCTGAGGGCCCTCCCATCAGGGCGCTGGGGTCCTGCTCCCCCTCGATATGTTTATCTTTGCCTCACACGGGCCTGGGTTTGCCCAGGTGGTGATTGCTGCTGCTCGTCAAATGCTTGCGTGTGAGATCATCTCGCGCTCCCTCATTTCCCTGTCATGCTGTTCCTGTTGAATCTGAGGGGCTACCGGGGTGTGAAGTCGCGCGTTTGTGTTCAGTGATGCCTGGTGATTCCCCACCCGTCCCACGTCACAGTGCCTCAAGCTGTTTATTCCAGCTGCTGTTACACATCCAGCATTCTGGACAGTGAATTCCCTCCATTATTTAAAAACATCTTTTTTTTCTTTTCTCTTGTTTCCTTTTCCTGCGCAGAGAGCAGCTGGCCAGTGTGCCCCCGCTCCCAGCCCACCGTGCAGGACGTGCCGAGCCCCTCCTCCGGCCCGCACCCCCCGGAGCCCCTCTGGGCCGGCCTCCCTCAGGGCGACGCGCTCCGCCGTCTCCTGGTTCCCAGCACGTCCGTGACAGATCTCTGCTTTGCGGGTGCACCCCCGCCGCCCCCGCCGCCCCCCAAACGCCATTGCCGCTCGCTGTCGGTGCCTGAGGACCTGTCGCGATGCCGTTCCGCCTGGCGTCCCAGCGCCTCCAAGGTGTGGACGCCGGTGAAGCGGCGCTGCCACAGCGGGGGCGGCGGCGGCGGGTCATGCCCCCTGCGTGTGCCCGGCGCCCCCCTGGTCCCGTCGCTGCGTTCCTCGTCCAGCCCCACCTTCTTCAGCCTGGCACTGTCGCCGGACTCGCCGCTGCCCTGGAGCTTCCCCTGGGATCCCGCCGCCTGCGCCTGCTGCTCGCAGTCACCGCTGAGTCTGCCGGGGCCCGCGCAGCGCCGTTTCTCCCTATCGCCCGTGCACATCCGGGAGGCGGCCGCACGCTTCCTGCCCCCACCCTACCCGCCCGCCGGCCCGCCCTATGCCGCTGCCGCACCCCCCTCGCCCTCATCGGCCTGCAGCACGCCCTCGTCCTCCCGACGCCCCCTGCCTGCCCGACTGCCTCGTTGCCACTCGCAGCCATGCGATCTCCGCAAGCCCGGCCTCAAGCGGCGACACGGACCCGACACCCTACCCTGCGCGCGGCCCGGCCTCGACTTCAGCAAAATGACGCAGGTGAGCGCGTCCTTCTACCATCTCCATGTGTATTCCAGGTGCTTTCCAAAGATGGGAGGTGCCTCTGAATTGCCCCTCGTTTCCTCCCATGCTAAGGGTGCCCCCTGTCTGCTGACTGTGGCCTCTGTGTCTGCTTCTCTTTCGGCACCTTCGTTCTCTCTCTCGCCGTAACGATACGTAAGATCCCCCACACCCCCCCAGAAGGAGGTGCTGCTGCGTGAGTCCCCTCCAGCTTCGCCGTCGCTGCGGCTGTAGAGGCTCGAAACGGTGTGTCACAAGCTGCTGTGTGGAGCGTCACACATGGGAAAGGTGGCCAAACCAGCAGGCCTTGTGATGTAATCCATTCAGAGCTCAAAAGTGAAAAGAACCCCCCCAGCCCAGCCGTTTGCTTCCTCTTATTACTCACTCTCGATATGCTATTTCTGTCGAGGAGGGAGGGAGCAGTGATGCCCTGTGGAAAGCTGCTGCGTAGGTGTTGGTGGCCATGAGAGGGGTGAGGATGATGGAGGAGTGGCCTGTGGCCCCGGGGCCGTGCGCCACACAAAATGGCTGCCCCGTCCCTCACAGGGGTACTTTAACTGCCCCCTGCCTCTGTCTGCACGGCATCTTAAAACTTGATTGAATGTGTGTTGAATTTCATACTGGGGCAGGAGAGCTGGTTGGTGATTGAGAGGGGGAGGGGGGGGGGGGAATTGCTGGGTCTAAAACAGCCACCTGAGGCTGTATTAACAATGGGCTCTTCTCAGAGTTCCAGAACATTCCCTGCTTCCTGCAGTGCCCCACACCCCCCACTGCAGCCCCCGTCTCCTTCCACTTCTCGGCTGAATACAAACCTAGATCGTTTGGCGGGGTGCTTAAGTAAGTGCACCAATGTGAGGGTGAATGTGGGTTATGTATATATTACACTCTGGGGACCAAATGTAGCCCCCAATGTAATGAAAACCTGCTATTTTGACATTGCGACGGCCATTTTTTACGGTCCCGACAAATGCTAAAAGTTTCGTATTTAGTTCGGTTACTCGTGGTTAAAGTTAGGGCTGGGTTAGGGGTTAAGGTTGTCCTGTGTGTGTCTGAGCATGAGGGAGTGAGAGTGCTTACCCCCCCCCCCTTCCTTTTGCATCACACTGGCTTTGGATGTGGAACTGCACCCCCCCTTCACAGCAGACCTTGGCTCAGCAGATGGGAGTGTTTATACTGGGGTCGTTAGCCAAGGCCGGGTGCGGGGGGGGGGGTGCTGCAAGATGCATGCCCCCCCCCCCCCCACCCCATTGAAAGAGAGGCCAGCTCATCTTCCTGCCCGGACACCTGTGCTTCTGCAAGTCCGTTTCCCCCCCCGTCTGGCCCGCTTTCTTCTGCAGTGTCATCGTCCCCTTGCTCTCTTCCTGTCGGACTCTCCCTCACTAATATTTCTCATTTTCTTTGTTATCGCGACCTCCAGGCTAGACCTCTGCCTTCAACAGTCCCATAAACAGTGTCAGGAGGAGGAATAAATAGGCAGAACAGAGGCTTCGGTGGGGGCGGGGGGTGGCATGCAAGGAGCCCTTTGCTGGTGTGGCCGTGCTCCCTGGGGGGTAGATGCCAGGACAGCAGGTTGATATACTAACCAGACTAGCAGTGTAGGAATGTTAACTGCAGCTGCCAGCATTACACTATAGTGTGCAGAAGCAGTTGGAGTAGTCTATCCCAGTCCGGTCCTCGGGGACCCACAGACAGTCCACGCTTTTGCTCCCTCCTGGCAAACTGCCAAACAGTCCACAGTTGTGCCCTCTGGCAGGGAGGAGGAGGGAGCAAAAACGTGGAGAATCTGTGGGTCCCCGAGGACCGGATTGGGAAACACTGAGTTAGAAAAGGGGTTAGTCCCTCTTACTGGCTCCCTCACTGCTGAAAGCAGCTGTAGTACCATCAGTATGATTCAGCTCCACGGTCCCCTGGGAGAATCAGCCCGGGGTCTGCAGCAGGGCGTGAATGTCAGCGTCCTGCTTAGCGTCCTGCAGGGAGGTGTGCGGCAGCTCTCCGGGCCATGCGGTGCTTTTGTTTGCGTGTGTCCACCCTCCTCACACTCGAACTCCCGCGGCATGCTGGGAGGGGGGGGGGTGTTCTCTGCTTTTGGGACTGAGGGTGTAGCAGGGCCTGGGAGTGACTTGGGTGTAGCTGCTGTTAAGATTATGATTAATGTGAGCTGCCCTTGTTCAGCCTTTAGTTTGTTTTTGTTTTTCCTTTTGTTTATCTCATTTTAAAGCCTTTATCTGATTGGTTCAGCTAAACATACATCCCTAGTTGTGTAGATCCCATCGATTGTGGGGTCCCCACCAACCCCCCACCCTGGCCAGACTTCCATGATGGCCAGACTTCCATGCTGCAGTGCCATATAAGGCAAGTGACTGAGAATTGTAGGATGAAAGCTGTAATTTCTATTAATATCTGCTCCGAATGTGGATGTGTCTCCATGCCCCCTTTGGCTTCTCATGGCCAATCTAAGCCTCCCTAAGTAGATTAGGGTCAGGTTTGTTGGGTTCTGCTCGCTTTTGTGACCTGTAGCCATTCCCTGGATTTGATGATGTGTTCCTTTTGACCTGGGAAGTTGGAATTTCCCAGTTCCTAGTCGGAAATTTTAACTAGAATACAGCCTGAAGTTGGGAGTCCCAACTCGGAAAGTCGGAGGAACCTCTACAACCCTAAGCTCAGAGTTCAAGATGACTGCATCCTTTATCTGCAGTTATACCCTGTTTATTAGCGATCATATCTTATTTGTGTTGCATTAAATCGATCATTACCACAGTACTGTCCAACCACTACTGTGGTCAAGTTGCTACGGTGATTGTATGTGCAAAGTTGAGTGACGCCATTTCCAGCTCCGACATTGCAGTGCTGTTGTCGGACTGAGTGGTGCCAGGCCTTGTATGTGCACTGTGCAGGCACTGATAGTGCCCGATAACCTCCGTGCTGTCACGCTAGCTCAGACTTTGCCCTCATTTTGCATAGGTTTTGCTTAATTTTATGTAAAGTGAACCTGATGTGACTTCTATCCCCTCCCAACTACGCACTCCAGGAAGTTCACAGCTGGGTGTGTCAAGTGATGTTAAAGGTCTGCTTATTCCTGAGAGGCCCTGAACCGTTGCCTCTTCATATGGAAAAGTACTGACTGTGCCCTCCGCCCTTGGAGGCTCGCGTGCCCCTCCCAGATCACGTAGGCAAGATCTTCACACAAGCCGGTGCTGCTGTAAGCTCTAAGCCGATAGTCCGAGTGTCACAACATAACAGAGGGCCGCCTCAGGGCAGTCTGGGAGGGGCAGCGATGGGACGCTGCTGGCCTTCATGGAGCCACCGTGCTGGGTGGACTCGGCCCTCCCTGGGTTTTACCGTAACTGACAAGTTGGTATAAAATAAAGTGGAGGGGAGATTCCACAGCACATTAGTTGGAAAGTACAGAAGCTCGTCTAGAGCTGAATGATTATATCCCTGGAATTTGTTCTATAGTTATTTGGTGGGGGGGGGCGCATTATGCTGGGAGTTATGTAATGATGCTGGACAATGGGGAATAAATCTTATCTTATTGTTGCTGTTGTTGGCATAATGTAGTATCTTTACGTTTTGTTTATGAGCCTGCATTTCTGAAAAAGGAAGCGTTATTTTTTTGAAGTTATGCACTCTTTCCTTCCCCTCGCGAAGGAAATACACCCGTTCTTAAGTCATACCTGAACTCTGCAGGCGCTCTTTCTAATTAATAGCCCAGCTTAAGTCATGTGTATCTACCTCAGTTCCATTTGACAGATGTAGCTTGACGGACTCGCGTTTAGAATTCTAATGCTGAATTCTCACAGGACGATGATGTTACTGCGCTAGGTACTGTACTTGCTAGTAACATGAAGATTATGTCCTTCAGATACAGAGGAGTCCCCTTGCGCATCCAATAGTTTGTTCTTAAACAAAACTGTTATTTCGCCGGAGATCATGCGGGAGGTCGGAGGAATAAACGGCGGCTGTGCTTCGGATACGTGTGGTAAGGGAGTGATAGGCAGGTACAGGCAGCCGCCCCCCCCCCCCGGCCCCTGCCTGCAGCCGGACGGGCGGCGCGTGCTCGCGGACGTATTTGCATGCGCTTTGCATACAGCTGCACGCACTGAATGCGCGCGTCGATCTCCCGCCTCGTGGTGGGCGTCTACAGTACTTACTCCCTCTTTAAGTCGCTGCCCTTTGTTCCCGGGTCCGGTACCTCGGCCGCTCAGTCTGGCGGCAGGTGTGCGGGGGGGGGTATTCGGCAATGTGAAGCTGGGGCTGGTTCATTATGTAGGTCGCGCCGCTGGGAAGGACACGAGCTGGTGAGATTTTAGGCGCCTGTTTTTCGAGGGGTTCAGAGAAATGCCCCTGCGCGCATCTGAGCAGCACCACAGTGGGCTCGTAATCCGGGAGTCACGTGGGCATGTGCCGAGAAATATATTTGTCAAGTGTGGGATGAGAAGCTGGGAGTGTGCCGGTCCGATGGCTCTATAGTCTTTGGAGCCTGCCAACTGTCCCTGGTCCCAGTAACCCTGTATGCAGGGCCTATTATCTCCCAGGACTATTCTAGACTTCAGATCTGAGTTTTTCTTTATTTTTTGTTAATTGTGAATGCCTGCCATTAAATTAAACATTCAATTATCCCCATTTTTTTTACTAATTAGTTACGGGTCTCCCACTAGATCTCTGCCTTTGGTTGCCCTTTGAAGCTTTTTCCTGTTTTAATCAGGTGATGGAATAAGGATTTGACTATTCTTATATATCTATTCTTATACGTGAAGATCAACCAAATATTCAGAGTTGGTATAGAACAGTTATATGGGGACTTTATCCTTAACTATTTTGATAGCTACATACAGGTTTTTTTCTTCTTCTCAATATTTTAATGGTGGAAAGATATGGACAAAGTAGAACGAGTGCCTAATTGTAAAAGAATTCTTGAAAACTGCCCTTCCTCTATTTTTACCCATCAGAGGAGTTCTGGTGAGAACCTATCCCATAGAATGCTTTAGTCAAACAGCCTTTCCTTGCAGCTCCTTTCTGATGCTCCCCAAGGCTTCGTTTTAACACTTCTGGTATTCATCTTCAGTCCATCACCTTCTGTATCCACACTTCGGAAGCTGTGGGGTTCACACATTTGTTTCACACGTTTATACGCTTCTAGGACTGAGCAGTGTAGTTGGAAAAGCCGACAGTGGAACAGCACTTTGGCCTGTTGATAAAATAGTACCAAACCTGTTCAGTTGCTTCAAGTGATCATTTCACACAAGTTTTCTTTTTGTGAACACACCGGTTAGTTTTAAGCTGAGCTCAAACTCATCTTTTCACTGGTTGAAATATCCCATTATATCCCATTTCAGCATTCCAGTATGATGATTTCACTTTTAGGTTGTATAAATGTTATCATTATGACTGATGGAATGACTTACTATATATATTTTTTTTGTACCCCCCCACCCATTTCCCATAGACTCGGAGTGGAGATCCCCTGAGATGTTTGGACCGGACCATGTCTGGCTGCGGAGGGGTTATCTGCATAAATCAAGAGCCTGTCTTGGGCGACTTCAGGGGGTCATTTTCACCAGCAGACGGCCTGGGCAGAACAAGCATTGGGCCCCTCAGTGAAAGTGAGGAGGAGGAGGAGGAGGAAGGTCAAAGGAAGATTGACTGCGACGGAGGACAGCATAGTGTCTTTGAGAGAGACTGTACAGAACTCGACTTGACCCTCATAGAGGAAAATTAAGATTTAAGTGATGGCATCCAGTGCCCTATGGGAGAGGCTCTCAGGGACACAGCTGCCCTCCCAGGGAACTCAGACGAAAATCACAAAACGGATTAGGCTAATATAAAATTAATTAATGCAGGTAGCCATGGACACTGTCCTTCCAGCAAAATACATTCCAAAATGTGAGGCCAGCTGCAGAAAGTCCCACTAAGCGCTAATGATCAGGAGATCCGACAACATCTGCCACTCCTCCCCAAGAGAGAGCCTGCTTTGGTCACTTGGCAAGACTCTCTTCAGCAGAACAATGGTTACCCTGGCAGACTGGCGCAGTTTCCATCAGCCAACCCCTGGCTTTTCAGCTCCTTTCATCCACCTCTTTTTCTTTAATGAATTGACAGCTTTGTTTTTGGCAAAAACGCAGTACTACTATGTACATTTTCTGCTACCCTACTACCTGATGAAATGAATTTGAATCAGCATAAGCCTTAACACAAAAAGCCAGATTTTTTTCTTTTTTAAACCAACAAAGGAGAATGTGTAGCTGTTATGAAAGTTTAGTTATTTTGCTCTTGTTTTACTTCTGTGATGTTTATTTCTAATGTCAACAATTCAAATTTTGACTCTGGAAAGGATACAAAAATGTATGATGAATGCAGTGTTGTAAGCAATGTTTAAACTGCAGTCATTCTGTAGGGCACAATGTAATATTGTACAGTGATCGTTAGTTTAAAAAAAATGTGTATAAAGAGACCAGTTTAGGTTGTGGGCAGTAACCTGTCAGAGAAGATTTGTATTGTATGTTACAAGAAGGCAATTTCCTCTTATACAATTTGTGTACAAATAAAGTTTATTAGAGATTAATTTTACAAGAAACAGTTGGTGTAGAAAGTTTCTTTGTGTGTTTGTACTACTATACTGTGCTGGTGTGTGTCAGCATGTCAATGCTAAGTTGGCACAAATGGGCATACACCAAATGGTCAAGTAAACCATTACCAGATCACGTTAATGTGTTTCTGCATTGTAAACAGTCAAGATCATTCCTGGAAAGCCTTTTTAACAAGCTCAAACCTATACAACACATAGGTATTTACAATTACAGGCAGGCCAATCAAACGTTTAGAAACTAACGGACTGAATTACTTCGTTTCTAGAAAGAAGGGCTAGCAGCCTTTTCATTATATCGCTCAAAAAGAGTCGTCAAAGCAAGGTACGGGAGTATAGTGACCTCTAGTGGCCCAAATGGTCAACCTCGAGCTGGCAGTAACTATTTACAAAAAGCAAGAGGCATTTACTACCAGTGTTGCATGCAAACTCTGTTTACTTTGTCCATTTTAAATATCAAAAACGATTAGTTGTGTATCTGATTTAGAAGCAGACTCGACTTGGACTGCTACTAAAGTCAATAATACTTGCAGTTTCTTGTGGGTAAATGGGGGCGCTGTTCTATTTTCGCTTCCTTCATATCGGAGGGGACCCTCTCTTTGTGCGTTACAGAGGCGTCCGCGGCGGCCTGACCTCCGCGAACCGGCTGCTTCCTCTTTTTCAGTTTTTATGGCGATAAGGAGTGGGCGAACCGTGCAAACTCGTTCACGCTGTCTTGGCACGACCGAAAGACGCCGCAGGTAAATAGCCTGCCGGGATCGCTCAGTGCAGTGCGGAAGGGTGCCGTGGAAACGAATTACACATTTGCGTTGTATTTTAGGACGAAAAAAGTGACTTTTATGCTACTTCTGTCTGCCTGCGAAGATCTACATAGGCTTCCTCTGCTTGTTTGTCTGTGCCCCCCCGCCCCACCACACGCAGCGCTGCGCGGACAGTATTAACCCTCGCTTGTGATCTTCGCTCGACATCACGCTGGGTTTCCTCGCATGTGCTAATACATGGCTTTTAACATTTAAATTTTAAACAGTGCTGTCTGGGAGCGATGTTTCCACGGCTAGACAGAAAAAACGGTGGACACAGGCGGCTTTAACTGCCTAGAAGGCTACTGATATTTTTTTCAGTAAAAGTATTGGGCAGTGTAAATCATGTGCAGTGCCGACGAAGGAATAACTGATACCTGCAAATGTATTTTCACTTGTATCTTTTTTGCAAATCTTATTATGGAGTTTTTCAAATTCAGTGTCCATGTATAATTGATCTAAAATACACCGCAGGTAAATAGCCTGTCGGGATTGCCCAGTGCAGTATAATTGATCTAGGTTATACATACGTACATTTATCCTGTCCGAAAATTAATGACAACTCGACGTGCCTTAGTTGCGAGTGATGATTTTTCTATAATCTTCAATTTCGCTATGCTCGTCTGTCATTGGCTCCGGTTACGGATGTATCGTGCCTTTACCGGAGCCCCGCCCCCTCTGACGTGCCTACCGCCGTCCGTCGCCTGGAGACCGCGCGGCTGTTCTCGAGCTAGAATGTCCGCTTTGCTGTTACTGTACTTAGTTCTGTCTTTCGTTCTCACCAGTTTGTAACTGCAGTCCGTTTAACAACCAAAACCAGCTTGCTTTGTAATGTATCGTTTCTCTTGCCTGCCTTGTAAGGCGTAGTGTTTGTACGTATTTTGCCTCGTCGTTTATGATTTACTTCCCTACAAGGACAAGTTTTTTAGCCACTAAAACAGAAGAATTTTCGTTTCTGCTGCATTTGGTTTTATTTCTGTGTGCAAAACATTAGTAATTAACAGTTTCATATTATTTGTCAGCAATATAAATGTTTTTTTTTCCTGACCTGAAACTTCTTATGAAATAAACAATAAATCACATAAGTAATGCCGTACGGGACCTGGGAAAAGTGTCAGGCGTTTATTTTTTGGCTTTATGTTTATGACGCGTTTTTGTGGCGTCATTGCGCGCCTCCGCGGACGAATGGTGCGTTCGATAATTTCTTTCCAACTCGGATGAAAGCTTCACGTAAAACGTCACTTCCCGTCGGAAACACCTCTTTTTGGACGTTAAGTCGGACAAGATTCTGTTGTCAGAGTTGCCCCTGTGACGTAATTTCAACATGGCGGCTTACACACTCAACAGTAATTCTATTTTATAAATCTTTAAAAATGTATTAATTAGTTATAAATGTAATTACACGTGTTCGATTTAGAGAATACCGTATCATGGCCGTAAACAGGATATTAGCATGCAATATCAGAATTTTACCAGACTTGTTAGTGTCTTTGATTTGTTTGTAGTTTGTTTGCCTCTCGAAAAAAGAATATCGCTGTGAATGTACTGAAATGTTTTATAAAACGTTTAATGTGGTTTGACTAGTTCGTGTTTCTTGTTAGACTCTCAGAAAAATAATCTCACTCTAAATCTGCTCAAATATAAAGCAACAACACAGCAGCAGCGTATTCATGGAAGCAGCCATGTTTGTTCCGAAATGTGGTAGCTCGAACGGGAGATTGTCGGACGTGATGTCACTCAACTCGGAATGTCCAAGTTCCGAGAGAAAAACGAACGGACCATAAGGCTGGAAATTTGTGGCTCTGGACACTGCGCCTGATCGATTCGCTGGTGTCCACTTTAAATACCAACATGGATGCTTTTGACAAGCACTGGGGTGGTTTCCAAATACTACAGAATATTTACAATAAAACTGTTATATACATGTAAAGGCGTGTGTATGTAAGTTCAGACTTGTCTCGAATTGATAATCTCACGCCAGCCGAAGTTGGCAACTGCCTCTGAATTTGTAAAACATGGAGAGAGGGACTTACACTTCACTGTTGTGGTACATGTGCAGGGAATATCAGAATAATAATTTGTATTATCATTAAGAAAAATATAAATATGTCGTGCGCATATGCAAAGTACCCGGTTTCACCGGTGAAGTATGAATGTTTCCAAGTACGCATATGTAGAGTGGATACTTGAGTGTTGCACTTTTACTGAGACATGAACCAGCCTGTAAGGCCAATTCATACTTCACTTTTCCGCGTGCGCTTTAGGTTGCGGACGAGGGTTCGTAACGTAATATTCGTCATCAGGGGTTGAGCGCTAACAACTACGGTCTGTGAGCGTGTGGCCCAAATTTTTATGCGGAAACCTTGCACGTCCACTGCGCATGTGCAAGATAATTGACCTGTTATATCCAGTAGGTGGCATGTATGTAAACTTTGTCCCGTCAATTTGTTCAGCTCACAACAATGAATATCAATAGTTCTGGAAACATCACCTGTATTTGTTCAGACATTAAACTATGGGGGACAGTGCTCACCATGTAACTGTTGTGTTTATATGTATTTTTAAATAATGGCACTGTCAATTCACCATCAGAAACTATAAACAAGACAACTGGGCTATGGACCGTGAAATGCATACACAGAAATTATTTTGGTTTATCCATGTTGTCACATTGCAGCAAGTGGTCAAGTGTAGTGGAATCACAAAACTATTGCAAGGGAACGCAAAATGATTTCACAAAGTATTTTGCCACCCTGACCTCTCTTGATTTTTGATTTCTACCGAAAATCATATTTTATCACAAGAATCAGAATAGTACTTTCAGTAAGAAATGTGATCAGGCAGAAGTAAATATTAAACATATTTACTGTCCAAATTGTTTGTGAGACAAAACCAGCGTTAGTTAAGTATTTTTACAAAAGAAAGTTGGACTTGAAACTTGAGGTTATAGACCGTATCACATCCTGCTTTTGCATAAGCTTCATTCACACCTAGGAGATGAAATCTGCTCTCTGCTGGTCTGGAGGAATATCAATGCAGTACGTATGCATATCTTAGCACATTGACCTCCGTACCCTTGGGTAACTTGTATTTTTACGTTGATCCACAGGGATCTCTGATGAGTAGGTGAGGGGGAGAGGCGAGTGTATTTGCCAGACAGAAGGATACTGCTGTGGACACCTAAATCCTCCCGGTGAGTGGGAAGGATGGGCAAAACCCTGCCTGCTCTGAACCCCACAATCACTGGCTTCCTAACGCCTTGGATGTGGCCACCCTTCCTCCTATGTTACTGCCACGTAGGACCCTGTAGGCAAAACTAAGGTTTGACTTGTGTGTCGTCCTTGTTTCCATGGCAGGACTTGTGGCTGTGTGCACTTCCTCCTCAGTGTCTGTCTTAGTGTGTGCCGCTGTGCTGCGTGGTTCTGTTGCGCCTCCCTGCCCTGGCCCAGGTGACGAGTGCCAGTCGATGGCTATGATGGACAAACTCAAAGTCAAGCGACAGAGACTGGACCGCATCTGCGAAGGTTAGTGCCAGGACGATCCCAGCAGGTTACTGGGGATATAAATATACACGGTCGTGTCGTTAACATGTCTCTACTGGCATTATTTTCCTAATACTGGATATATTGCAAGGAATTTGCTTCAGGGAGTCAAATGTACAACGATTGATTGTGTACGCTGTCTTACTTTGAAGTTTACCAAGTCAATAGTTTTACATTAATATTTTCCAATAAGATCATGTTGGAACTGACAGGATTATTTTCCCAAAATCTACCTCTTCCTGTCTGAGTGAGGCTACCCAAGACCTTCTGTGTCACTTCATGCTGTCAGGTTGACTGGCTTGGGGGGGGGGGGGGGGGGG
>JABFEB020000002.1:18844278-18855085 GCA_019775895.2 Stomatorhinus ivindoensis | reverse complement strand
ACGTCTTCTCGTCTCTCTGTATATCTAAACAATATATAGAAGAGATGACAATAAAGTTTACTTTGACTTTTGACTTTTTAAACAAATTGTTTATTTCACATAGTTTTCTCTTAACTGCAGGATTTCACAACAGGTACATTTGGATATCCAATTTATTTTATGATGGATTGACCATCCATCCATCCATCCATTTTCTATACCTGCTTGTCCGAAATAGGGTTACAAAGATATAGAATACCATTATATTCATATGAATTATATTATTTCGATGATATATTTAAATAGCATATACATAATGACTAATAATGTACGTGTCATATAATTATGAAATAGCTATAATCTGTAGCTATAACCGTCTGATTATATCGATAAGAAACGACTTTGAAGTAGCTTATCAGCTTTGCGAAGCACTGCTTTGGTGTGGGCGCAACGCCGCGCTGCGGCCGGCAGGAGTCGCTGCGCGCCCTGTGAGCACGCGCCGAGTATTTGAACTCCGCAGTAAGGGGAGCGTTTGATTGTTGCAGGGCTAAATGGCGGACGGAGCGGGACTGTTGCATTGTGAACAATAACATTTTAACGCCGCTGTCACGTATTTCTTGAAGCGACTGGGTTGGGAGTCCCCACGAGCGCCTCGCTCGTTTCTTTTCTTAATATTATTATTTATCACGGCCTTTGTAAGTACATCGGAGTTGTCCAGTGAGGAAGTTGTTCTTGCTGGCCAGGCAATATGGGGGACTCTCTGGGCTTGGTGGGGAAGCGCTTGCTGCTGCTCCTCGGAGACACGGGCTCCGCCGCGGGACCCGAAGCGGATCGGGCCGTCTGGACGCGCGAGTGGCTCCGTGGGACTGTTCGAGCGGTTAGCGTGGTCGGCTTGGCCAGCCCAGGGGTGGAGGTGAGCGGCGCAGAGGGGACGGCGGCGGCGAGGCTAACGGTCAGTGTTTACAAGCGGACGGACAGGCTTTGGGAGCCGTTGCGAAGCGGAAGAGGAGGAAGCGCGATGCGGGAGCGGAATCACCAGACGCGGTGCTCAGGTTGCACGACTCGGGCGGGCCGGCAGGCAGGCAGGCAGGCAGGCGGGGTGGGGGGGCGGCCGGTCGCTTTTGTGCTGGAAGAGTCTTCGGCAGCTGCAGCCTCGCACTGGAGACCGCGGCTTTGGGCCCGGTCTATTGATGGCAGGCAGTGACGTGACCAGCTGCACAGAGATGGCAGACCGTCCCGGGGGCGACCAGGGGGGCTTTATAGGGAGCAGTTCCACTCCTGCGGCTTGTAATACGATTTTTTTGCTGATGTTTTGCGACTGAAGTGCTCCTAGTGTCTCCCGTAAGTCAAACGGGGCTGTCGGCGGAAAGCAGTGTGAACTACAGGGCGACGCAGGTCTTGGAAAATATAAAAAAATACATACATTTAAACCATATATACAAAAACTTTAAGAAAATATATTTGTTTTCTAAGTTGTCATAAATTAAGTAATCATTTAATATGATAAATTATATATAATTTTTGCACACATTTAGAAATAGTTTTGCACGTTTGTGAATTTTCCTTTTTTATATTTTCGCATTAGTGGCACACGCATGCATGTGGCTATTCCCTTTGCACTATTGATATTTTAATGTGGGTTGTAAGGCGTCTGCACGCCCTTCGAACAGTGCCATCTCCTACGTGCAGGCAGAAGCGTGTCCTCGATGCTGCGCGCTGCGATCGGGCTGAAGTTGAATGTTAGGATTAAGGGTCGCGCAGAGGATGCTCCTGGAAAGATTCTCGCTGCATCTGCGTCTTGGATGCGCGTTTGTTCGCCGGAGTGTCGCGTGTCAGGCGAGGTTTGTGATCCGGGCGATCTCCGGGGAGATGGGACGCGAGTGGACGTGCCTTCGAGTCCGGACCGCCTTAATCGACTTTTTAATATTTATGCAGGTGCCGGATAGTTGGCTTTACTCATATCCTTGACCTTGGGCAAAAGCTTCAACTACTCCGCTCCTGTTTGTTGAAAGCTGGGAAGGGTGTGAAGGGATTGTTTTTGGTGTCTTTGTGGGTCTGGAGTATTGCGACATTTGTACATCTGTCTTGTCCATCTGCATCAGTGTAGGCTGCTCTGGCTCAATGACAAGAGTGAGCGGCCTTTGTGTGAGCTGGAATCGCTCTCCCCCAGGTGTTCGTGGAGTATGAGGAGTGCCCTTGGCGACGCCGCTCCTGGGTGCAGCTGTATGGGGATGAGGTGCGAGCCATCTTTGTGGAGAGCTCCATTGTGTGGGCTGCCCGCAGCGACTCTAACCTCCCAGGAAGTGGAGTGAACCCAGTTTCTGCTTGGCCTGCACTGGTCAGTACTTGGAGCTTTTTTTTGGGGGAGGGAGTCGTTTGGGACTGAAGGAGGTCCAGTCAGACATTGATGCCATTTCACACATACCTATTCACTGCTGTCTTGGCAGAATAAATTATATTATTGGTACATGGAAAATGAGGTAAATCATCCAGTATTCTGGGTCTCCGTATCCAACTATAACTTCAGACCAAAACTGCATGACCTTGTTGTGCATTTTCTTATCTTATTCTATGTAACTGTTCTGATGTGAGGGACTGGAAACTGAATGTGTGTGCAGCTAGTCTGCAGAAAAGTGTGTTAGCATCCGCAGAGAGGCTGACGGTTACCTGGCCCCTCCCTGCAGGCCGTTGTTTGGGTCACTCTGTCAGCATGAGTGTCGTCTGTGATGGATGGTTATTCCCAGTCCACTGTATTGGCTGGTGTCTAGCATACTTATTCCCTTAGATTGAAACAGCTTTTGCAAAATGATCATTAACGTGTTTCTTGATTCTTCCTCCAGGCTTTCCAGCCTTTGGTGGACAGAGTGGGCTTGGGCTCCCTTGTTCCTGTGGAGTTTTTTGGAAGCAGGTCCATTGCGTTTCTCCCGGACGGCACCGCGCTGCAGGTGTTTGAGGTACAGCACTGCTAACAAACATCTTGCGCGTTGTGGTATGACCGTTATCGTTAGGTTTTTTTTTTTAAATGTTGTGTTCCGTTGAACCTTAATTTTTTTTTTCTTGCGAGCGTCAAACAGAGTGTGATGGCACTTTCAGGTGGAGAAGGACCTGAGGCAGAACATCCTGCAGGATCAGCCCTCTGTCCAGGCAGCCATCGACACCTGGCGCACTGACTTTGAGCTACAGGAAATTCTGAGGAAGGGTGGGTACTGTTGACGTTACATTTAGAGAGGTTCTTGTCTTGAAATATCTTTGCGTTTTATCTTCCCGCACAGCGGGACACCTGCTGAACTGACCTGGTGACTTATGGTCCTTGTTGTTCTTCCTTGCTAATGTTTTCATTTCTTTAAAAGTTCCTGCCTCTTGGCCTGTTCACTTTCCCCCGGATGCACTTGGGTGGTTGGTGGATGAAGGCAGGTCTGGTTAACACTCTTGTGTGCCTTTCAGGCTCATACACCATCCAGGGTCGCCAGGTTCGAGTGTACCAGCCAGAGTTTGAGGAGTCCTGGGCTCAGGGTCTGGTTTCCCATCACGACCCCCTGTCCCACATCATGGAGATTATCATGGATCAGGTTTGTGCCTGTCATCACAGCTCTTCCAATCACATATGCTCTAATTCCTATGCGACACGTACCATTTTGTATGCAGGAGTATCAAACTGTTTCTCTTAAATTGTAGATCTTAAATTTTGCTTCCCTTCAAAATTGACAATGATATTATGGTAATTTGTTTGTGATTGGTGTGAGAATGTGAGTGGTTTTTCTCAGATTATTTTGGCAAAGCATTCATTACGGTCCTGCAGAAAGCCAGTCAGAAACCTCCATTACTTTCAATGGCTTTTTTAAAAAGCTACATGCGTGACTGGCTACGTGATGACCGTCTATGCAGTAAGCAATCACACTTGTGTTGATAGTTTTATGCCACATTTGGTTAGGAGAATCAATGGACAGATAGGTCAGGGTTGGCATGAGTTTGAGGATGCTTATTAAAATGTGAGTTTATTGGGAAAAACTTGCTGATAAAGGTTGGAGAGCTTTAGGTACATTCCAAGTGCTTACTTATGGAGGAAAATAGTTTGTTATGGGTGATGTGCACCTGTTCAGCAGCAGCCTCTGGTGACTCTTGGTCAGTAAGAGAAACAGAGACCTGCTGACTTTTTCATTGCAACTCCTGGAGCTTTTGGATGTTTTTTGGTGCTAACCTTCCATCCCGATCCTGCAGAGTGGGGAGACGCAGGTGGTGGACCCGAGAGTGATTCACGTTATGCTGGCTGAAGATGACATGGTGAGGGCGCCTTCCAGGAAAACGGTGCTCTGTCCCCCGCTTCACCGCTGCCGTCATTCCGCCGCCTCTTTCTCCTCCGCAGGGTCAGGCAGGGAATGCTGGCAGGCGGCGGAAGGAGAGCGATGGGGGCAAGTGCGAGGCAGGGCGCCGGAGGAGGAACACGTCAGAGAGCGAGGGGGATGCGAATCTGAAGCGCTTCAAGGGAGAGGGTGGCGCCAACAGCCAGAATGGGAGCGGTTCCGGCGTGGCTGTGGATGAAGTCGTCGCCGTGGCCAATAGCAGCGCTGCTACGACGGGCGTGGCTTGTGGACATGGTCAGACCTCCCCAAACCTTGCCCCTGTACCCACGCAGGGCCAGCCTGGCTTCCCTTTCGCCGCCTATGCCAAGGAAAATGGACGGACGCCGGTTTTGCAGGACCATGTGGGCTCCAGCTACCTGCCCGCCCCTTGCGCCCCCACCCCACCCCCTCTTAGACCGGCCCCTTCCCCTTTCTCCAACACGTCCTTCCCTTCCCTGGGTCAGATGCCCAGCCTTGTCCCAGCCGCCTCCACTAAGACTGCCCCGGCCCTGGGGCCCGAAAGGGAGAAAGAGGGGCTTCTGACTGGGTTCTCCAGTAAGACTGCTGCTCCGCCTCCAGTCAGTACCGCAGCCCACGTCTTGCCTGAAGGAAGCGCCCCTTGTATTACTAGTACCGCCACCACCCTAGGCTTTAGCCAAAAGCCTCCAACGTGGGTGGGGGCACAGACTGCAGAGGTCAGTAATGTCAGTATGTCTGTCTAATTTAAGGTCAGTTTTGATCAGTAGGTGGTGCAGTTGTCAAGGACAAGTTTGGAGTTTACCTAATAGACCCTTGAATTATTTATATGTGTTTTACACCATCTTTCCAGCTAAGTTAAGCATTATGGTGCAATTGGATTGACTTTTTTTTACGATGCATAACATACATTTTTGTGTATTTGTGTTCTAGAGCTCCAAGACGCCCCTTCTGACTGCAGCAGGATTCCTTCTGCCCCAGTCCAACCCTCTGGGCACGTCGGTGTTTGGGGAGACTCGCCCTCAAACTGCCGCTCAGACCAATGGGGCGACGGCCCTGGACAGCCGGCCTTTTGGCTTTGGGTTCGCAGCCAAAGAGGAGGCTTTGCCAGAGACAGATTCCTCACAGAACCTGTTCTTCCAGTGCATGGCTCAAAAGCAAAGCCCGAGCCACGCTTCTGGCACCAACTACTTCACGGCCGTATCAGATAACCTCGGCAAGGAGCCACCTACCCTCTTTAAGCCCTCCACCTGCTCCGAGAGCCCAAAGAAGACTGTGCTGAACCCCAATACAGTGGGACTCTTTGGCTCAACACCAACTGGTACCCTGCCTCCTCTCAAAGATCAGCCAAAAGCAGCACCAGAGGGCCAGCTAGCCGGCAACGGCGTGGTGCTGAACAAGCCGTTCAGGGCCGAGGACACCCCCAAGCTGGCCCCCGCCTTCTCAGCAGGCGGTGTTCCAGGACTGGGCTCTGGGCCTTTGAGGGGCCCCAGTCTCGCCATTGGACCTCTGGGTACCGGGACTCTTGGCAGCAATCCTACTGGTGTGACGGGGGGCCTGGGCTTGCTGGCGAGCGGCCAGCCGCAGGAGACGCACAAGAACCTTTTCCTGCAACCGCCCAAGCGTGAGGAACCCAGCAACCCCTTCCTGGCTCCCCCTGAAAAGCTGCCTCAGAGCCCTTTTAGTGGGCTTCCCACCGCCCCGCCTCACACCCCGTCCCCTGCCCTCAGCGGGGTGGTCAAAGGGTCTGTGGAGTCTCTCGGCATTCCTGCGGAGGCCAAACCTAACCTGTTCACCATGTCCGAGCCTCCGAAAGGCCTATTGTCCTCCCCGTTTTCAGGTTCCTCTTCGACCCCTGTCTCATCCGTCCCTGCCTCTACGCTGCCCCAGAAGCCTCCGTTAGAGGTCCAGGAGGTACTTCCCGCACCCAGGCCTAGTGCTGAGGGAACCGGGACCTCTGCAGGTCAAGAAGGCTCTGTGGTAGTGGGAGAGGATGAGGCGCAGGTCCCTCCAGCCTCGGGCTTCTCCTCACTGTTCAGCGTGGTTGCTGGGGCCCCTGGGGACCGGCCCCTGGCATTTGAGCCTTCGCCCCAGAAGTTTCCATTGGAAGAACGTGGCCACTCTTCCAAGCGTGACTCTGACTCCAGCACCAACAGCGACCTCTCAGATCTGAGTGAGGCAGAGGCTCTTGATGACGACCAGAACCCTGGTCCCCACGGTACCTCTACCGGACGGACTATGGACAAGAGCAAGGGCAAGACGGCGAGTAAGAGCCGACCGCGTAACAAGCCTTTCAAAGGTAGGAGGGCGCCTGTCAGTCAACCAGATCCAATGATTCTCTTAAATAGTGTTTTCAGACGATACTGCAAGGAAGTTTGCATTTTTGCCAGTAATCATCTTTGATGTGTGTGGTTTAATGTCATACTTTTGAAAAATAACTTCCTTGTAACAAAGGGAACATTCTACTGCAGTTATAATGCTGAAAAGCAGTTTGGGAAAATCATGGACCAGATCAAATGCTAAGTTGGATATTTGGCTATAACTGGTAATGGGAGTTATTGAGCTCTGGTTGCTTGGGGGGCACTGAGTTGGAGAGTAGGTGCAGACTGGGAGACTGGAGCTTCTGTGGAATTCAGATATCATCTGACGGGTTGATGGTGAAGCTTTTCTCATCTGCTCAGTTGATGCTCTTCTCTCCCCGCACTCTGCCCCCCTCCATTCCAGCAGTGGGTCAGTCTGTGCTGAAGGATGTCGCCAAGGTGCGTCGGCTGAAGCAGTCCGGCGAGGCCTTTCTGCAGGACGGCTCCTGTATCAACGTTGCCCCTCACCTCCACAAGTGCCGCGAGTGCCGTCTGGAGCGATACCGCAAGTTCCGCGAACAGGATGCAGACGAGGACGACTCCACAGTGGCCTGTCGCTTCTTTCACTTCCGCAGGTGACCAGCTCGGGTGGGGGTGGGGTTTAATAAATCTGTGTGTGTGTCAGCGTGTAGCCTTGGCGGTTTAGGGGTCGACGGTAATGTTTTGTTAGGCCTTCAGCAAAGCCCTTAACCTGCACGCTAGGTTTAACCTCTGACGTTCTTTCAAGGCTGGCGTTTACACGCAAAGGAGTCCTACGAGTGGAAGGCTTTCTGAGCCCCCAGCAGAGTGACCCTCACGCTATGGGGCTTTGGCTGCCCTCCCCAGCAACACAGGAGGGCCTTGATCTGGACACCTCCAAGTACATCTTGGCCAACGTTGGGGACCAATTCTGTCAGCTGGTCATGTCAGAGAAGGAGGCCATGATGATGGTGGAGCCACATCGTGCGTGTCATGATTTGTAGCCATCTTCTGAAATCTTGTTGTTCTCTGGAATGTGCGTCTAGGTAGCAGAGCCCTTTGGTGACATTTGTGTCTCCCCGGGCTGCGCAGAGAAAGTGGCATGGAAGCGAGCGGTGCGGGGGATCAGGGAAATGTGTGACGTGTGCGAGACCACGCTCTTCAACATCCACTGGGTTTGCCGAAAGTGTGGCTTTGGCGTCTGCCTTGACTGCTACCGTCTTCGCAAAAGCCGGTCCCCGGAAGGTGAGCACCTGCCCCGCCCCGCGTGCCTGTGTGAAGTCAACAGCCCGTTAAAATCTGACATCCCTCCCCAGAGCCTGACGACGGATTAGATGACGATGTCTTCTCCTGGCTGAAGTGTGCGAAAGGTCAGCCGCACGAGCCGCAGAACCTCATGCCCACACAGATCATCCCCGGAACAGGTAACCTCTCCCCCTTTTCACCCTCGACGGCTGGTCCCACGCCAGGTCTCTTCTCTTGACCTTTCCCTCGTTGCCCCTTTCAGCACTCTACAACATCGGAGACATGGTGCACGCTGCTCGGGGCAAGTGGGGCATAAAAGCCAACTGCCCCTGTACGAGCCGGCACTCCAAACCACTTGCGCGCCCCAGTGCCCCCAATGGTCTCTCACAGGTAAGTTGCTTCCTTTTTATAGTTTGCTACCCAGCCAGCTTGGTTGAACGGTAACGGAAACCTGCATCTACTGTTCCCTGTGCAGTCCGCGGCGGTGTCCAGCACCAGTGGTGCCAGTGGGGGTGCAGCCAGCACGGCTCCACCCAGGGCAGAGGGTGACTCCACTGCCCCCAAGCCAGAGTCGGGCACGGAGGGCTCTGGTGACACGGATGCTAGTGCCACTGCAGTGGCAGCACCTTCACCTAAGGAGCCGCGATCCTCCATGTCTGAAGGCTCCTCCCCCTCCGCCCTACACTGGCTAGCAGACCTTGCCACACAGAAGGCCAAAGAAGAGACAAAAGGTAGGAGATTCGAGTACCAGAAAAGTTCCCTGGAAACCATAGTAAAGTGTATATGAAGCATGATCACAAGGTGCACTGCCTGAAGAAAGGAGTCGCTACTCACCAGATTTTGTTTCCTTGTTTCCTTGGTCTCAGAGTCTGGGTCCTTGCGGTCGGCGATCAACCGCGACACTCGCTCTCCCTTCGGCCTGGACTCCTTCAGCTCGCTCTCCAAGGCACCGTCGTTGGGCTCTAGCCCCAAGCTCTTCAACAGCCTTCTTCTTGGCTCCAGCACCACCCAGCCCAAGGCAGAGGGCTCCAGCCTGAGGGACCTGCTGAACTCCGGGCCCGGCCGGCTGCCTCAGGGATCTGCTGATTCTGGAGTTCCCTTCCCGTCTGTGTTCTCCACATCATCTGGGGTTCGCATCATGGGGGGAACTTGGGATTAGACATTTTAACACCATAGGTTCTCATGCAGCATGATACTGATTCCCTTTAATTAGCGGAATTGGATCTAGAGCAAGAGTCACCAGAGGTTATTGAATGTCTCACCCCTTCATCGCTTGTGCAGGGCGACAAGACGAAGGGCAGCCTTCCTAACTTCCTCGACCATATCATCGCGTCTGTGGTGGAGACAAAGAAGGCCGAAGCCCGTCGGGGGACGGCCGAGGGTGCAGAGTCAGGGGCCGTCGGCCGGCGTGACAGCATGATGGGCCTCAGTGTCCTGGACCCCCACACGTCTCACTCATGGCTTTGTGACGGCCGGCTCCTCTGCCTTCAGGATCCCAGCAACAGCAACAACTGGAAGATCTTCCGGGAGTGCTGGAAACAGGGGCAGGTGAGGCATGGCTCCTTGCCGAGAGCAGTCAGGCCTTCCTCCTGATGTTAGGCCCACATTGATGAAGTCGATCTTCTCTCCCTCTGCAGCCGGTCCTGGTGTCTGGGGTCCACAGGAAACTCAACGGCTCCCTGTGGAAACCAGAAGCCTTCAGCCTGGAATTCGGAGACCAGGACGTTGACCTGGTGAACTGCAGGAACTGCGCCATTATCTCCGACGTTAAGGTCCGAGACTTCTGGGATGGCTTCCAGGTGATCTCTAGTGAGTATCGATATTGGGAATCGAAGTGCCGCCACCTTGACGTTGCTGTGCCGTAATTTTGACCTGTATTACCTCAGAGAGGTTACAAGGTGGAGACGGACAGCCAATGGTGCTGAAGCTGAAGGACTGGCCTCCAGGAGAAGACTTTCGAGATATGATGCCTAGTCGGTGAGACTCACACACACACTCACAATTCTTACATAATGTAGTTCCCGCTAGTGAAGGACTATGGGGAAACAGGACAGAATGTGTCAATAAACTGAAACTGGTATTTTCTACTGGCAGGTTTGATGATCTGATGGACAACCTGCCCCTCCCAGAATATACCAAAAGGGATGGCCGTCTAAATCTTGCTGCCCGCCTACCCAACTTCTTCGTAAGGCCGGACCTGGGACCCAAGATGTACAATGCATATGGTAAGGGCGTTCCGGGTCGTGTGATGCTGTGCATTTCTAGGTACTGAGTGTCTGACTTACTGGCATTTTTCTCTGCTGACAAGGCCTGATCTCCACGGAGGACAGGAAGGTGGGAACGACCAACCTGCACCTGGATGTCTCCGACGCCGTGAATGTGATGGTGTATGTGGGCATCCCACATGGAGAGGAGAACCATGAGAAGGGTGAGTAGACGATCGGCTCTTCAATTCTTGTGGGTACTGTTCGGCACGCGAGTGTCCTTGAACAGGTTTTTTTCCCTTGTGTGATTTAGCCTTATTTGTATTTTAATTTTTCTTCAGATTTGCTTAACTAACATTGTCAGTCATGGCCTATTCTGACATGCATATATTTAACTCTGATGCTAAATCCTGCCATCTTCCATACCCACATACAGGACTGGGTAATGCTTAAATGTGGAATATGTAGGAAATGTTTCTCTTAAAGAATGTTCTGGCTGAGAGCAGTTAATCCCAATGGTTAAGACTATTCCCTGGAGTTGAGTTTCACTGACACTGCAGCACCCGTCTGTCGCTCGGCGTTAGGCCTGGGGCTCCCCCCCCCATATGAGAACGAGGTCACCACATACGACAGGAGTAGCGCTATTTTCAGTCAGATGAGACCTGTCCCCAAGGATCGCACATCCATCTTCACCATCCCTACCCCCCCCCCCCATTCACTCAGCAGCCTCCCCAGCACCCATGTG
>JABFEB020000002.1:18775325-18791797 GCA_019775895.2 Stomatorhinus ivindoensis | reverse complement strand
CCCCCCCCCCCCCCCCCCCCCCCCCCCCCCCCCCCCCCCCCCCCCCCCCCCCCCCCCCCCCCCCCCCCCAACATGAGGCAGTCATGAGGCAGAGCAACCTGCCTCAGGTCTGTGAGCTGTCACAAGCATCGCTCACAGACCGTCGCTCCTGAAGTGGACCCCCCAGGCCCTCTTTACCTATTTTTGTCTATATTTATTTTACATCTTCTGTCCATTTCCACGCTTCCCACCTGCCTTTCACCTTCGGCCATGCCACATGTGCCTTCCGCTGCCGGCACAGAATTTTTAGGCGAAGTCGTGGGAGCAGGCGGTGGAGATGCATCTTTCGGAACATGATGGCGGGGGGGGGGGGGGGGGGGCAAGCGGAGGGGGCATTTAAATTCCAACAGGCTTGTACTGAGAGTTTCATCTGCATGTGAGACTGAGAAAAAACAGCCAAATAAAAATAATTCAAACAAGCAAACAGCGAAACCCCCAGCAACCTTAAATGAATTTGTCTTGACATCCACTCTAACGACGAATAAGACAATTAAACTCCAGACCCGGAATTCATAACTAATGAGCAAACAGGAGCAGGTAAAAGAAAACTCAAAATGTGACACTTGCCTCATATCCATGCAATTAACATGGGGATTTTGGTATTTACATTGCGTGGGCACAGGAAATGAGAGGAACGAAAGATCTATCCAACGGGTAAATCGCAGGGGTGGCTCGTCCAGAGCCAGAGCTGGCCTGAGCAGACCATGGGAACCATACACGTACACATGGGCTGAGAGCTCTCTGACGTTTGCTGGAGGTCCTCACTGGCGTGTGTCCAGCGTTCACGTGTCCTGGGAGCCCTCATTTAGTTTGGGGGGTGTTATTAGTGAGGTGTCACCCAAGCGGCTAGGTGCAATTTTCCTACGATGGGAATTTCTTGATTTAGACGGACTGGCCTGTAATCAAAATTGCCCTAAAATAAAAAGCTCATGCGCTGCGTTCAAAACGGTTAACGTCTTCGCCTCTGCACAAACCCAAGGATGAAATTGTTAAAATTCGCCAGATTTATTTAGTCCCCTGTTACAAGCTGCCTTAATATTTTTTATTAGTTTCTGGAATGAGCTCTCCTACATCCTCCAGCAGCCTTGTGTTTTGAATAGAGTCACATTCTAGTTTCTATGACGACCGGGAATTCAAGGTTGCGGATATTAGACAGACATTAAATAGAGGTCAGCCGCAATCGACCTGCTGAATTACGGTTAAACCACAATCACTCTTTGCCATGACACACCCTTGCCCGTAAAGTGTAACCATGGGACTGGTAATAACGGAAAAGGGTATGATAGTTACCACCACGGTGATGGTTGGGTGGATGTAGACGGGGGTGGATGTTGGAGTTCCTTCCGCCACGTGGCCAAATCAGACCGGACGGCTATTGCATAGACATGCCTGTCCTTCTGGTGGTGCATCTGGGGCAGCTGTGGGAATATTGCTGTAGTGCAGAACTGCGAGGACCGTACACTCTCGTCGCCAAAGCTTACTCAGACCTGCGCTGGGGCTGACAGGCTATTTCACTCCCTGGTAAAGACAGAAAGCGACAGCTGTTGTTTGTGGTTTATTTGAGCCTCGCTGCAGTTTGCCATTAGCCTTTCCAAAGACACTCGCTAAGACTAACTTGTCAAAGAGGCAGGAACGGCTAGATTCTGTCGTCTCCTGGGTCCCTTCGCATTCATTTAAAGCCGGGGGGGGGGGGGGGTGTTAAAGCCAATGGACAAGAGGCAAGAAACCTACACCAATTAGCCCAGAACTAAAGGGGAACATCGGCATCAGTCCCCTAATTAATTGAATGCTTTGTTAAGGAAACAGACAATAGGGTAATCAAAGAAAGGGGTGTAATGGTGAGCATAGATTTTGAGACCGACACGTGCCAGGTAATACACCCAGCTGCCTGTAGAGGGTGCTAGCTATATGGTGCTTCAGTCAGAGATCGAAATGCTCAGGTCGAGGGGGCAGCGTAGATGGGGGGCGAATCCAGTGAGGGGGTCCAATATGTTGAGCATTTATCACACCGTGGATACCCATCCTGCAGCTTAGCATAAGACCTGTATGATTATTATTCTAATGTTATTTTTACGGGCGTTCCCGAGCGGGCCTTGCATTATATAAATTACACATTATGTAACAGGATAAGAGTCGTGATAGGGATAAACGACGGGACGTTTTTTTTTTTTAATGAGAACATTTTCTTTGTCAGTCCCAAAGTGACAGTTGCAAAGTGGGGCTTTTTTGGAGGTAATGAGCGCTTAGCTGGCAGAAATTACTTATAAGCTCACGTCAGGACCTGAATCTTTCGGTACTCTTGGTTTTCTAGATTGTTCCATCAGGCAGTTGGTTGATGGGGCTGAATCGTTATGAATGGCTTGATGCAATAGGGGCCAGATTTGTTTTTTCTTTGTTTTTTTTTAAATCATCGCTGTCCGGCGGGTTTCTTGAGTCTTGGTGGTGACGACTGGATCCGGACCAATCTGAAAGGGTGGTACCACCATCCCATGGGTCAGGGGTCACCAGACTGTCCCCATGCTGCTTCTGCGTCACCCATAACTCCTCTGCTGCTCTTTCTCCATTCAATCCCATGGTTCCTGGTGTGGTTTTACTCACAGCAGATTGTAAGGAGTGTGCTTCTGGCTGGAGGCTGGCGGCGCTTGGCGGGGCGTCGCACGTCTTCACACCTCTGCTCGGCTGCCTGGCTACAGCCGAAGAAGCAGTATTTTTAAAACGAAGGACTGAAATTATTAACAAAAATAAATGAAGACCCATTTTTCATTGTACAGGGTTGTTTAAATGGTTTCTTTCTGATTCTGGACAAACATAACATAATGTGACTTATCCATTGTAATGATTCAGGGTGGGGGGGCGGGGGTTAATGTCACCAGACTCCTCGTACGGCTCACTTCTCGAACCTGCGCTTTCCTTCTGCTTTTCACGTGTGGAAAGACCCCCAGCAGCAGTTCCCTAACACAGCTTGCAAAAACGTTGCCTCCCCCCTCAGTGATTTGAACGCCACCGATTACACGTGGTTAGTTCTGCAATCAGAATCCTTACGCAAAGCTCTGCAGGGATTCGGAAAGGATAACAATAACTGACAGCATTGTTCTGAAATCAGCCTGGCTGTCTGAGTCAGGCCTGCGATTCATTCTGAGATGCTTTGAGTTCTTTGTACTGGTAACGTGGTGAGAGGGGAACACCATTTGTGATGTAAGTGTGTTGGTAATGTGATTGTACTGGTCCATCTGGAACATAGTATATGCTATAATAGTAGTTCTATCTGTGTATTCAAGCCTGTTATGGTTTATTACTGCCTGGCCAACAAACACTCTTCCTCTCTCCGTTATATAGAGAGTGATACGCTCTGTAAATTTCAAGAGGATAAAGGATTGCCGAAAAATTATGTTCTTTCCCTCCACACTATCCCAAATCTTAAAAGCATATTTTTTAACAAAATCTCTCTTTTTTTTGTCTTCACATGGCTTCACATGAGTCATCTTGGTAATCTTTACCGTCTTTATTTTATTAAAGTCAATGTCTTTAACAGCAGGAGCAAAAACAATAACCATCAGTAAAAGAGATCTGCAATGAATTTACCGAATTGATTTTTGGTCTTTCATCGGAAGGCGCTCTCTCTCACACACTTAGTCATCATCACAGTGACACATGGTTACTAAATACCAAAATCCCTCTACTGACAGCTGCATGGCTGTGGAGCGCTTGGGAAAGTGGTCAGAACGTGGAATCAAGTCCAGGAACTTCCTGTGTAATAGACATCTTCTCCTCTCTGGCTGCGCTGGGGGTCACCGTCACCCCACTTGCCGGGAACACCGATGCGCAACTGGATTTGGGCCGGGGGTGGCTAGGGGGGCATTGTGGGTAGTGTTTGGGAACAGAAGCCCGAGGGTGTGCACACCGTGTCAACAGGTAGTTTTAATGAACTGAAATTTGGGGTTTCAGTTGTCTGTGATGGGAAACAGATTTGTGTTTGTTGTTTTAGACATCCTGTCAGGCCGCATGACAACCGGGAAACCAGGAGGGATTTTTTTTTTTAAGAGATACAGCAGTTAGGCCTTCACTGCTCCATCAGAGCCGTCAGACAGCCTTGGCGGTGAAAGTGCAACACCCAGTCCTCTCTGCCTTGTGCTCACGGTACACGAGAGGCTTCCACTGCCCCGGGTAACATGACAACAAGTGTCGTCTTTTTCAAAGCAGCCTTTTTCATCAGCTCTGTTTAGGAATACATCATCCCTGTCAGATTTTACATTCAATATATTTTTTTTTAGCCGCTCCCCATGCGTCGTTTAACCCCCGCCTGCCAAAAACAGCTCTGTGGCGAGGTGGGGGCAGCATTTCAGTGTTAAAAAGGATAATGACAGATGAAGGGGAAGGTGTTGGGGAAAGCTTCCGAGAGCATGAATAAATATGAGCGACTCCTGGAGACAGGCCGCTCCACTCTCCTTCTCTTCTTCAGAGGGTAATGAAAACATCTGCTTGTGACTCACAGATTCCCAGTTATTCCAAGCCTGGTCCCGCCGCGTTGCTTTTATCTGCTGTAAAAACAGCCCCCGTGTCGTTGCCTTTTAACCTCCAGATGACTTTAAACGGCGGTGACTCGGCCAGCCGGTAAAATCGAGGCCCGACGGGCCCTCCTAGGCCGATTTGTGCATCCCCAGGGTGTTCCTCCTGGCCAGACCGCCGTGCCACAAGTAGAGGAAACTATAGGGCAGATGGCCGCGGCAACTAGGCCAACCAGCCATGCGACAGAGAGAGTGAGACTTATTCTGTTCACTGTGTGTGAGCATGGCAGGTCAGGAACAGAGCATGCTATGGCCTCGATGCTGAGAGCAAGGGAATATTACCCAGGGCAGCTCAGAGCTGGGGCTGTGAGCGTGAGGCGAGGCAGGCGAGGCAGGCGGGAGGTCGGCAATGTTTCTCACACTTTCTACATGGCTCTCTTCATTTCATCTCCTCTCCCTTGCGTTCCTGCACATCTCGGCGATCTCTCGGCTTTGCCCGAAATGCAGTTGTCATGGCAACCCCAATCGTGTTGCCTATTTTAGCCCGCAACTGAAGAAGACCTCGCCGTCGAACCCCGTTGTCTTCCGAGCCGATCCTGTAAGGGGAGTGTGCGGCCCGGCTCTCTGGGAAGCTTTCAAGGGAGCCCAGCGAGGTGTCCGTCGCGCTGTTGGGTAACCATGTGGTGTCCATGTGGAAGCGTGTGTCACTTAATTCTCACACAAGCAGTGGGCCGTCATACTGAAACATGAGCAGTCAAAGAGCTTACTTCTTGCTGGCCAATGAAATCAATAGGAGGCTCACTGCTCATTTGCATAAGGATGTCACATGACTCCTTATCAGTCTGTTTCCTAGAACCCTCACTGAGAAGACATTTAATTAGCTAGAAATGTAAGTACTCAGTGTGAGTCAGAACCATATTAAACTCCATCCTTGATTGTAAGAAACATAAAATGCATTCTTTAGCTAGAACAAATAATCAGTTACTTGTTTAAAAGAGAGTGAACACAAAGTGATAACTGCATTTGTGAGCCTCATCCCTAACATGAGGCTACGTTAGCATCCACCAGGATACATCCATTCATGACTGTGGATCGCTCGTGCTAATTAAGTCAGTAGGCGCTCCTGGCACTGAGCAGGGTGTGTTAAGGTCAGCCATACCTCAAAGGCCAAGTGGGGAGTGTGCTAAGGTTTATTTTACAAGAGTGACTGGCTGGTATTTTCATTTCCGCATAATCCCTGTGGTTCTCTACAGAAAGTAAATGGAGAGTCAAAACACCAACACCAGATACCCACAGTGCTGTATGGGCGTGATTCAAGGGAAAACTAAACCTAAGATATTCAGCATGGCAGAAGTTGGCTGAGAGCTGCCATCTTTTTATGTATCCTGTGTGCTTTGATTTGTCTCGATTATCTTCAGCACAGTTGTGGGTAATAAAAGTTCTAGACGTGACCAGTTATGGGCAGGAAACGATGAGCCCAAGCTGTCACTGTGAGCTGAGAGTGAGAGAAGAAAGATTCATTCTAGTTAACCTTCGGTGACTCATCGTGTCTTTTGGAAATATTACCATCCAATGTGACGGGTGACAATGACAGCACATTTCTCGGTACTGCCGGAAAGGGGCACCCACCGGCTCCCCTGGACGGACTCCTGCATCTGCCTCGGATGAGCTTCTCGCCTCGCTCTGGTCTGTCTGGTTATATGAGGTCTCGGGAGGAGCTTTTGTCAAGAGTGTTATTGGATTCTGACGACCAACATGAGATGGGGCGGCCGACCCAAGGGACCTGAGGCAAGGCCCTGTGGGGGGACAGGGCTGTGGGAACTATGGGGGCTATGGGGGCGACTGCGAGCGGCGTACAGGAAGAAGGACGTGGTTTTACCAGCCAGGGGAAATAGGGGACGTGTGGAGAGCAGAACAGCCTCTGGCCAAAAGGATGATTTTCTTTCAGCCAAATCTCAGCGGGGACCCTAGAGCAGCAACCTCAGCAGCTCATTGGACATGTGGACACACACCCTTACGCCGCGGTTAGCATTCTGCAAACATTATCGCAGCTTGGCGGGCATTCACACCAAGAATAACCTGCAACTTTTTATCCCCGCTGTCCAACAGACAATTTTCTGACTCGATTAATGGGTTTAGAGCAGGACCTCTCCTGGGATTCAGGGCAACACCATTCAACAGCTAACCAACTCTTTATATCCAGATTATATTCCTTCCATCCATCCATCCATCCATCCATCCATCCATCCATTCATTCATTCATTATTATTATTTTGAATACCTTGATATTGAAATGAGAGCCTGGATTCCCACTCATGTGTGGCCAGCAGTGCCCCATGAGATGGTGCCCCATGAGATGGTTCCCCATGAGATGGTGCCCCATGAGATGGTGCCCCATGAGATGGTGCCCCATGAGATGGTGTCCCATGAGATGGTGTCCTCCACTGCCTCCAGAAACATAGCCGGCTCATGTGACTGACCGCCCAGCTCATGGCACGGCGCCACGGCTGATCATGGTTAGAGAGCGTTCCCTTGACCCGGTCAAAGGTCTGGGTCTGGGGCTGTAACTGTGACATTCTGCGGTCAGGGCCTGACTGTACCCTCGTGCCTCGTCTAGCTTCCGTCATGATGATTTGCAGGGGCCGTCCTCCCCGCCCCCCTGTGCCACAATCAGGGGACAGTCATCATCAGAACTCCCCCTACCTCACGGGACAGGCAGAAGGACAGTTGAGCTCGACAGTGAGTGCGGTCTATGTCTCAGTTCACCCCGACTCGTAACATCTGCCAGACCTAGACTCCCACTCTTTAGGAAAGGAGAGAGGAATCTTCGTTAGCTTTTGCTTCTTTTGCGTCTGCCTCTTTTTTTCACTAATTGGTATGAATCAACTCTAAAAACATCGCTACTTACTCATTTGTTCTCGAGCTATGAATAGCCAGGGGTATAAATAACTGTATTTTCAGTTTGTGCGCTTGTATACCCATGAATATGCATTTAAAGTCATTGTGTGACGAATACCATGCGGCGTTTTCCCCAGACGGGGTTAAACAGAGCACAACACGGGAAATAACAAAACCATGTATCTTGCTGAGTTTTGTTTCATCCAATTATAGCCATGTTATATTTGCCCCTGTGGTGAACAGGGCTTAGCTCTAAACAGTTATATAATTTTGTCTCCCTCTGTGTTTTCCAGAGGTCATCTAATAAAATACTTCAAGAAAGAGAACAGCAGTGATGCCCTGCGATGGACTGGCACCCCGTTCGAGGTCCCCCCAGCTCAGCCAATATTGATGGACCATAGATAGTCCAACGTTGATGACATTGATACTGCCTCGGCTGGGCATGGATATGGCCAGTCAGACGGTCTCTCCAGTGTATTTGGTGTCATCACTCAGCCAAATCCCCCAAATCGACTGTCCTGGCACATTAAAGCGTACGCAACAGGCATCATTTATTTTGGAAAACAGAAAGCGCGTCTTCATCACAGAAAGGTGCCCAGGAAGGTGCTGCTCTCCATCGCTAATGACGACATCACCGTCGGTACAGGGATAATTGTAAATAATAGCTGTAATTAATATGATGGCTCCAGGCTCACGCAGCCCGGGGGCAGCTGACGTCATGCACCTGGTGCACCATGGGGGGGCCGGGGGCTCACAATGTGTGGGTGTGTGTGGGGGGGGGGGGGCGGAATGCAGCTCCCAACACACCCCAAAAAAGGACATTATCTCAGACACTCTCTTTGTCATTTCTTTACATGGTTTCATTTAGCCTATTTACAGAAGGGGAGGGACTGAGTTAGACTAACCTTGCTCTTTAAAGTCTTTCTCTTCTTCTTTTTTCAGAAAAGTGGCCAACTTCCTCTCCACCACCCATGTCATTTTCCACAACTGAATGTGTTTTTTTTTCTTTTTTTTTTCCGAGCCGCGCGTCACTGGGGACTGCAGTCGAGCGGCGTCTCTCAACGTGCAGGAAGTTTCACAGCAAAACAGACTCTGTCACACTTTCCACACGACTCAGAAAGCCACATGGGTCTAAATTTACCCCCCCCCAGAAACCAATAATAGGATGACGGCGCTCAGAATAGATGTTTAGGCAAAAAGCCAAACTTTATTTAACCAAATGCGAGCTATTTTTAAAGCACATCTGTTTATTACCCCGTTGCTAAACTACAGCACTTTTTCGTAACAGTGAAATAACCACATATATATATATATATATACACACATACATATATATACACTGCACATAACAAATTATGATATGACGATAAGCCCATATATTTTTAAAAATATATTTCCTCATTAATTTATGTCACACATCTATAACTGGTGGCACAATATTTCGTAGCAGATAAGGTGTTTTCACTGGTATCCAGTGCAAGTTGTGCTATATGGCTAGGACAGACAGATGGATCAATGCATAAATAGATGAATATTTTTTTCATTCTGGCCCTTTAGGACTCACTCATAGTCATGTGATTTAATCTCAGACAAAACCTGCAAAACATTATAAGATTTAAAAAAAAAAATGGAAATATACATTTTACACAACTGTGACACTTGTGGCTGAGCACAGGCATGAAGCTTAGTTCCTGGTGATAATAGTGCGGCTCGGTGTGGATGGAGCATGAAGGAGCCCACAGGCGAGAGGTCAGAGGTCATGGCAACAGTTTGGGGGAAGCTGTAAACATTTTCAAAACATACAGCTGCATTTGGTTTAAAAATATGTAATATGACATTTTTGCTAACATGTATTCCAAAGCCAGCTTTCTGGATTTTTTAATTTAGGAGTATGGAAACAGTATTCGGTACTTAAAAGAAAAATAGATTTTATGTATCATAAATCATTGTGGGGGGGTGAGCACTTAGCTACTCAATAAGAGCAGAATCGATAATTTCCCAATTCATGTGCCGTAAGGAAGGCTGGAGAGTTACGGCTCAAAGACACGAGTGCTCCGCGGGAGGCTGAGGATGAGGAAGGAGCCTTAGGGTTGAGCCAGGTAATCACAGGCTTATGAATCCACTGGCTGGTGGACACCACTTACCTGTAAGGTCCATCTGCTCACAGCCAGCAATGAAGACCAAGATCGGGAAATGTTGAATTTCTGAAGGAGACCTACTGCTGGACCCGACATCCAGGTACACCAGCACCATTCACAATGGTTCTGTAGAACCGGGTCCAAAGTTCCTGCCCTACTCTGCTTTGCTGCTGGGCTGCGTTGTTGCAGTGAGGGGGGGTTTAATCAGTAAGCTGTTCTGTTTCCACTATGCCAGGGCACAAAGTCATATATATGTGGCCCTTGATTTTAGCCATGGGGGGGCCCTGTGCACTGGACTCAACCCCATTCTGGTCCAACACTTTGAAAGGGATTCGACCAAGGTCCCATCCACATAGTCTAAAATGCTCTTATCTGGATACTTAAAGGGTTATTTAACAAATTCATACAAAATGATCAGCCAAACTGCACAATCGGCACTTTTTGTATAATTCCAAGCCATGTGGCTGCCAGCGTGTGACAGTTATCCCCGTGACACTGTTTGTGGATAAAAAAAAGCCGGGGTTGAGAAAAAGGGCAGGAAATGATGTTGTTGTTGCAGGGTCAGGGTTCGTGTTTATGGGGCGAACGATAGTAACAGCTGTTTTGATGAGAACGTTGCCATGGTACGCGATGATGAGGGGGCTGGCGTCCGATGTGCTGCGATGAATCAATCGCATGGCAGCCGTCCCTCCACCTCACAATCCCGGCCCTTCAGAAACGGAAAACGATGCTACGGAAATAGAATCAGTCCGTTCTCTTTTGTTGGCGTTCTGCTTACACTATCATGGTGAAGTGTCGCTGTTAGTGAAAAGGGAAGTGAGAGAGTGAGAGAGTGAGAGAGTGAGAGAGTGGGCAGAGGGCCTGCAGTGGAATGGGACCTGGCAACCGGAAGACGGCTGCTGTAGGGGTCTCAGCCCCCCCCCCACACACACACACTTGTATTCTTTGTGAGGACTTTATATTCATTTCTATAGGGAAAATCGTTAAAACCTTAACCGTAAGTAACCAAGCTAAATACACGTCTAGTGGTGTAGTCACAGATCTTTATAAAAATGGGTATGACAGCTATTTATCACATCATGGACACATTTGGTCCCCATAATGTAATATACATAACCCCCAAGCACACCATCTTAGTGACATGAATGACACCTGTCACCAAGCTGAAAATCGCTCCATTTTAAAGTTCTCCCTTTCAGTCACAAACTCTTTTTGTATGCGAAGAGGGTGCTGTTTACTGTCACATTTGCAGTTACAGCGTTGCACTGTGGAACGCCCGTCGCAACACCTGCAAGTAATTTTTCTCACACAACACGCTAACTTACTTTCTCTGATTAAACACAAAGGTGCAGTTTCCATGGAAACTGCCTGAATTTAGCAATCATGCTTAGAAACATGAGCAGGTGAGTTCTGTAAGTTATTAAGTATGTATATCTTTAAATAAAGTATTTGATTGTCTGTTCCCTATAAAACGCGTGAATGATACACATTCATACTTAATAGTCAAACTTCTTTACATTTCAGGCAGTTCAAAACGTGAGAAATTATAGTACAGGTTTATCGGCCATAACAATGAACCATGATTCGTAGGCTATCAACTTTGTTGTCACCTCTGGTCTTAATGTGGACAATATAGTTGGAAATTGGTTTAGAATATTAATAGATTTAAAAACAAACAACTGTTGAAATGCTCTTCTTAACCGCGGAGGTGACGTGACGGCGTTTTTTTTCTGTAGAGCCTGTATGTGTTTGTACACGCAGCGTGCGCCGGACTTTGATCTGGCTTCGCCTTTAAGACGATGAGTGAGAGTGAGAGAGAGAGAGGAAAGCGTACCGGAAAGTTTCTAAATTAGGAGGTGGCTTCCGCGAGGGGGGAGGAGCAAATGAGAAAGAAGGATGGAAAGAAGGAACGACAGAATGCCAAACAAGAAAGGCGAGGTCAGAGGCTGGGCTACGTGCTGTCTGCATACCAGAAATAGCTGCACGAACAGACCTCTCTCTCTCTCTCTCTCTCTCCCTCTTTCTCTTTTCACTATCCATCAGCATGGTGTGATAAAAGAAAGACTTATTCATAGCAACGCTCATCACTAAGGTGATCAACCATGAAAGAAACCTGATTATTACTCTTGTTGGGGACAGAGAGCCAAAATAAATAAATAAAAAGGAAAAGGGCAAGTTAAAAATAGAACGATTTGTGGGGGGGAGCTGGATCGTGAAAACCAGGATCATTTTAAGGGTGTCACTGAGTGTGCCTTTGTAGCACGCCCTGTACAATTCAATTGATTTTCATAAACTTTAAGTGGTGCTGTATTTATTCATGAAACTTATGTAGCGAAGTCATACATTATACTTCACTTTCTCAAGTCTTTTTTAAAAGCAGAAAAGCAGGCAAGTTGGCAAACATGATCTTCAAAGATTCTTTCCAAACTATCACCAGTAAATGATATGTTTGAATGTGGATAATCTTTACTATAAACAAATTCAGTGAAGCTAATTTAATCGACTTGTAGCGTGGAAGTCTTCCCTGGCTCGGTGTGTCCGTGTCTTGGGGCGTGACCTTCCCTCTGCCCGGGACTGTTGGGTCGGTCGGTGTTTATGATGTGACCTGTTGCTTTTATATCTGTAACCTACTTATATAACATGAAGCGGTTTCTCTTTTGGAGTGAATGGGAATTCCCCTGGAAGCGACCCAGGACTCCCTCGCTGTCCCATTCCTTACCTTTACCACCTCCTCTCTCCCACACTTTAAATCTTTCTCTCTTTCCCCTCTTTCTCTCAGGTATGTGTTTCACAGAGCTTACTTTGCCTTTTTACTCCTGTAGATTAATTTATCCCTGTCCCTGAATTCAGCTGTTCTGACCTTCGTGAGTGAGGCTTCTTGCGACTTATTCTTCTTTAATGAGAAATTCTTGGATTTTGTCCCCCTCTCTAAAATACTCACTTGTCACATGCTTGTGGCAGAACCCTGGAGGAATCTGAACCCATGATGCCTCCTGGACATGGCAGAGACCCTTGAGATCTGTATCCCGGCCAGAGGATCCCTGATGTTTCCATTCTTGAGCGTTACATAGTGTTCATCATCTTGTTGCCCATAAAATTGTGACCTTCTCCATGATCTGCCTCGTGTTCTCAGAACAGCATGGTGCCGTCGTACCTTCTTACCCAAAAACCATGACCACCCTCTTGCAGAGAGAGGGATTCAGTGTAACCATCAACCAGGACACCACAGGGATTGATGATTCCTCACAGGAAGTCCAGTATAATGAATGAATGAATCTTATATTTATACAGCACTTTTCAAGACACCAAAAGATTTTACAGAAGCAATGGGCAACCACCACTGCGTGGCCCCCACCTGGGTGATGTGCACCAGTACCTCGCCACACAGCAGCTAAGGTGGTGAAGGAGCAGGAGAGAATTCACCAGTAAGATATAGGGGATGAGTAGGAGGCCAGATTTGTAAGATTTAGATTTTTAGCAGAACATTGGGGTACCACCCCTACTCTTTTGAAAGATGCCCAGGAACCTATACATCTCTAAGCCAAGCAATGAAAATAACACAGGAATATAAAGAGCAAAATCTGTGATCAGAAAGCCATGTGCGTGAGACATTTAGTTTATGTGTTTTCTAGGGTCTTTCTGGTGATCAGAGCAAGCACTGATGCAGACTCCTATCAGGTCACAGGGCCTGATGTCATCCAGAGAGAAACTGACTGGGAAGATTAGTTTTGTGCTTGAGTTCACAAAAGGTTTGACAATTAAGCTGGTGGATTATGTTAAGGAATCTGAAAGAAAAAAGAAAAAACATGCCCGTCAATTTGAAAGACAAGTACAGGAGAACATAACTCTCCTTCTCTCAGTTTGGAATTGGATGCAAGGTAAACAATGATGTGGTCCCACGTGAAGAAGTGAACCAAGGATGAGATTACAGAATAGTGTCTGTGTAGGGAGATTATTTTTGTAATTTATTAATTGAAATTTATGTTTGTTTGCGAATCGCGGAGGGAGGTTTATTGGGAGTTCAGCTGTGTGGCTTTAGTCCCTGTCGATGGGAGTGGCGTCAGTCAATGCCAGCTCCTCCTTGGCCAGGGGCGGTCGGTTCTGCTGCGAGGCAGAAGGTGTGGAGCAGTACCAGCAGTCGCCAATAGACATGACAGCACACGCAGCAACCCCCCCCCCAGCCGTTATGAAGAAACGAACACTGGACTCTGCGTCATCGTTTCCACATGAGGAGCGTGCACGCAGCATGTAGAAATTGACACACGGGGTTCCTCAGTCCGCTTCCCGTTTCACAGCCCGTCAAGGGACCAGAGTCCTGTCACACGCCATGGCAGCTCATGACATTGTCACCCTGCGGGGAAAAGTGGCACAATCCAGCCCAAGGGAGCAGCAAACATTTTTAAGCAGCAAACGTTATATATTCTGAAGTCTCTAGTTACATAAACAAAAACAAGTAAATGGACTTAAATAAAGCACTTAAAATATGTTGTAATTAGACTTTAACGGAAAGATTGTAATGCACAGAAGATGTTTCCACAGAGAAGAGCAATAGCCTTGGGAGGCAGATAGTTTGGTAACAGACCAAAATACAAAAAAGAGGCATTCAACAATCTGACATTTAAAAAACAAAGTGCTCTAATGTACTTTGCCAAGGAAAATGTTATCTGAGGATAGAGATCATCAACATGGGTGACAGCCTGCCTTTTAAGCAGGTAGGTGTCGTAGAGGCCACTCGATTTGGTTATTTCGGCGCCTGGTCCTAAGTAAGAACACGTTTGTTAGCATGCCAGTTAGCATGCTGACGCCATGTGAGAAAATGAAACAGACCATTTCCTCTTTCCAGCCGTCAGCAGACTATTCTCTGTCAAAGTGCCATGATATCACAGAGCACTCGACATCACTTCCTGTTTTGCGAATCCCAGTCATTGAAGCAAAACCACAGTACAAGAAACATGCAGAATGCTTTTGAAAAACAGCGAATGTGTATGAATGGCTAAGCACTGCCTGTGGTTATTTTACTCTAAGCTGTTAAGTTTCTTCCTTGATGTACAGTAAGTGAACTTCTTGTGACATACAGTAGTAAAGCGGACGTTTGTTTCCAAGCCATCTCTACAGAGAAAGCCCCCCCCTGAATCGTTGACAGCTGACTTTTGGCCGTGGCCCTGACTCCGGTGCAAAACCACAGCTCATTATAAAGTGAAGCTTTTGCATAGGGGACAGAAGTGGAACTTCGGAATGGCTAATTCTGTCATTCAGTCAAATGGGGACTTTACCCATAATCCCTCAGTCAAGTTTGGTGTACATAAACTACAGTGGAATGGAAATACTAACCATCGACACATACAGTAGTAAGTGTGCATACTTCCTGGAACTTGTGATGTCAGATGAATAGAAATTATACAATTATAATCATTAAACAAAGATTCAATTGATTATTCCCTGGTGAAACTTTGCAGGAAATATTGCCCATAACCCATTCCACATTATCCATGCATCACCATTATCAAATGATCCCGTTTTTCAAAATAATGAAACATTAGACAATAGACTTGGTACCTTGGAGACCAGTAGACATTCCTTGCCATGGCAACCGCATGTTGTGAACCACAAGTGTGTCTTGGAATGTGGGAACCGATTGAACGCCGCCTAATTGTACATCAGTATTGAGAGTAACAGAATTTCAGGCTGTCCCTAAATGTGACTTTTTAGATTTTGGTTTGTATTTGTTGTTTTCTTTTTTGCCTGATTTCTGAGAAGGGGGGGGGGGTGTATTTGCGATTTTACATTAGTAGTTAAAATAACTGGTGAAAAGTCAAGGTCTTCTCATTTCCAGATCTCCCAGTTAAGCTGGTATTAATGAATATGGTTTACACATAGAAGCCCCTAAACACCCATAACCCTATAAGTGGTTAGATGATGCTGGATGAATAGATGGATGGATTACAGCCATAATAATACTAAAATTATATTTTATCTTTATCTTGCGAAACGAACCAACCCACACACTAACACCTTGTTGAATGTCGCCGTGCCACATTACTGTAATACACACATTGTACGTGGGCGTGCCATCGCGTGCTCTTCTTTTGTTTTGATGACAATGCAAATGCCATGCGCAAGCACCGGTGGGCTATTCCTACACCAGTGGGCTGCTTGTTTGTGTTCCCGGCCATCGGAGAGGGCCCCGGTCAGAGGCTTCGACATCTCGTGTCATGTGACAGGGTCGCCGCATTGCTGATTTCAGTCGATTGCCATGTAAAGCCTGTGATCCAGTAGGTTTTATCAAAAATAATTTTTGAAAGAGTGCCCAGTATTCGCAGAGGGTTGGCAGTGCATTTGAATCATTAACCCTCAGCCCCCTCCCCCCAGTGTAGGTGAGTTATGCAGCTTCCTTCATGCGTTAATTCAGTGTGGCCCAGTTGGCTATCACAGCTCCTCTGTTTGTGTCGGCCCCTCCCTCTGCCGGAGCCTGCTTGCCTAAGGGCGTGGAATGAGAAGGACAGATGGATCCGAGAGGATAAGGCATGGGGGACAGCAGGATCACGCAGAGAGAGAGCGGCGCTATGCATCGGGGGCCGGTGCCGCCTGGCCATCCGACGGTCACCGGACCCTGCTGTCCGCTCACCCGTCTCCTGGAAGGTGCAGGCAGGGGCTCAGTACGCGTCGCGTGTAAACAGGAAGTATTTCGTGAAAGGGCTCAGATTTGGACACAAGACCAAACAAGATCAACAAACGTTTCTTTTACGTCAAACGGGACTCTCTTACTCCCCCAGACAGAACAAACTCAAGCCATCAATGTAAATCACAGCAGCTCTCCTGGCTCCTCCCCCATCTGCTTTCCAGGCTCCTCCCCTGCCTGCTCTCCTGGCTCCTCCCCCACCTGCTCTCCTGG
>JABFEB020000002.1:18764650-18774955 GCA_019775895.2 Stomatorhinus ivindoensis | reverse complement strand
GTCTAGACCGGACCACCAAAACTCATCAACACCCTCAGCCAATCAGCGAGGAGCTTTAAACTGCCTTTGGCAATAAATTGAGTAAATTCAGTATCGGTTGAAGTTCTTTATACTCCAGGTCCTACCTTTGCAATCCAGTTTTCCAGTCAACATTTTTTTTTCAAGCTCCACCCAACCAATCAGGGCTCACTGTGGACGAAAGGGGTGCCGCTATTAATTAACTGTGTTTGCTTCCAGGCACTTTCATAGGAAACAATACGTATCGCTTTCTTCCTTTGAACAGCTATACAGTTCACCGGGGCAATTTATCTGGTGCGTTAAGTATCTCTTTTAAGGCAGGAGCTCCCACCCAAAGATCTAGATCCTACGAGAGCCAGAGCAGAGTTGCTCAATCGCACAACAGGCCACGGCTGAATTTCTACATGCCACTGCAAGCCTCAGACTCCGGGGAAAACCTGCCTCGCTGTGAATAATCTCAAGAAAACGTATATAATAAAATAAACAATAAAAATAAATAATAACAAACAAACTTTTAAAAGAGTTTAACTTGTGTAAAAGGCACCGTCGCAGCTCAGGGTCGTCTCAACACGGGGAGGAAGAACAAAACGCAGACCGGTACGCCTCATCGCACCCGTGCCCGACGCAGACAAAAGAAACCTTGCATGTGGCAGATCCTCAAAGAAAAAGGTCTCTCTGTCGCAGCTGACGGGCCTTAAGTTTTGACAAAGCAGAGGAGCATCTGACGGGAGCTTTTGTGCGCTGGCGACGCGCTGGCGGGCGGCAAAGGCTGCGATGCCATCCGCACGGTGCCCTTGAAGTCTGAATGCAGCAAACAAGGCAGAGGCACGGGCATCTCGTAAAGACACACTTAACCACCTAAAAACCAGCCTGGGTATTTTTTTCCCTCTTTCCGCATGGTGGCGAAATAAATAAATTAGCAAAGCGCCTGGAAAGGGGCGACAGGCTGAGAATGGACGGGCAAGACGAAACACCGGCCTGCGATTCCCTGCCCTCCATCTGTCACTCACTGCGGCATCTGTCAGAGGTCCTGCTAGTTCAGGGTTATCCTACAAAGGAGGATAGCTGTGCCTATTACACTGGAAATTTTGAACCTGGCGGATGTCAGAGAACTCATCTACCGTCCTGTTTAGAGGAGCAGCCCTATTCACTAACCTCGTGAATCGTCTGGCGGTTTCTTTACTGATTTTTCTCCTTTGCAATAATCAGTTTCAGTCTACACAATAGCCGGGGATGACGAAGTGCTTGTCTGGTAGACGAGTGTGTGGGCATGCCTTGGAGAGATGTATGGAAAAATGAGAAGGACGAGTGACCTGGCATGGCCCACCCTCTGCTCACAGGTGAACTTTGCAACAATAATAAACCAGCAGGCTGGGGTTTGGACACACCGGGTCATGGTCACGCTTAGGGCCCAGAAGGCGAGACGCGATGTAATGCTGACCTTGCCTTGGTCTGTAGGATTCATCTCAACTCAGTCAAGCACGACCTTCAGATGCTTCTCCCAAGTCTTGGGAATCTCTACGATGGTCCTCAAATTTCTCCAAGCTGGTATCCATTGCATTCGGCTAATGTCTGGTGAATGTCTATCCTGAGAATCGACTTCACGAAGCTCAGAACAGATGTGGCCACGGGTTTTACGACAGACCTACTGGTAATTACACAGAGCCTCAGTTTTGCAGCTGTTACTATGGATACTACTTCAACCACTTCAAGTGAGTTTAAAGTGGCAGGTGTTAGCGGACGGCAGGTTGGCTCCTTGGGTGACAGAGCTAATTCCTGTTCCCTGGGTTGTGCTATGCAATCCTGTCCCTTACTTTGTGTATTCCCTGTAGGGCTTCCTACCACCAAACACATCTGGGCAAAGTGATGCATGTAAAATGTCCACTGTATGTGCCCTTTAATGCACTGGCTTCCCCCCTAGAATGATGTCCTAAAGGCCCATGTTTTCAATATTTCAAGACCACGAATTAGAAGCAGCTAGAAGGTGGACGATGCTAATGGCCAATCACGGCCATAGCTGTCATCATATCCTGCCCATTACCAAGCATTTACACATTTTTAGCCGGATAACATCTGGAAGGCAGGTCTCACCTTAACATGCCAGGCCTCCGTCTTTTGGGCTCTGACTCATTTGAGCCACGCAGATGCAGGAAGTCACTCATCTCACCAAAGACATCAAACAGCCACGACTGTACACCAGGTCGCAGAGGTCATGTGCTCTAGGCCGGAAAACGCAGTGAGACCGTCCAGTTTATGCCAAAACATCTCCCATTAAAATGTGACATCGGTCATGTCCAACAAGCTACGTAGCCCTATCTGAGATCCATGAGATAACGTTTCACTGTTTATTTGACTAGATCTCCCCAGTGTCGAGCGTGACTAACATAGCTTACATATTTAAACTATTTATACAGCTGCTTGTAAACTCAGGCTGCCAAGTCTTAGTAACTTGCTATAGGGCAGAACAGCAATTTCCTTCAGTACTCGCCTCTCCACCTCTCAATTGTTTCTAAGCCATCACTGTGCTCCTCAAGTGCATCACAAAAACAGATGTGGCTCCCCCCCTCAGTGAACGCTCTCTGTAGCGGGCCTGCTGTGGTAGGGTTTGCCACGGCCCCCCTGGAGTCGTACTGGGCGGCGCAATCGTGTCGCGGGGGAACCGTCAGTAACAGCTCCCCTGGTGGCAGAGCCGCAATCCGGCCGCGGCGCGTAAGGGGTTTTTTTCCGTGAACGGCACGCTTCGAACAGCGGATGCCACCATCTTCCCGGAGACGCAGCTCCCAGAGAAAGAGGTCATGTGAAACGAGTCGTCGTTTAAATCAGGATATACGTGACAGCGATCGATCTTTCTTACCACGTACCTACGAGATGCTATCTCTTCCTTTAAGCCAGCTGGTGGAAATGAGATGATCAGCAGAGATAGCGCTCGCCACTCTACTTTTCACTTAAATGATATAGATTAAGTCGCAGCTACGCATAAGGTGGTTTTCCAAGGTGATTTTCTTTATTCTTTCACACAGTTTGCATTTCTTTTTGTCTCACGATGGCCTTTGACTCCAGTGTAAGGCTGATAAATCATAACAAATTGGGACGGCTTCCCCCAGGAGTCCGTTGCGGGTTATTAGATTTGGAGGATCTGTGTTTATTGACTTTCAGAGTGATTGAATACGATTGGCTGCCATGAGATCCATGCACGTCAGCCAGGAATTTACTGGGCCACACACACAGGGAGCACTGAGACCTGAAGCCAAAAGTCAGACTTCAGTACCACAGAAGCCGTCCTCTTACTTAATGGTGCCCTGCAGAGATGGCCAGCAAGCAGCTTTTAAGCTCTGCTTCTCGCGCTTCCTGTGTCTTGTTGGGAAGCCTGACCTCAGACCAAAAATTCGTGGGTTTTCAATCAGAAGGCCGATTAGATGATACATCCCAAAATGGCGGACATCGAGGTGTCCGTGGGGGGCTGAGTAGGCCGTCCCCAGGGTTTCACTTCCCCTTCTCTGTTGCACCTTCTGCCACCTGCCCTCCGCAGTGTCTGATGAGTTAACGGCTTGTGGTCAGTTAAACACCTGGATTGTAGCACCCCCCCCACCCTTCCTCCAGCTCCATCTCAAATGGCTACAGAGGCTCAGCTGTATGCTAACACTGAGAACAACAACAGAGTGAAGGCAGGCACTCCAGAAGAGGTGGGTGGCCATGTTGACTAATTCGAGCAGAGCTCCCTGTTTCAGCAGGAGGAGGGAGGGCAGAGACTGCGCCTCTCTGAGAGCGAGGATAGGAGTTTAATTAAATATTAACCGCCGTGCGAGGATGGACGGATGGGGGCGTGGTGTGTAGGTGAGGGGAGAGCCTGCCGCACGGAAGAGCCCCTGCTAGGCGAGGACTCCGCAGTGCTCAAGCTGCGTGGGCCGCAGATCCAATAACACGCGGGGGCTGGGCCTGGCTGGGCTGCCCCCCCCAAGGGTGACTCCTCAGCCTCCGCAGCGCCACCCTGGAGAGATATGCCACACATCCCTGCCTTTTTTTTCATTAGCATCCTCTGCTCTTTCGTATTACTCATTACGATTTTATCTTCCCCCAGCGATGGCCCATCTAGCCGTACAGGCTGCTGCCTTTAATGACTTGTCTCCTTTCAAAATATAGCAGGGCTTCCCCAAGTGTGGGATCACTGACAGAAGATGCAGGCAAGCCTTCGCTGTCCTGGAGACGTCTTCCCCCTCATTTCCTATCTGAAATGTTACATTGTTATCATGGCCACCCCTCCTCATCCACGCCAAAGGAAAGAGGTTCAGATATAAAGTTCATTGGTAACATTACCGTCCTAGTTTACTTCTTAATGCATTTCGGAGAAGAGCACATTTCTGAGTGTACCTGGGTCAGCCCCATCTAGCTTTGGCCTTTTATAAAATAATTATTATGCAGTTAAATTTTAATAATCTGTACTGTAATTCAAATAAGATTCCTTGCCCCTTTTCTCCATTCTTTTCACATTCTGGGGATTTCGCTTGCAACCTGTTCAAATTCCCAACAATTAATTATGTATTACAGCCTTTTAAAAGCACTATCAAGGATGAAAGTAGAGGCAAATGGCCTCTGGCAGGATGGGAGACAGCTGAGAGGGAATCCTCCGACCGAAATGACAAATACCAAATACTATATGCTCGGACAGACGTGGGCCCACATGTGGGAGAGACCGACTATCCGTCCGGTTCATTCATCGCCTCATCATTAAATATGCATCTGGCACAATTATCCTAAAGGGGTAAATGAAGTATGGTGAGGCGAACACGCTCCGCTCGCTTTTTACCATCCCAGGATTCTTTAAAATACTGGTATATTTCCATGTATTATTCTGCAAAGCAGCTGCTCCGCCGCCGCACTTCAGGGAGCCGTCGGTCGGGATAGACGGAGCATAGGCGGCGATTCGTGAGCATGCTCAGTGAGATATCACTGCGTCGGAGGAATGTACCTGGCAGGGGTCCAGGGGAAGCCGGCGAGCTGGGAGCACAGGCTTCCTTTGGAGAGTCAGGCGAGATCGATCGGTGTTTATTTAAACGCCTTCGTCAGGGAATCGACACCTCGTTATCTTATGTGTCCTGACCCGGCAAAGAAACGGTTTAATAACGAGGTTACCGACTTGGATCGAGTCAGCAGCGGAGGCAACAAGTCGATTTGCTTTTGAACGAACTTGCAAAAACAAACAAGCAAAAAAAAAATTTAATAAAAAAACAACATCGCTACAATGAGCCAATGTGCCTCTTCTATAGATCTTCCCCCTCGCAGATAGCAGCATAGTGCACCATTTTATAAATAGGACGACTTGGCGTGTGTTATGCGGAGTGAGTGACATAAAGAATCCCCGCGTATCGAACCAGGGACACCCTAAAAGTACCGGTAGCACCATAAGAGCGGACCGAGCGGCGTCTTTTCATCCTAACCTGGGTTTGCAAATGTGACCGAGGACTTCATTTAATGTATGCATTTTGTTTATGGTCGACTTGTTGATCTTATAGTGGACATAATATAATGTTTAATCTTAGACTCCGAAAAAGGTGGCAGAAGCGTGTGATAGACTAGAGTTCAAAGTCTGATTCCAGGTATCAGGCAGCGACAAGGCTGCATTTTACCTACTTCTGACTGCAGACTCGCACCTGTCGTTTACTTTCACGCACCAGAACCTAGATCAGCTGTAATCGGTTATCGCGTCCTGCATATTCTCCAGTCCTGATTAACGCCACGTTTGTGGTATCTAGATAACATTAAAGTTATGAGATTTCTCAAAACTTGAACCGTGCGCCGCTGTTTTGGTACAAATTCAGATGCAACGAGATCAGAGAGGTTCTTTTGCGATTAATGTGCCTCAGATGTAATGTAATTCGGCATGAAATTCGTGTCACTTTTTGCGAGTCTGTTTAGTGTTATAAATGCAGTTTGCACATATAACTTAGCCTACTTCCGCTTGGACTGTTTAAAATAAATGACATTTCCCATATTTTTCCCGACAGACGACAGGGCGTTTCTTTGGATGAAGGATGCTTGACAGTTTTAACTGACGGCTCAGTTGATTTCCGTATCTTCTTCACCTGTTAAATCGCGATCACCAAGTGGAATTATATTTTCGCATTCAGTATCATTCACGATATTTAAAATCACAACTGAAAGCACGTTTTAGCGGAGTATCGTTGATATGACCTATAATACTTACAGTCGCCCCCTATTCAAAACTACGAACCTGCATCACGTTTTCGTCTATTTTCGTTTTTTTATGTTATGACTTTTTTGTGTTATGACTTTTTTTGCATTAGTATTTTTTCTTAACCTAGGTATTGCATGGGCTTTTGCAGTCCAGTACTATCTCGGAAATAAATTCTATTGACTATATCCTTTACGCGCAGAACAACCCTCGCATATTTAAAATTTCATTTGGCAAGAAAGCTCCCCCTTTTACTCTGCCTTCTCTCGCGAGCTCTCTCCAAAAAGTCAGCAATAAAACATCGGTTTGCCGGTTGCATGCTAAAATAACCATTAAACCAAAAAATAAACTGCAGAGGAAAAAAAGCACAAACACATTTCCTGTTTTCAGTTTCTATCACCAAACATTTTTGCAGTGACGTTTTACTCTCTCCGACCGGTAGTGGAAATACTGTGTTACTGTCCTATATGCAGACAGCTTTAAGTTATAGATATAATACTTGCACTTAGATATTGCTTTATGCATTTAAATTAGGTTACTAATATAAATTGCTATAGTTACAGTATATATATATCTGAACCTGTTTTAAGCATATACACGTGTTAACGTATAGTTGTATGTTTTGATGTACTTCAAAACATACATCATGTATAAGTATCTTGACATATAATAAGATCATGCATATAAATATGCATATTCGTTTTATTATTAAACCCTTGAATTAAATGCGTCTGAAGTAGGACATTTACAAAAAGTAACGTTTTTTCACTATTGCAAGGATGTAGAGTGCAAGTATAAAATAGTGCTGACATTCGTTATTGCGCCCGGCGCTGGACTTCAATCGCTCCCTAATCTCTCTTTCGCTGCCAAGCTCCGATCAGGCTACTCAGGAAACTCCAAATAAGGACAAGGAAGTGGAAACCCACCGGAATCAGCCCTTATGTAGACACGACCTTATATGGCGTGTCTTCCGGCACGCGCCATGCTCCAGCTTATACGGGAAATCCGCTCACAACCGGGGCCGCTGCTCACAGTGCAAATATAATGCATTTTCATTGTGGGAAGCGATTAATTTGAGATGGAAGGGAAAAAGCCTTGGACGTGCCATTCCGTTTATTGCATATACTTAATTCACAGTCCCCTCGCTTCGCCTTTTCCCCCAGGCAAACGTCATGTGTCCTCCACTGCAGTGCCTAAATATGGGCTTCCTCCATGCCATATATGGACATCTACGTCACAGCAGGAGTATATATAAAGGAGTGGGGATTCTCTAAACAGAGAAAGAGCCCAGAGAGCTTAGCAGAGCCACTACCAGTACAGAGCGAAACAGCCACAGACACACAGAGCGCAATCTCTGCACACATAAATGACAAACGACGTCTTCAAAACGACAACTGTGCAGTTATCCTCACATAAATGAAAAACGTGTTCAAAGCGAAAACTGTCAAGTTATTCGCAATTATAAGCCGAGAATAAGAAATCGACGGCCGATATTTTCATTTTCATGGAATGAACGAAAAGGACGCAATTCTACACGGTACTTGTTTTTGAAACAAGAGTGGATTTTTTTCCGAAGAAAGGAAACAAAGCCTTGTTATCCAGCAAACAAACCTGGAGACCATCCAGAGTGTGTTGTTAGCGAGCAGTAGTAGTGGCAGCATCATCCTCGCGTTGCTCCCTTGAGGTGTGTTGGTGGTTCCCTCAGCTGTGCGCAGTGGTGCTGCCCTCTCTGAACTTCCGTAGCTCCACCAGCAACGGCAGAGTCATGGCTGCAGCCAAGACGGAGATGGTCCTGCCTGCTCTGCAGATCTCTGACCCTCTGAGCTTCCCTCACTCGCCCATGGATAACTACCCCAAGCTGGAGGAGATGATGCTCCTCAGCTCTACTGGGACCCCCTTCCTGAGTGCCTCAGCACCAGAGGGGGCAGGTTTTGGGAGTGGGGAGCCAGGAGACCAGTACGACCACTTGCCTGGAGGTGAGAGCTGATTTCTTTACATTTGCTTGACATGTTGATGTATACATGTCCTAATTTGAAACAGCACCTGCAGAGATTGGATTGCAAATCTGTCTTTAATGTGCTAAACAGCTTTTAAAGGTCTGATGATAGAGCAGGGAGCTCTGCTGTAAGATGCCAATTCAAGCAAAAATGAGAGTTCCATGCAACTAATAATGAGTAAATTATAGAGAATAGGTACCTACTGCAAGTATCATTTGGTGATATGTTTATACGTCACATGACTTCAGAATTCAGTCACTGATTTAATGCTGCCTGGTGCAAGACCCCATGGTGTGTTAAAATGGCACTGCTGAAATCAGCTGAATTGCATTTTCTGTAATGAAATGCCGTTAGCGAAGGGATGAGGCTGGTAGGGGAGAGAAGGCAGAAGGTGTCTGTGAATAGCTCGTGCTGAGACATGCAAGAGCTTTAGATGCCCAGACCCTGGGACAGAGGAGGTGATTGGTGGGGGGGGGGGGGGTGCTAAGCAGGGAGCCACAGGAGAATACTCCTGTTTTGTTTTGCATCAGCAGAGGCTGCCCGCCCCCACACAGAGTGGGACACCCCACTCTACATGCTGCTGGGACTCACCTTAACTCTGCACCTTGCAAAAAACAAAAAATAAATCAGCTTCCAGAAGGCGGATTGGCTTGTCAGCGAATAAGCAGTGATTTAATCCCCACACCTCCTTTGCTTGATGTTGTTGCAGATACGCTACCTGAGATCTCCCTGAACTGCGAGAAGACCCTGGCTGAGCCGAGCTTCCCCACCCAAAGGCTGCCACCCATATCCTACACGGGGCGCTTTACCCTCGAACCCGCAGTCAACTGCAGCAACAGTCTCTGGGCAGAACCCATCTTTAGCCTGGTCAGCGGGCTGGTGGGCATGAACCCCCCAACGACTTCTGCCCCGTCGTCCTCTGTCTCTCTGACTAACACCTCCACCTCCTCCGCATCTTCCTCCTCCTCTTCCTCCTCCTCCTCTTCCTCCACCCAAAGCTCAAGCCTGAGTTGCTCCGTCCATCACAGCGAGCCGAACCCCATTTACTCCGCCGCGCCAACCTACTCCAGCGCCAGCCCTGAAATCTTCCCTGAACAAAGCCAGTCGTTCCCCAGCCCGGCAGTAAGCAGCTCCATCCAGTACCCACCCCCTGCCTACCCCAACACCAAGGCCTGCACCTCCAGCTTCCCCGTGCCAATGATCCCTGACTACCTCTTCCCCCCTCAGCAGAGTGAGATTTCCCTGGTGCCCCCCGACCAGAAGCCCTTCCAGTCCCAGCCGGGGCAACAGCCCTCCCTGACACCCCTGTCCACCATCAAAGCATTCGCCACCCAAACGGGCTCCCAGGACCTGAAGAGCGTCTACCAATCACAGTTGATCAAGCCCAGCCGCATGCGCAAGTACCCCAACCGGCCAAGCAAGACGCCCCCCCACGAGCGCCCCTACGCCTGCCCGGTGGAGACCTGCGACCGCCGCTTCTCCCGCTCGGACGAGCTGACGCGCCACATCCGCATCCACACGGGCCAGAAGCCCTTTCAGTGTCGCATCTGCATGCGCAACTTCAGCCGCAGCGACCACCTGACCACCCACATCCGCACGCACACCGGCGAGAAGCCCTTCGCCTGTGAGATCTGCGGCCGAAAGTTCGCCCGCAGCGACGAGCGTAAGAGGCACACCAAGATCCACCTGCGGCAGAAGGACAAGAAGGTGGAGAAGGCAGCGGTGGCTGTGGCGGCCCCAGTCTCCATGCCATCTCCAGCTTCCAGCTACCCCTCTCCCATCACCTCCTACCCTTCTCCAGTGTCCTCCTGTTACTCCTCACCAGTGCACACCTCCTACCCCTCCCCCTCCGTCGCCACCACTTACCCCTCAGTGTCCAGCGCATTTCAGACACAGGTAGCCACACACATCTACAGCTCCCCTGTGGCCACACCCCTGTCAGACATGCAGTCCACACTCTCGCCAAGGACAATCGAGATCTGCTAAGGAGCTCATTCCTCCATCATCGCCAGGTTCAGCTTCTCCTTCTTCCGGAACAAAAACAAAATTATAATAACATGCTACTCCCTCCTGACCAGCACTTTCGGGGGGGGGGGGGGG
>JABFEB020000002.1:18700432-18711930 GCA_019775895.2 Stomatorhinus ivindoensis | reverse complement strand
TGAGCTTATTGTACACTCTGACACTCCCTCAGCTCAGTGTACACTCTGACACTCCCTCAGCTCAGTGTACACTCTGAAACTCCCTCAGCTCATTTATCAGGGTCAGCGCCCTTCCAACCCTGCCCTTCATGTCTCCTCCCTGTTTGGCCAGCAGGTGTCGCTGGCCATCAGTGTGTCCTCCTCCCTGTCTCTTGCCTTTCAGTCCCAGTGAGCCTAAGTCTCTAGTGTGTTTCCCCTGTTCCTCAGAGCACTGCATAGCAGTGGTTTGAGTGTGTAGCTCAGAGACTGTTGCTTCTCTGGTTTTGGGTTTGAGGCTAGCCTAATATGATATTTTGTATTTATTTGTTTTGTTTTCCTAGTGTTTATTATTTTCCTTGTGTTGCCAGTGGCCTGTACTGGCTTATCGGGGTAACCTGTGGGATTTAAGGTACCACAGTTTAAATGGACTTCATATTCGTTCACTTACATTTTGCGCAGACTACCTTAAATCCGATAAGGTACCCCAATAAGCCAGTAACCCTGCTTCATAGTACAGGCCCCTGGTTACCTTTGTAGTGTTTTCGCTGCTTAGTTCAGACCCTTTGTGGCCCTGTTATTTTGTGATCTTCCCAGTGTGTGTTTGTTTTAGTCTCTTCAATATACTCCTTTGTGTCTAAGAGCCGCCAGTGGATTGTCACCCTTCTTTCCTGCCTGTGCCTTGTCTCGCCATAACAACCAGTGTTCACTCTGAAACTCTCAGTAGCTAAATCTGCTTCATTCAAACTGATATACTGAAAGGAATCAGCTTGGAGTCAGTTTTATTAAAATTCATGCACTTTTAAATTTTGCAAGGATATGAAGATAGACATGTCTTTATTCGAAAAACATTTTCAAGGTTTCCTGTTAAACCTGAAAACAACTCAGTGAAAAGGCAGCTGATGAATAGTCAGTGATCATTCGAGATGTGGTTCTGAGTTGCTGTTACTCTACAGGTCATTCTCTTCATTGATTTCTCTATTATGCTGCTTGAAATTCCTGTTTTTTCCACAGCTGTCTCTGCCAAAAAGCATTCGACTGCCGACTGTGGGAATGGGAGATCTTGGTATCGTTTGTACAGGACATATTTGTTGTGCTAGTTTCCACCATGTTGTTCAAAGGTAATTGACAACTAGACAACCTTACAAATTTTATAGACAAATCCAGTTAGTGACCTTTGTAATTGCTTAGTAATGAGGTAATCTATGTACTGGGAAAAATGTAAGCCGTGATACATGCACAAATTTTCTTTATAGTTAAACATGTTTACTTACAATAGGTTAAAACTGCCTAATGCCTTGATCTTTCCTTCAGAGACAAAAAAAGGTTACAAAAACAAAAAAGTTCATTTTAATGGTGCGTTTCTTCCACATCGTGGTTTCGTGAATACTGTTCAATGCTGTCTTCTTACTCACGTACTACTTACATCTTTCCACTTCTCACAAAAATCTGGATGAGTTGCGTCTGTTGGACATACAGAATATCTCATATTGTATGCGGGAACTGTAAGCTTAAATGTTGTTTCCTTAGAACAGGGGTGGCCAATCTTACTTCTTTACACAGGGTGTAGTTAAAGTATGGAATAGTCTTCCTGCTAGTGTAGCACAAGCTAAAACCCTGGGTTCCTTTAAATCAGAGCTAGATAAGGTTTTAACAACCCTGAGCTATTAAAGTTCTCCCCAAATGAGCTTGATGGGCTGAATGGCCCCCTCTCGTTTGTAAATTTCTTATGTCCTTATGTAAATAGAGGACTGATTGGCTGAAGAGTCCTCACACGTGGGTTATCCCAAAAAAACCTGCATACACCCCGGTCCTTTGTGGATGACGTTGGCCACCCCTGCCTTAGAATAAACCAATGTGAAGTGGATCCTTAGCGTTCATGGTTCTAATGCAGTATAGTCAATAAGGTAAATACCTTTTCTCTCAGTGCTTGTGGTAGGCAGCATCTCTGTGTATTCATGGATGGGTCGCCATGGTGATGACGTAGGAGGTGGTGCTGATACTGCACATAAGAGATGTCATGGTACTCCGATGTCATGATAGAAACGGTAGGTGTTCCATGGCTGTCTGTGGGGGGTGTCGTATGGGATCCTGGGGGTGTCTGTGGGGGGTGTCGTATGGGGTCCTGGGGCTGTCTGTGGGGGGTGTCGTATGGGGTCCTGGGGTGTCTGCATCATGGTTGACAGTCCTTTGGAACAGTGGGCATGTATTTCAAATCTCACTGATTACAATTTCATATTTGCATTTATATATACATCTGCAGAAGGTTATGGAATGAATATATCTGTTAATGGGTTTTTTCTTCGGTTGATCACCACAGAGAAGATGCAGGAGCTGGGGTTAATACTGCATATAAGAGCTGACAATGTGATGCTGGAGAAGCATTACTGCAAGTCGTAGAGCGGAGAAGTTTGATATTGAGTCGTGTTTTTTAGCGTCAACATATAAACTGAAACGGGAGTTGCTGCTGTACCAGGAGAGTAGCCTTTGAAAGACGCTGGACGTTCTGGCGAGGGCGGCTTGGCAGGAGAATCTGTTTTCACTGGGGCACCTGTGTGCATATGGGTACAACCCTATTTCATAATAATTCAGCTTCATACGCTAAAAAAGTCTAATTCTGTGTATATACCCAGCAGCAGGTTAGATTGAAGGACCTCATTTCTGGGTATAATATGAATCTATGTGTATGTACCATGTTTACTGTAGGTAAAAGGTGTTATATGACTTCAATGAAGGCAGTTCTGTGTGGAGGGTGTGTTTTTCTGTGCTGGGTGTTCCTGTGGTCTCCAAGTACTCCAACTGAGTAAATGACTGAGTAGGTGTCTGTGTTGGGTGTGCAATGGAGACACCGGTGTAACAGATACTTAAAAGCAGGAATTACAACATATGAAGGGGAACTCTGAGCATAATATTCACTGTACAATAACAGCTGCCCTTGATATTCCTGGGGGGAAATTCACTTCCTCTTTGTGTTTGCGTCCTGTGCCATTGTGTCCCAACATCCAGGATTTTTTTTCATAATCCTCTGGTTTGTTGACTTGCATCCACCCCATTTTGGATTCTTATATACAAACAGAATCAGAAAATGTAACTGCATGGGATGAGTGCTGTGTAATGCTGTGGACCCCCCGTGTCCTGGAAAACACCCCCCCCCCCGCGCCCCCACAACGGTTATAATGTTGTTTCTCTATGCGTTCTGCAATGGCTACAAAAATCATCAATGTTTATTACGTTTTAATTTGGTTACACCGCCAAACAATGTAACTTCTTTTGAACATGAACAATGTCTCTGTCCACTATAACCGCCTACTTTTCCTCAGTTTACGATACTGCTCTCAAAAGAGAGGGGGGTTTTCTATGAACAGTAGAAAAAAGTTAATCTAAAACTAAATGGCAAATGGCTCTAAAATTATAAACCTGACAACCATTAAACGTGAGTGTAATAAAGTAGTCATGTTAAGGTATTAGCTTTCAACAAAATAAAATGGATATTGCAAATTGCGATATTTTTAACAATGTTTTTAACTGAAACGAACCAAGTAACAATTATTCCTCGTATTTCCATACATGACTTTCCCCATGAGATGCTTATATTGGGATTATAGTATAACGTCATGACCGAAGCTCTTGCGCTATTTATAGCTATTGGTTTATATATATACACACACACACATTATATATATATATATATATATATATATATATACACACACACATTATATATATACACATATAGCAATGTTGTATTTTTTCTACGGTTTTCACATAAAATTCAATTAATTTGTCTCCACTGAGGCCCTCTAGTGGGCCATGGCTCCTGGTCAAGACCTACTGTTACAGTACATCGGTTCACTCGGAGGAATACATTAACATATCTGAGTGTGTATACGTCTTCAGGAAGTCAAAGAGGACACTGAGAGTCAGGTGACCATTTAGAACTGCTGTATATCCATAGAAAGCTGATATATTGCCATAATGAAAGTTATACCATGAATGTCCATGGGTGTACTGGTCAGTGTCCCTGTGGTCTGCGGCTCTGGCATTAAATGGGGTGTGAGTGAATGGTGTGTGAGTGAATGGGGTGTGAGTGAATGGTGCGTGAGTGAATGGTGCGTGAGTGAATGGTGTGTGAGTGAATGGGGTGCGAGTGAATAGGGTGCGAGTGAATGGTGTGTGAGTGAATGGTGTGTGAGTGAATGGGGTGTGAGTGAATAGGGTGTGAGTGAATGGGGTGTGAGTGAATGGTGTGTGAGTGAATGGGGTGTGAGTGAATGGGGTGTGAGTATGTCCTGCGATGGGTTGGAGCCTCATCCATGGCTCATTTCATGCCTTGTGCCCATAGTCTGTGGGATAGGCTCTGGATGGATTGATACGCACACACACACACACAGACCAAATATACCCCACAATGTGATACAAACCAGTTTTTTCACAGGTCCCCACAAAGATCTGTGAATGCAATCAAAAATTAGAAATGCCAAGAGACTTGTATTTTATTTGGTAACTTATGGTGAAGGTTAGGGCTGAGTGAGGGTTAAGGTCGACATGATGAGATTAACATTTTTCCCATGGTAACAGACGGCAGGCTGTCCAGGGTAAGCGCTGTAGGAAAGGAATGCAAAAATACTGAAAATATCAAAATTAAGTATGTGTATGGAAATGAAAGGTGGAAATGCTAATCATGGTGTCTTCCTTGACCGTTAAACAGTTTTATTGTATTTTACTGCATCCTTAATATATTTTCCAATTGTAATCCCAAAATAAAACACAAGTGGGGCAGCGTATGGCACACTAGGTTAGTGTCTTTAGTGCCTGGATGGTGCTGGGTTCGAATCCTGTGGCTGACAGAGTAATCCTATCACCATTAGCTCCTTCAGCAACTTCTCCTGGATGGCTGACCAGGGTATAACACAATAGTGTTAAAAAGAGATTGTGTATCTTGATAATGACTATTTTACTTTTAACATCTGTTACAGTATTGGAATACTGTAATAGAACAGCTAGCTTGTGAATATAATTAGTGGTAATTAGATATTTTACTGGCAATTACTGATTCTCAGAGCATTTGCATTGAGGGAATCAAAGTCACTGATTTAGCATTAAGCAAAACAAGTAATCCAGTAACTATAACCTAACCCTAACCTAACCCTGATCTGAGTGACAGAGGCTTTATAGAAGCAGCATAGGGTCAGACTCCTTCCCATTTTTCTCCATGACCTGCATTACTATGCGTGACGTCTTGCGGCTGCGGCCAATGTCCAGGGTCTCACAGTCTTCTGCGCTGTGCACTATCAGTGACCTGAACATCAGGAAAGGAGGTGCAGTTACCCTTTGTGGCCAAGGGCCACACACGGCATCTTGGGACATGACCTGCAGTTTGGCTAAAAGAGCACCGTGCAGACTCCAGCGTTTGTTATCCCATTGAAAATAACCTGCAACAGCATTCATGAAGACCTGAGAAATAAACATGAGGGAACTAACATGCTGTGAGACAAAGGTGGCCATTATATCTCAGTGTAACAAATCCGGCTGAACCCTCTGCCAAATCTGTCTCATTGAAATAGTTAAAGGGAGAGTACTTACGGAATGGATAAGTTGCCTGTTTTCCTCTGTTTACCTTTGTTGAGAAAATGAGTGAGAAAATCCTTTTATTCACTGAGAATTTGTTGGCGTTTGTATACCATTTTGTTTCACTGTAAAATTATCCTAAATCCAAAACTCCAATTGCAGGCAACAATCTATCACATGTCAGTGTGTGTGTGTGTGTCTGTGTGGTCCAGACATACCTTACCTTGTGGGGACCAAATATCCCTAAAGCATGATGAATAGCCATTTTTTGATCTTATGTCCCCATAAGGAAAACTTCAGTTTTTAAAAATTCTATACTACAATCAAAAAACTAAAAATGCAAATATATTTTGTTTGGTTACTTATGGTTAAGGTTGGGGCTGGGTAGGGGTTAAGGTTGTTGTAGTTAGCATTAGCATTTTTCCCATAGAAATGAATGAGTGGTCCCCACAAAGATATGATTACAGGTTTGTGTGTTTATATTACATTGTGAAGACCAAAGCAGGGTCAGCGATTTGGGCTTAAGGGCCTTGCTCTCTCTGCTGACCCCAGGATCTGAACCAGCAACCTTCTGGTCAGAGGCCTAGCAACCTAATCTTCAAAGTCAGACACCTTTTCGCTGAACTTGGCTGGAGGGTTTTCTTATACTTTTTTGCATTTTGCAGTTACAAACATTTTTCTTAATTGTTTACAAAAAAATGAAAACCTCATATGTTTATTTGTTCATTTACACTTTGTAACACTGAAGGAAAGGAGGTTTGAATGTTACTACAGCCTGCCCTAAAGCCAAAATGACTGTTACAGTATCTGGGTACCACTGTATAGTCAACACACATCATTATGGCTTCTCAGAGATGCGTCTCTGTGTACAACGGTGTGAGTGTGCATACGAACGTCTGCATACTTACACCATATGGTCAGGCCCGCGGCCCCCAGAAACAAGGTTAACCCCGGTACCAGAATCCAGAGGCTCAGATTCAGAACCTGAAAAACACGGCATCTTTGATCTGTGTTTCCGTGTAGAAATATTCTTCTGTTGGTATGAAAGGAGCTTGAATACTCACATCCAGATGGATTAGTTCTGCAATGAGCAATTAAAAGAAACATGTAATTTCTGTAAGATTAAATGTTTCCATAGAATAAGCTATAGTCAAATTACTTCTTAGGTTTCATGACTGTAATGCAATATAGTCAGCAAGGTAGATACCTTTTCTCTCAGTGTATGTGATAGTCTGCATTTCGGTGATCTCTTTCATGGATCGTCGGAGCGACGATGCAGGAGATGCTGCTGCCCCATGGCAGGGACGACAGGATGCTGGGTGTAATATGGGCAGCGTGGAAGTTATACCATGAGTGTCTGTTGCTGTAGTAGTCAGTGCCCTTGTGGTCTGTGGGTCTGTCAGCTTACTAGATGTCCTCGGATGTGTTGTCGTAGGTTCTGTAGTGATATTGACAAAATGCATATATATTCATAAAATCCATGAGGAATACATTAACATATCTGAGTGTGTATACATCTTCTGGAAGTCCAAGAGGACAGTGAGAGTCTTTACAATTGCTGTATATCCATAGAAACTGATATTTGATCATAATGAAAGTAATACCATGAGTGTTGAGAGCTGTACTGGTCAGTGTCCTTGTGGTCTGTGGGTCTGTTGGCCAAGTAGACCACATGGGTGTCCATGGTGTCGTTAGAGGTCCTGTAGCGGTCTGACGCTCTGTCAGTGCAGTTGATGTCACAGGAACCTGTGTTGTTGTTGGAGGTCCTGTAGTGGTCTGAGGCTCTGTCAGTGCAGTTGATGTCATAGGAACCTGTGTTGTTGTTGGAGGTCCTGTAGTGGTCTGAGGCTCTGTCGGTGCCGTTGATGTCACAGGAACCTGTGTTGTTGTTGGAGGTCCTGTAGTGGTCTGAGGCTCTGTCGGTGCAGTCGATGTCACGGGAACCTGTTTTGTTGTTGGAGGTCCTGTAGTGGTCAGAGGCTCTGTCTGTGTAGTTAATATCACAGGAACCTGTGTTGTTGTTGGAGGTCCTGTAGTGGTCTGAGGCTCTGTCGGTGCAGTTGATGTTACGGGAACCTGTGTTGTTGTTGTAGGTCCTGTAGTGGTCTGAGGCTCTGTCGGTGCAGTTGATGTCACGGGAACCTGTGTTGTTGTTGTAGGTGCTGTAGAGGTAGCAACATAATTGATGGCAATTCAGACTTAAGGGAATGACTGGTATGGAAAACAAAATGACCTGGATGACCTGAGTTGAGGTGCGCTCCCTACATCCGCCTCTGTATCGGCAATTAAGCTTCAGATATCGAACAGACCTCATATTTGTGAAACAGGGACTGGCTGCATGAGGGCAGGGAGCCATAACAGCTGCCTTTTCAATGTTTGATACACTAACCAACTCAATATAACCTGCTGTGATGAAATTGGACCATATGGAAAAAATAGCTGGACAAAGATAGGAGGCAAGTTAACAGAAGCTCATCTTGGTGCTCAAAGAGACACTTGCTAAAACTGTAAAGGTAGCCATGTGCTGAATGCTATATTTACGTGTCATGTTACATATTTATAAACAGGTGAGTTTTTTTATGAATGGAGGTATTCCTTGTATGTGATTGCTAGTAGGCCCGGCACAGTGATTAGCACTAGTGTCTAACACCTCTGGGATCAGAGTTTAAGTCTCTGCCATAGCCATGTGTGTGTGTGGAGTTTGCATGTTCTCCCTGTGTTGCTGTGGGGCTTCCTCTGGGTACTCCAGCCCCAACCCCCCGAGCCAATAACATGTTGAGGTTAAATGGAGTTACCAAATTATGTGTGTATGGTCCTGGTATACATTACAGTTCCCACTAGGGAAATTTTCAGTCCCCACAAGGGAAACCCCCCTGCTACCCAAAATAGGACAAGCTGTTACACAAGATGGATGGATGATTGTTAGTGCTAATCTATGTCCTAAAACTTATGTTCCTTAATAGTTGTCTGGGAGCTGGAGGAAGGGAAATTATGTGAAAGTTTTAAATGATCACAATGTGGAAATTATTAGCACACCCATTAGTATGAGGCGTTATGTTTGCAGAAGCCATTTGGACCACAGCACAGTACAAAAATCTGTGAATGCTATGAATGCTTACCTTTCTGAATAGTTAGAAAGACGTTTCTTTTCAGGTCATTAAACAGTCCTGGAATATCCACACGACATCCGTACGTCCCAGAGTCACTTTCCACAGCATTGAGAATGGTCAGGGAGACATCACCCTGGGTGATCGCTAACAGGTATCTGGCACTTTTTCTGAAAGTCACTCTTTGCCCGTTGGTACTGATGATCATGTTACTGCAGCCTCGCAGTGGCACTGGGCCTCTCCCCCAGCATGCAGGCAGAAGGCCGTAATAATAGGCATTATAACTGCAGGGCAGGGTGACGCTCCTCCCAGCGAACCCAGTGATCGTCTGTGCTGAAGATTCACTCACTGTAGAGATTAAAGGAAGTAACAATGTCATACTTTATTCACATTTTTTTTTGTCAGAATTGCATCTCTAGTAATGATTTGCACACATCATTATTGGCTCCATCACAGAAAATAATTAACTCTGATAACTGTAAGAGCAAAGGGTTAAAGCGTTTGCCTCTCTTTGCACTTGAGATCTATGAAAAGTTTTGGACACGAAAGGCTGGAATCCCAAAGACTTTCAGATACATTTAAAATTCAATCGTTGACCATTTGCTCTTTAGATGAAGTATCCCAGCACCTGCAGGGACAGTGGTTCTGGTGCAGTGTGCATACAGCCGCGAGCAGAAGCACATATTGGTCGTGAGTTTGGCGAGTGTTTACCTGCGAGCAGGAGAAGGAGTTTGATTGCACAGGTCAGGCTGCCGAGGCCTCTCATGATGCTCTCACAGGCGAGCGTCCGCGGAGAAGAGTCCAGTCTGACTGCCAACAGCAAATACGCTCATGCATACTTCATCTATTCTGCCGGTCACGCTAGGGTACATTTCCCATTTTTGAAAATACTGATTTCCTGCTTAATATTTTTGAAAGAACCAAAATGACCAGAAGGGCAATCACCCCATCATCTTCATCGCTTCCTTCTTTAAAATCTTGGGGGGGCGGGAATCCAGTGTGGGGGTTAGAGAGTTCAAACTACGGGTAGGGTTGAAAAACTTAAACCGAAACAAGACTAATTTTGAATCAAAATATCTTGTGGAAAGAAATATTAAAGCATAATTTTGTTACCCTGTAAAATCTGTGATTTTATTAAGCATTTGAATACTTGCAAGGAAAAGTAAAGGCTTTAGATATAAGATCCCCTTAATTACATTGTTTGGCAGTTATGTTCATAATTCATTTACTTAACTTGCTTTCTTTTGAAAGCTATCACAGCACAATATAATAATGCAAGAGGCAAGAGAAATGGAGCCCCCTACTCTGGGCCTTTTCTGATCAGATAGAATTTACAGATTTTCTCGATTGCTTTGATACATTTTCTCAAATGATGTTACATCATTGGTGTTGGTTCCCTCACCATAGTCTCCTCATTATCTGTCTGCCCTGTCTCCTGCTGTGAAGAAGAGCAGTGTGCTTATGCAAGTGATCATCCTATTATCCATCACATGCAAAATATTTCACCAAACTTTCATAATCATTTAAGAATATGTTCCATAAAATGTGATACGGCACCATTGTATTTTTGGTTCCCACAGTCCATCGTTTTGTTGCCATTTTCCTATTCTTGTGTTACAGCTTTTCTCGATTGCTTTGGCACATTTTACGAAACATTCTCACGACTAGACAAAAAAGTTCATTATTTGCTTGAGTTAATTGCTGTGAGTGAAATATGACTTTTTGCAGCTAAACCCAGCGTGCTGTATACATGAACTGTTTGGAGAATTGCTGTTATATTCCTGAGAATGTTAAGCATGTTTCATGAAATCTGTCACATTGTTTTCCCTTGCATATATAATTTTAGCTTAGGTCCACTTTATGGTTCTTTGTCCTTACGAAGCACTATGATGATCAGTGCCAATTTGTACACGTGTGCCGTCTAGCGGTTTGTGTAGTAAATTATTTTTTTATTGGTGGGCTTTTATTTTAATTTTAACTCAGAACACAAGTATAATAGAATCGTTGCACTTTATGTATCCAAGCTTAGAAAACTGGCATGTAAACCACCCTTCTTTCCATGAGAGATACAGACACACATTTATAAGTCACTGTCTTCTTTTTCTCCAGTCCCCCTGACCACCTGAGTGTTTTATCCATATCCGTTTTTCATGCTTCTTAAGATTCTGTGAATCCACAGTGGTGTCCCTGCATGAGAAACTGAGGATCCAAGGCAGTTACAGTCGACCCTGCATCACGACTTTCAGAGATGGGGGCAAAAATACATCAAAGTATATTTTGATTGAAAATATAAGACAGGCATCTGGTGTGAATCACACGAGGGCTGAAATGAGAGGTATGACAAATTAGTAACAGGTGAGACTCTAACGAGCCACACTGAGGAAAGAACAAGGGGGCAGGAATGCAGGGCATGACAGTACCCCCCCAGGCAGACCGGGGAGGGGACCCTGGGACATGAGCCCCCCCCCCCGGAGGCCAGCAGGACCAGGTGCAGCCAAGGGAATGGTAGGGCCGGAGCCGAGAGGTGCTGCAGGAGCTGCAGGTCAGCGAAAGAGGGATACTGTCTGGGCTGCAGGACTGGGGGGGTGCCACTGGGATTGCAGGGCAGTGAAAGAGGGATACTGTCTGGGCTGCAGGACTGGGGGGGTGCCACTGGGATTGCAGGGCAGTGAAAGAGGGATACTGTCTGGGCTGCAGGACTGGGGGGGTGCCACTGGGATTGCAGGGCAGTGAAAGAGGGATACTGTCTGGGCTGCAGGACTGGGGGGGTGCCACTGGGATTGCAGGGCAGTGAAAGAGGGATACTGT
>JABFEB020000002.1:18675000-18689529 GCA_019775895.2 Stomatorhinus ivindoensis | reverse complement strand
ACACTGTGTACACACACCTTGCTTCCTCCAAATGACAGCAGTGCACATTGTGTACACACACCCTGCTTCCTCCAAATAACAGCAGTGCACACTGTGTACACACACCTTGCTTCCTCCAAATGACAGCAGTGCACATTGTGTACACACACCCGGGGGGGGGCAGAGGCCATGAGCATAAGGTAGGGATAATCCATCACAGGACACGCTCATACACCATTCACTCACACACTCACTCCTATGGGCAATTTGGTAACTCCAATTAGCTTCAGCACAATGACACGGGGAGGACATGCAAACTCCACACTGATGGAGCCATGACAGAGACTCAAACCCAGGTCCCAGAGGCGTGACGCTACAGTGGTAGCCACTGCACCACCCTAAATCTGTCTCCAATGTTTTATAATAGTCATTACAGCTTTGGAGTAACTCTGGGTAATAAATTCCCACTAGTTGCTCAGTACTTCAGGGACCCATATACTCCAAAAGCCATAACGACAGGTGGTGACAGAAAGTGAAAAAGCCCCAATCCGTTAAGCAGCAGGACTTTCTCTACATTGTAGGCCCAAGCCTAATTTCTGCTATTGCAAGTTGGTTCAGGAAAATGCAGTTTGGAGGGGGGGGTAGGGTACAGCTGCAGAGTTTAGCACTTCCCACAAACCAGACAGGTGCTAACATCATGAAAAAGGCTCTCGACAGCCTTCCTCTGCAAATGGTCCTAGTCTCCTTGCTGAAGTTCTGCCACAATGCTGTGGACCCTTCAAGTTATTAAACCATTTGAACAGAAATTAATGTGACTGTGCGGGTCAGTACAGTAGTTGTGGGACATGCGTGAGAGTGAGACGCTTGCAGGTGGATTTGACATTGTGAGCTGTGGATCTGGACAATGGGTCTGTTAGGTCTGTTAATGCTGCTGACATTTTAACAGGAAGTGAAACACGTGTGGAATCGCATCGCATTTCTAACCGGTCATTGCATGTGTAAGACTTCAGCAGCGGATTGCCTGTGCGGGGAGATGTTAATAAATACATGTTTTTCTACAGCCAACATTCATCTGATACCTAGAAATACCCTTCAGCCCAGTTATCCAGCTTGGGCTCGGAACGTATTAAAAAGACATCATTCCGTACCCTATGATACTGGATTCTCATTCCTTATTGTAAATGTTCCAAGATGTAGATTATGTCGATGAGCGACCGAGAGGGAATGTGTGAAGTTAGCAGTGAAAAAGAAGGAGAATGGGCAGCTAAGGCCCATGTGCATCGTGGTGTTTCGGAAAGTGCTCTGAAGGCCGTTGGTTGTTTAAACCTTGCCAGTCCAGGGAGCGCTCATCTGCTAATTAGGAGGCTAATTAGGAAGCATTGACAGCTGCCAGCTGTCGCACATTAAATCTTATGATAAATCTATATTGTTCCATTATAAATCTAAAATTAAATTAACTACATTGAACGTGTTGGGATACTTTGCAAACTCTACAAACTATTTACAAGGCAATACAACTCTTACATGCATAAATGAGTATGCAGAATTGTCTCATATAGAAAATCTCACTACAAGCAGCTGACCAAAGCTGGCAATGCTGAGCATTACCTTAGGGAGACCATAGTCGGAGAAACTCAGGCACTCGCATAGTTAACATTAGGCTATGTCAGGCGAGTTTTTCCTAAGGAATGACCAGAAATCATTGTGCAACAGACCAGCCTGGATTTTGTCAGTAAATATTGTGTTGCGTTTATTAATTTTTGTAGTTATTTCATTCTCCCCAGACAAAGGCACATTCCAAGCAAATATATGATTTATGTTTCCTTTAATTTTAATTGAAAATGTTTTTCTCGGACCATGTAGATTTTATCCGGCATCACACCAAAAATCTCGTCCTGTTTGAAAAACAATGACGATGGAATGTTGCTCTTAAGTCTATTCAATATTCTTTCATGAGATTCTTATCATCAAGTTGCATCCCAGCTTCAGTCTCTCTTCTTCTCCCTTTAACTGTTTGACTCCTGATGATCACTGACCACAGCAGGTATTATTCCGTTTATATGTCTCACACTTGGATATATGTGCAGTTGATGTCTCTGTTTGGCTGTGATAGAAATGGTCGGATGACCTCTGCCAGTCTTTGCTGTTGTATATCCTATATTCTATAAATGCCGAGTTGGCAACTACACAAACAAAAGAAACCTTTCTGCCCAAAACTGATCCCTTGCCCCTGTTTTATTGGCATTCAAATCCTTCCTTAATGAAGAACATACTTCAGAGTGAAATGCTGTCAGGTTGGAGAAAATGTGCTTTTTTATTGATCTTGGTTGAGAAGAGATGTGCTTATGGAGTCTGTAGAGCAGTGTGCCAAACCTGGACCTGCAGAGAATCGAAGTACAGAACCTTTTAAGGATGACCTTATACTGTGTGGTTTTGATTGGATGCATGTCCCCTTATGGTACTTAAGAACCAATCACGCTTGGAGTGTCTACAGCAGAAGCAGGGCCATGTCATGACAGCTAACAGTTACCTGTCTCACAGAGAACTAGCCTGCCAGACAGGCTGGATGAAAATGCAACCACCGCTGCGTCTTTTTCCAGAAGACGTTGTCACAGGCAGCTAATCCATCATATTTCTGACACATATTCACAACCCAATAATTCTCCTAAGAACAAGCATCGCCATAACTTCCCATATGGCAAATGGCATCCTGTTTAAAATAGGACAGAACCCACAGAAAAATGGGCCTAGAGATATTCGGGCTCTTCCAGAGGGGAAAAATGTAGTAACGTAAACAAAGGTCAAAACGAGGCAGATAACGAGGATGGGGAGGAACGCTCGCGACCGAATGTGCACTGGCTTTCCGCTGGGAACCGGGACACATGCCTGTTTCTCACATGGCCATGCTGGCAGAAAAGCCCGAGCAATGAGAAAGTCCAGCGAAGAATTTTAAATTGCTCACTTTTGTCCACGTTCCCGCCAAGGTTCTCACTAATGTCACCCAAGAGGGACCTTGGAGAAGCTTCTGCTGGTGTAGCAAAGCATCAAGACCAGGCCTCTACCTCCCAGAATAGAGAGGGGAGCAGAATTATTCCATGGATCTAAGATCAAGACGCATGTCCGATCAGATATGGGCAGCCAACCTTCTCAGCTGCAAGACACTTCATGGTGATATCCAGTGATGGATTTGCTGCTTCTGAACTCTCAGGAACCATGGTCTGCGTGTTCTGCTGCTCTCCAGCTTTTCTTTCAGTCTGCACTTAGTTCAACAACAGAAGCCCTGAGTCAGCTGCATTCTAGTGTAAATCACACCCAGGGTTTCTCATCTTCATCTCCAGGGAAGTGAAAGGCAGAGGAGGAAAGAGAGAGGAGCTTATGGGGCTTGAAGGGAGTTTAAGTATTATGTGAGAATGTGTCCAAATATGCGAAGTATGGGTCTGCTTAGCCTTGAAAACAGGGCAGCGCAATGAAAGGGAAAGCCAATGATTGGCATGTGTTCTTCCTCTTTAGCCTTGATTTGAGAGGAAGGGAGGACCCCCCCCCCCATCCCTCCCAAGAGCACTGTGGGAAAGAGCATCTCCAAGCTGCCTCAGAGCTCATCAGGAGTCCGAGACGGGGCCGTGGTCTGTCCTCTGCTGTCCCTGGTGCCGATCCCACACGTGAAATTACATCGACCTCCATAAATAGCAGAGTAACTCAGGAGCTGGGCTTAGAGACGTCTTTTCCCACAGGGTGGCCTGGGTCCAATGAAAATGGCAAGGGAAGGAGTTGAGGAGTCTTTCGAGGCGCCGTGAGAGACAGGCACTGGAACGGGGTGGCTCCCCTTAGTCGGTGGTAAGCGTCACGATTTTCACAGAACTACAGGTGCTCTTTCTGCATAGGACGTGGCAGGCGGGTGGGTAGGCGCTGAAGTTAGCTGGCTCCACTTGTCAGACGTGGGAAGGCGGCAGTTTGGCAGCTCCGAAGACAAATGAATCCCGCTGACCGCTCTGGAACGCCATCTTCACAATGGAACGATAATGAGAAGTGCCTTGTACCTGGCACTCTTGGGGCTTGATGAAGACCAGATGGGAAGGCAGAGGGATGGGAGGGTGGGGAGGGATGCCACACTCTGGTGGGGAACACCCTGGGGACCACAGGCTTGGTGACGGGCAGCTGGGAGCAGCCGCAAAGAAAATCGGGCAGGGAAATGTGAGATGAAGGCACCCACTTGGATATGTGTTGTGTACAAGAATAGCAAAAACCCACATGAATGTTTTATACAGCCTAATTTTTACCAAGTCAAAAAATTTAATGAGGGATTGCACCAGTTGAGTGGACCTTAACCCTTTCATGCATAAAATATTTAAAAAGAGATAATTTGTAGATGGTTTCTCCTACTGTGAATTGCAAACAAAGAATTTTCACTTCTCATTTAGGAATTAGGACATTTTCCACACATGCAGACACCCTGCATTAATGGAATGCAATTGACTTACAATGTCTTCGAATTTTTACTTTATTCATTAACAGTTTCGATCGGTACAATGAATAGCAGTGTCTCTTAGAATTCTTGGCGACCGCTTCCTGGGCCAGGTTCCACAGACAGTATCGATCTGTCTCCTAGTCTTGGCAACAAGGGCGTAGATTTTGGTTGGACAGCAGGGACATGTCCTATTCAATACTGTGGGAGTATCGTATGTCTTTAGGGGGACGGGGGATTCAGGGCTGGTTTGTCCTCAGCTGCACTATTCCATAGACCCAATGGTTTTGAACATTTTATATTTACTTTCAGGCTTCGTCCATTTGCAGGTTTGCCCGAACTGAAGGACAGTTGCAGTGGAGTAGGGCATTACATAAGCCCGTGGCACTGGTACAGTGCTGAAGAGAGATTTACAGTCTCCCGGAAAACTCCCCGGAAGCTCCGCTGAACACTGCGGCCCAGCTGGCGTGAAGCGGGCTCTGGGAGGCTGTTGAGAGCCTGAACAACAGCTGTGCATTTCAATAAGCAGAGAAGAAAAGCGTCTCTGCAGACAAGAATGACTGTGTAAGGCCCCCCGCCCCAACTGGCGTGCCGAATCGGCACACCCCAGTCTCCTTGAGTTCGGTTTTGCCTGTAGGTTAATCCCTTGAGTGTGGCACAGAGCTAAGGCTGCGGTTTACAGAACAGTGCTTGTTTATCATGGACCGCACAAGCAACCAATGAAAAATGGGCAGACGGATCTCAACAATGTGACAGTTCCGCACTGAGAAATGTATTTATTTTCCTGACATACATCTCAAAAGCATAAACAACTTGTTTCCAGGATTTATTATATTTTTATAAACTTTAAGTTTTGCCAGGAGTTCTTGTAATGACATCCTTTGACCAGTGCATGGAAAATCAGAAGCCGAAAATTGACAGGAACCTCTGTGTTAATTTATTAAACCTAACCCTGTAATTCCTGGCTGTAACATCAAAGTCACATCTAAAGTGATTTTTAATGTGTTGGGCTTTAGGGAATTGTTTGCAAAATGAAAGCTTTAAATTAGCTTGGTTTTTTGTCCATGCAGGGGGCTTGTTTATGTGATTCCAGTACCTCCATACCACCTGTTGTTACAAGGGTTTAAGTAATGAAGATGATGAGATCGGCCCCTCAGACATGTTTAACTCTGGTCGAGTGACACGGTGAAACTTTTAAAGGAGGAATTGGTTTTGGCCATAAAAACATGAAGAGAATTTAAACTTCAAAAAAGATTTTAGTTTCAGATTCAATTTTCTTAACAATTGGTTTTAAAAAATCCAGCATGAGAAAGAATTCCAACCATTTGTAGCAAAATGTTCCTCATTTTCCCACAGGATAGAAAAAAAAATTTAACTGTGAGGGAGAGCCATTCAGATTCAAGTTATGGCCAGCAAACAGCATTATCTGTGGCTTGTCGTGATTGCAAAACGACAGACAGGATCTCACTGTCTTGGTTTATGTTGTTGAGTTTACAAAACTATTTTGATCTTTTGATCGCCGAAGCAAATTGTAAGGAATGATTTCCTCCCAGATACCTTTGTAATGTAAGTCTTCTAATTGCTCCAGACATTTATTAGCTCCAGTAGTAGTTTAATCCAGCAGCGATGTCTGTTCGACACGGACCTACCAGAGCATTGTAAATTCAGGAGCCTGGGCTACAGTGAGGGGCCCAAGCTGAGAATTTATGAGGACTGATGGATAAATCTTGGCCATAACAAACACAATATTGAGGTAATTTATGTCACAAGAACCACTATGGGAACCATTATGAAATATTAGCACATCAGCACATGACAGGCTGTGGATTTGGAGGAGTCGACAGTGAGGTGAACTACACTTACTTTTTCACAGCATAAATCACACAGATCGTATGAGAATCGAATACATTTATCATTCCCCTACTTTCATCACATGTTATCTTCAGCTTGTTTTCCAGCAGGATGACTGGATCCAGTCCCAGCAACTAGACTGCAGGGCACAATACTATGTGTCATGCACATATACATCCAACACTTACCCCCTAATGACCATTTAGTGACAGAGGTAAATCGGTGCACCTGGGGGGACTATGTGCTAACAGGTGGGGCGGGTGGGAGAGGGGGAGGTTAGAACGATCCTAAGGGTCCCTGAGTGACAGGGACCCTAAAAAATGTGGAACATAACATGATTGTTCTGGGTGGGGGGCCCAATATGGGGGCTTTCATGGGGTCTAAAACACCCCTACACGCTAATGCTGGAAAAAACTATTTATTATTTATCAAGGAATATTTTTATGTATATGTAATAAAACGCTGTAAATATATTGCAGTATAGTATGTTTTTCAATGCTGTTCGCACATTTCTCCAAATGTGTAATTCAATTTCAAAAGTCACAAAATTCCCTGCCTCCTTATGCACCTAAAGTTCATTGCAAATAAGATTAATCGTGAATGAAATATTAATCAGAGTGTTGCAGAATTTGTCATGACCTTGCAAGTTTTCCCCTCTCCTTTAACAAAATGGTCACCGCAGAGAGAGTCCAGACTTCAAAGTATTGACACTAGGATTATTAAAAAGCCAGAGATGGAACATAAGGGCAAAGAAAAATGGATGTTTGTGGCAGCTATCTTTAATGGTAGTAATTGAACTGTGGCTAGAGTCCTTTCCTGTTCCAATCTGCCAGTTTTTACATGGTTATGTCGTCTTACTTCAGAGAACCCAAACAAAGTGGGTGGGGAGGAATATCATTTACAGGAATTGATAATAAGTAATGTTTTTGGCATCGTTCAGGTTCCTGGCGGCACCAGAATGAGATGATTGATAATGAAGTGGATAGGCGAGTTCATTTCCTCCACGGGGAAATCATTTCATAAGGCAACTCTGGGCTTGACTTATCTCTACGTGACTTTCAGCAGGAAATGCGTGAGATAATGAAATGGATACATCTGAAGACAATTTCTGTGCCCCAACGTAACTGAAACACACCGAGGCTGTGCTGAAAATGTCGTGTAAGTGCATGCAAGCGCTATGGACGACTTCAGCTTTTTTTCTAATATTCACATTAATATCTGAAAATATGCCATTGTCACGAATGGCAAAAACATTTCTCAAAACTTGTAAACGATGCTGTTGAATGTTTGTTTTGATTTCATGCATGCTAACACACATAACATTTCAACAGGGTTATTTTGGTTTGTTCAATGATTGTAAAGTTCTCATGTACTGTAGATCCCTTCATAATTCATGTTTTCCCAGATGTATTTGGCCTCCATAAAAGTTGTTTGTGAAATTCTACCTCCTTGTGCCCAGTATTTTCTCGGAGCCATGGTGGGATGGTTATGCCTCATTCTTTTGCGTGATTTTCTTCCTCCGATCCGATCCAGTTCACCTAGGCTTTGGCATCGCTATGGACGCAGTTACCATGACCGCAGAGATGTCGCATCAGTGTAGATGGTGGGAGAAATGCAAAACACACGTTCTGATGATTTTTTTTTCCATCTCAGTGGCCAAAGGCAATCTTGTTATGGTCAATCCAATTAGCTTAGCTGCAGTAAGGGATGCAATTATGGTTTTTTTCATTAGTAATGAATGAACAAAGTATTCCCTCCAAATTCCACATTACGTAAAACCTTTCTGCAGTGTGTGTGTGTGTGCATGTGTGTTTGTGTGTGGCATTAATTCCCCGCAAATGCTGAGCTCTCTCTGTAATTAGAGAGTAACTGTACTCTCTAGTAGTAGGCCTCCCAGAATACACTTCGTAACTTTAGGCCGAAAGCTTTGAATTTTAAGCAGCTTTTCATGCACTTATGTGTGCAAAGTATTTCTCTCCTTATTTCTTGTTTGGCCATTTATAAACAACTTCACATCAATGGACTTTCCGACTCAGTAATCACTCACTGTAATCACTCACTGTAAACACATAATTCCTCTGTCTTTACGAATTTAATTCCCTCACAGCTCCCATTCTGATCGTCATCTGCTGGACTTCGCAAATCACAGATTTTTGTTTGTACTCCTACAATAGGCACCACTTTCAAATAATCCACAAAATGGCTGCAAAGGATCGCAGAGTCCTGAATGGGAAATTACAGCACCATTCGGCAGAATCATTGATTTTAAAGAGTGTAGTGAAATCCTAAGTCATCTGTAAATAGCACTTGACAATCATCCATTGGTTGAACACAAACATTGTAGCATCACAATCATGATTAAAGGATGGGCTGTTATTGTGACATGCTTGGCAATAGGCTGTATGTGCAGCCAGTGGCAGCTTACTTGTATTAGTCAGTCAGTACAGAGTACTTTACTGCATCCCATTTCACTCTGAAGCTACACTTCAGCTTTAACTCAGCTGTATGATTCGTCCACAGTCATGCCTGCGTTCAGGTCCTCACACCGTCTGTGTGTCAGGTCTCCTTAGCCAAACAAAAGGGCTGCAGCTGTGACTGCTTTAGCGTGCTTGTGGTCAGTTGCCTTTTTAGGCCTCTGTTGATATTTTTTACATCTGTATGCAAAATCTGTCTTCAATAATGAATGTTTTGTGCCATTTTTCAGTATTAAATTGCTTTTGATTGGCAGTATGACTCACTCCCTCTTGAGGATATGTATATATAAACGCAACTAATTTAGGGACAAACGTTCTTTTATCTTAAATGATATCCTTCTTGTCCGTGCTTTTGCCCGCAGAGCTTCAGTGTGTGTTGTATTTCAGTCATCGCTGGGAAGCAACCTAGGACATCTTCATTTTCATTGTTCTTCTGTTATACGCTTTTAGAACACTGGGTACTTCTGAAGACCTCTACCAATACTACTAAAAATATCTGCACATGATGGTGCTTTGGGGATAAACAGGTAGCAGCCTTTTCCTTCATGGGCAGTGTTGGGGAGGAAAGAGGAGCTATATTCTGGTTCCAGGAAACTAAGCAATGTGTGAATATCCCCATGTGCTCAAGATGAGATGTTTTTGTCCTCTGTTGTCAGCTGGGATGGTGGCGTTAGGACATTTGGTGTGGGGTGGTCTCCAGTGTAGGTCTTCAGTGTAAAACTCCAGTGTAGGTCTTCAGTGTAAATCTCCAGTGTAGGTCATCAGTGTTGGTCTCCAGTGTAGGTTTGCAGTATAGGCTTCCAGTGTAGGTCTTCAGTTTAAGTCTCCAGTGTAGGTCTCCAGTGTAAGTTTCTTGTGTAGGTCTATAGTGTAGGTCTACAGTGAAGGCCCCGTTGATCTCTAGTCTAGAGTACATGTGCATTTGCGATCTTCAGAGACCTTTAGATCTTGTTCTTAATCAGAGACCTTTAGATCCTGCTATTAATCCAACTGCAAAGATTGTATCTTCCCCCCACTTTTAGGAGAAATTCGGAGCGAGACACTAATTATGTGATGACCCCCCTCTTCCCTCGTGAAATGGAAGCCTCGCTGACCCCCTTGTCCAACAAGGTTCCAGATTGTGTCTGAGTGAGGGCGCTTGCTATTGCTCAACTCTGCATTATCAAAAGCATGGCAGCGATTCTTTGGATTATCCAGGGATTCTTTGAATTATCCAGGGGTTTCAGAAAACACACTTGGGATAAAACCTAAAATGCACTGCAGTATCTCTGATGTAGCAGGGTGACTCTAAGGCTGTGAAGATATGGATGCATCTGCCCCAGTTTCTTTTGGTTTTAGTCTGGGAAGATTCTCCACTTTGAATATCCTTCAGCGGGATGTTTGTTTGGTTTTGTTATTGTTTGTTTTGTTTTTGTCATGCGCATCAGGATATCTTTTGCTCATAATTAGTTAGTCGTGTTTTTCTTCGAGCCATAAGAAACAAGCTTTTTCTGAGGTAATGTCCCCTCTAAGGTCTTTGGAGCCCAGCCTCTTGCACCAGCTTGCCCGACAAAGGGTCTACACTTCATCAATAGAGTAGTTGAAGGTGGTGGTGGGGGGGAGGGGGGGGTTGTGAAAGCATGACCCCTGAGGCAGAAAGAAATCCATCATTCTGTTTCCATTTCTGTGAAACACGATTTCCTCCTTTATCATGTAAAATCTGGGGCCTTTGATTTGTGTGAAGGCTGATCTGAATTCAGATCAGCCAGAGAGGGTGATGAGAGGGTGAGAAGCTGTTCCAGTCTCTAGCTGCCTGCTTTGTGAGACCCACGCTCGATCGCTACACCTCTTATCTCCTGGCAGGCTTCTTGTCTTTCTTCACCAGCATCATGTGACCCACCCACTTCCGTGGCTTCTCCTTTGCCTGTGCAGAGTGCTCGCTATGATAGGCTGTTCCCTGGGGTGGGGAGGCACCAAGGACTGGAAGTGGCCCTGCGACTTCACACTGCATGCTGGTGACAGCCATGTGGAGATGAAGGTTTCGGCCGGCCAGCCCGCTCCGCGACACCAGCCAAGCTAGCGGTTCACAGACTAACATCCAGGCAGCTCAGTCCTCTGTGTTGAGGACATGTAGACTTGCTCGCCGCACATCTCTGCCGGGAACCCTTCACAAGGAACGACAAGACTGTGTCCTTCAAATACCCTTCTCAATGAGATGTTATGGATCTGATATTCCCAGCAGTACTCGGTTGTCTGACTGTTGTATTAATGACCCCCCCGCATATATTTAAGCATGAATAGTAACACTGGCTTGAGACTCAGCCTTGAAGCCTTGAAGCACAGCCTGATTCGGTCTGTCCTGGAAAATGATATATCTCTTATCTCAGCTATTAAAAGATCACCTTTAACTGTAAATCTGTGCTATGCTTTGCCATTTAATTTTAGACTCCTGTTTTTCCTAAACAGATGTGACCCTCCTGATCCCACATTTTTCTGTTTGGCAGTGAGTGACCACCGTGCAGGAACTCGCCACTTCTGGCCAGTCGCTACTTCGTCATTCGCTGCATCGGTGAACGACACTTTCGGACTTCCTTTCATTAGCACGATAACGCGGCGCATATTAAATGCAAGTGTATCTTGAACGTGTGTATGCATGCAGGCTTGTATTTCAGAGACATGCTGTATGGTAAACTGAGAAATAACATGGACAATAAATCAAGAGCCATGAGTGGTATTTCAATACACCAATGAGCCCCCTAAGCTAATTTGTCTTCTGTCTGATAAAGACCTCTGCATGCTTAACTGTGCCTCTCAGCACTGCGTCTCAAGAAACTCCGAAAAGCTCCATCCGGCTCCAGAATTTTGGAAAAATTTCTCGTCTAAAATTAAAGCGCTCTCCGGGGGCAGCCTGAGATCATCAGCACATACGTCCCAGGAAGACGGCTCTTAGCTGCCTTTCTTCTCCTACTTTTTCAGCCTGTGATCCAGGAGCCATGTGCAGGCCGGCCGAACGCCATGCCCCTTCTTTCGAAACACATAATCATAACTCCAGCTTTAATATTCCATATTCCACTACAGGAGCGGGTGAGCCAGACCCATGGAAAGTCCCGTCCCGCAGGCTCGAAGCACGGGACATCCCATAATCCCACCACAAGACAGAAGTCTCCCGCTGCGGCTTTTTCCGAGGCCCGGCCAGTTATGTCTGAGCGTCTCGAAGTGTTCAGCGGCAGCCCGCAGGGATCCGATTACAGAGCGAGGTACCCATACCCTGGTAGAGAAATTTCCAGAACTATCGGTGTGCAAATTATGAGGCAATGTTTTTTTATTTATTTTTTTTAAAGCAAATTTACTCTGGCATCAGCAGATGGGCAGGATGCTTCCTGTAGTCCCCCCACCCCTGCCGCCGGGGTTCGAAGTCCTGTCCATCTCATGTAAATAGGGGGATGTGGACTTCTGAATGAGGTGCCAGTTCGGCGTGACTTGGGGACTGGATTAAATTCATTGATGTTAGACATTAGTCGATGTTATATTTCCACAGAACACTCTTTACTGTAACCCCCCCCCCCAGCCCAACACCCACATTAAACTGCTGGCTTTGAATTCAGCATTAACCTGAAGCTCGCGTTCCCCTTCCTGTGGGTGTAACTATGATTAATATAGGATTAAGGCAAATGAATTTGTATTTGTCACAAGTCTGGCGAGCTCTCCAGGAAATTAATTTTATGTAGATGTTACACTGTGATGCAAATGTGAGTACAATTTAAGCAATATGTTTCATTAACATGGTCTCTGTCCACTTGACCTGTCTCCTCAGTTTGGTGAGCACTGCTGGGGACTTCCCTGTTGGTGTGATGCAGCTTCCTGTTTCCCAGTTACGTAGTGTTCATGGGGCGGTCAGTGTGTGCCGGATCAGTCTGCTAATATGGGACACTGCAGGGCGCTCGCTAGCACTTCAGGGAGCCGGTCAGACCTGGACACTGTTTCTGTGTTTGCGCATTTCAGAGTCCCCCAGCGTCTCTCTGAGTCACAGGCTGAGTCAGGGGAGACATGACTCTCTGTTGCCGCTCTTCCACTAAAGGTCGTTCCCATACCCACCCCCCCATTCCCATTCTCCCGGTGCTGTGAGGTGGGGGCAGGGTATACGGACATGTTCCCACTCCATGTGAATGCGCCGCAGGGCCCCCCTCTGGAGCTCTCTGCTCCCCACGGCGGTCACCCCCAGGAAAGGGCACCGCTTTTGCTGATACCTGATATGTCCTCGCAAACATGCGTGTATAGAAGTGGGGCACATCGCATTCTTCCCTGGGACCCCTGTGCCCTGATTGGTCCCCTGTGGCAGGTAGAGTATGACTACTTCTAAAAATAACCACGTCTGCCCTCTCACCTCGCTATTTCTCATCAGGTGTGGTATTCGGAGCGGTACAAATCAGACCTGCAGTCATGCAAATCCAGTAGCAGGGAAGTGCGCTATTGTTCTACTTTGCAATATGTTCCATTTCAACATATAATTGAAGTTATAGACATTTATATATACTTTTGTTTACATTATACACTGCCTGGTCGAAAGAAAAGACACCATCAGCAAATACTTAAGAGTCAATGACTGGATCATTATTACAGCCCAGCAACATTATGCAGCAATAAAGTGAAGTCAGCTGAGTACCTGAATCTACTGAATGGCCTGGTTACACCTCCATCCATCATCAATGGGTTTCTTTCTTCCATGCGTCACGTCTCTGGAACGCAGGGCAGGGAAACAGGAGTGGGAGTCCAACAGGTTGGGGTAAACATGGGATTTATTCAGGGTATGAAACACTCAGGAGCACGAAACCACAAACAGAAGCAACATCAATGACCAGACTAGGGAAACAGACTCAGACACGGACTTAAAAACACCACAATAATCAACAGGACTTGAAACAGCTGGGAACACGGAGATTCCACACGGGAGGATCAGCATGATCGGACATGACACCTGTTGGGATGGGCATATTCAAGGACGAGAATGCCAAGATTTATTGGGTTTGAATTGTTTACACGTATGACCTGGTCACCACAGAGCTGTGACCTTAACCTCATTGAAGGTCTTTGGGATGCGATAAAGGAGGCTTTCTGGAGTGGTTCAACTCACTTGTCGATATGAGATCTTGGTGAGAAATGAACGCAAATTATATTGAAAATAAAAAGGGTAGGGTTTAGCATAAGCCTGTGGAAATGTATGTCACAGCGAAAAATGATTAAATTATTATTATTATTATTATTATTATTATATTAAAGTATGAATGTTTTATCATGTTCTTATATGTCTCTGAAAGTTTCATTTTGTGTGGATAAAAGGTTTGATGTAATTTTGGGAATATAGCCGTGAATCCTGCCCTCTAACATGTGTCCCAAACGACAGCCATGAATATACCCAGCTTAAGCGCTTAGAGCTGATTCCCGGTCCCCAGAGATAACAGAGAAGTGGCCACGTTTCTGAAGAGTTGTTGCCATTGGTGGCGTCGACACGCCGTAAACCTCGTCGGCGGGGTTGTAGAGCGTTCACGTTCACCCCACTGAAGATTAACGCCCCGGCAGATGGTCTGGGTCCGGTTCCCCATGGAAAATGCTCAGAGCTCACTGTGAGCCTCTGCGTGCCGGAATGCATTTCTCTGTTGGTGTTTCCTTCTGCTGGGAATACCACGCAGGAAGAGCATCATAGAAAAACATACCCCCCCCCCCCAACTCATACAATTAGGTGGGTTGCTTTTTTGCCACACGTGGCCTAATCGTCCCCCCCCCCCC
>JABFEB020000002.1:18642284-18652398 GCA_019775895.2 Stomatorhinus ivindoensis | reverse complement strand
TATATATAAACTTTTATTTTAAGTAATGTCGTATTTCATGTAAATGAAATGCCTTTCCACTATAAAAAATATTATGTAACTTTTATTTAACGTAGATATATTAACCAGCGATACTGTATAGGAATATTTATGATGAAGCGCTATAATGAGGCCGTCCGGAGAGGAGTAATCTATATTAACGGATCCTAGTCATGTAAAAAAAAAGATAAAATATTTTAAATATCATTATTATATTTTAGTCCCAAGCCTGTAGACATGCTGTTTTTAACTGATTCTTCTTTTGTGAATATGTATATTTTGTGTATAAATATTGCAGAAATACGGGCTATTACCACAGGAATGAAAAGAATTCGATTGTCTATTAACTGTGTAATAATAATAATAATAATTATTATTATTATTATTATTATTATTATGGTCCATAGCACTATGTCCTTTGGACCCCTATAATAATAGCAGCACATGTGTTTTTAGTATTATGCTATATTCCTCTTGTTTTTACTAATACTAATAATGTGAGATTGGGTCGTTCTGTTGGATAATAATTAAATAGAATTTAGATGAATTAGGCACTTTTCACTATTAAAAATTGTATTTTATTCAAGCCTGTCATACCGTTTAATTAACGCCGCGGTGACAGACTGATTGGCACTTCTTATACACTTAAGCATTTCGATGTGAGAGAGTCCTTACAGCTTTCCACTGACTTGGGGCAAGAGGTGCGCTCCCGGACCCGGCGTTGGTTTGCAGCTCACGCGTGTCCCCTGTCGCAGTATGCGCGACGTGGAGTATAGTCGATGACGCCATACGTTTCGTCCCCCCAAAAGCGCTGTAGGCTCCCCATTCATAGCACTAAGCGGACAGCGGAGGGGCAGCGGCAGCACGGGTGAAGTTGCGGTTGTCCAGGATCCCACGTTGTGTACAGGGCGCTGCAGAACCAAAGCGCGTCTACAGGCAAGCTAAGCACGGTGAAAAAGAATTTAAACGGACAAAAATATGCCGCGCTTCTGCAAACAGAACTGTAGATTTCACAGTTGAACTGCTAAAGAAAAGTTTTCAACAATGTGTTATTGTTTATATTGAATCATTCATCGTACGAACACAAATTGGCTTTTTATATGCTGATCACACTGATCTGAAGAGCATCGTGCTGTTTTTGTTGTTCCTAACGTTTTTATAGGTTTACTGCATGTCGGAGAAATGGTAGTCTGCTATGGAGGACCAGTGTCGCCAAAATGAGTTCGGATACTGATGATGCTGCGAAGTTTTGGAGTAACGGATCCTCGGAGCTGTACGGCGGGTTACTGTTGGAGCCCAACAGCACAAATCTGACTTCGGGGAATGAGTCCGAACCGAATGCCCTGGACCTCACTCGGGCGGTCCCCCTGGGTATGGTCTTGGGCGCATTTATCGTTTTCGCCATCGTGGGCAATATCCTTGTCATTCTTTCTGTGGTGTGCAACAGGCATCTGAGGACCCCCACAAACTATTTCATTATCAACTTGGCTATCGCCGACTTGTTGCTGAGCACCACGGTCCTGCCCGTCTCCGCCACCTTGGAGATCCTCAACTACTGGGTGTTCGGCAGGATCTTCTGCGACATTTGGGCGGCGGTGGACGTGTTATGCTGCACAGCATCCATCATGAGCTTGTGTGTGATCTCCATCGATCGCTACATCGGAGTGAGCTACCCGCTACGGTATCCCAGCATCGTTACGGAGAGGAGAGCTCTCCTTGCCATGTTCGGGGTGTGGGTTCTGTCGGTGGTCATTTCGATCGGACCTTTGCTAGGGTGGAAGCAGGCGCCCTCGCCTGACGACAGGGTGTGCAGAATTAACGAGGAGCCCTTTTACGCACTGTTTTCATCCCTAGGATCCTTCTACATACCTTTGGTGGTCATACTGTCCATGTACTGCCGAGTGTACATAGTGGCCAAAAAGACAACTAAGAACCTGGAGGCCGGCGTGATGAAGGAGCGGACTGACTCCAGTGAGCTCACGCTCCGGATTCACAAGGGATCGCAGCTTCACGAGGACAGCGGGAGCACCGGCAAGGGCCGGAGTCAGCCAAGCCGGAGCTCCCTCACCGTCAAGCTGCTCAAGTTCTCACGGGAAAAGAAGGCTGCTAAAACCTTGGGCGTTGTGGTCGGCATGTTCACCTTGTGCTGGTTGCCCTTCTTCATCGCGCTGCCCATTGGTAAGCGGCAGTTCTTTTATTGCTCCAATTAATGTACCCCCACCCCTTAAATTAAACCTCTAATGGTTTTGGTCAGAAGAAATGTTTCCAGCGAATTTAACTGTAATCATTAACTGTAATCTTATGTGCACTTCTTGAAATATTTAATTCAATTTTCATTTAGGCCTAATGTTTTTTGAAAATTAAATTTAATTGGTATGAACTCTATGATATCTATGAACAAATGTTTAATCTTAATTTTTAAGATATATGAGTTTCCGATTTTTTCACGTAATACGGCAAAAGTAATTTAATTCACGATTTTATCAAAATATCTATTTGTAGTCAAGTTCAGCAATATCAAAATAATACTCTTATTGCAAGGCAGGGTCTGTTTTTGCTGTTATTAACGTGACATATAAAATACTTTGTAAAGTTGATGCGAATATTTAAAAATATAAAATGAATAGTGGAAAATATAACGTAAAATGCTGACGAAACTGACGATGTTTTGAAATAATTTCAATATTTCTAAAATAAAATTGTATTATTATTAGCATTTATTTTTAATCCAACACATTATTATACATTATTATAATTCTAGCGCTATGGTAATACAAACGGCATAAGGTGGCTTAACTGTACATGACAGAACTTTTTACATGACAGAAATATATAATTGCATGAACGCATATTTTGTCTAGTCTGAAAACATTGTCTAGATGACTGAAAAAAGATCGAAATATCGTTATCTTAAAAGTTTGGTATGATAAGCATCAATTTTAAAACATTATCAAATTAATTGATAAAAAAGGCCAAAACAAATTACTCTAGGCGAAGTATGGTGAAAGCAGGGCAAATTCCTTTGTTTCACTGTTAATGGACCATTATTAAGGTAGACCACACAAGGTGAGACCATCAAGCAAAATATTAACCGGTGTCTCTCCGAGAAAATAATCTAACATTTCAAGATGAAACTTTTTCATGGCTGGCAAGTAAACGGTATACATGGTATATACTTGTTCCCAGTATAGAAATTTTCCTTTTCCATGTGTTGGGATCTTACCCATCCTAGTCCAAACTTGATTCCCAGTCAAACCTTTCCTCAAGCAGTACACCAACTGCAGTCCCAGTGTTTAGTGTAGTTTTAAATCAGGATACATTGGAGATAAATTGTCCAATTGATGTCCTGGACGTTTCATTTAATCCCGATATTGTTTAGACAGACCCAGGTCATTTTTTACGTACATTCCTGCACTGTGCAAAAAAGCCACGTCCTACTATGTGTTTCACTGTGGATTGGTAGTGATTGTTAGTGATCTTTACATACATTCTTTGCTATAATTTCCATGGGAATAGACTAAATGCTCCCTCTTTTAAAGATATAACTGCTCAAGAATGATAAAAAAAAATTGTGTTTACTTCAGTGTTTCATGTGTTTTTGTTTGTTTTGTTCGTGAATGTTTCTGAATTTTATCCAGAATATTTTATGCCGTTAAAGTGTGACCCCGAGTTTAGCAAGAGTTGTTACAGCTGGGGAGAGATATGTCTGAAAACAATCCCAGTAATGAATATTTGCTCTGATAAATAACATATTTCATGTGAAAACAGGGAGTGCGCAGGTGCAGCAGCAAAAATCGACGGTGATCTTGCAGATCTGTGATGCAGTAGTTTGTCTGACGCTTCATATTAGCAGGAGGGTATTTGTACGCTTTGTGCAGAGCCAAGCCCTGTGGACAGAGGGCGGCTTCCATGGAATCCAGGCACCGCTGCTCCTGGACATTCTTTTCTACCTGGAGCAGGTCAGAGGGTTCTCTGGCGTTAGAGACTTTAGGGTCCATCCCTCACAGAAGTCCAGTTTTCAAAGCGCGTTCCACGTGGTAAGAATGAGTTGCCCCGTCCACGTTTGACAGGATTATAGTGTTGCATAAACAGGATGGTCACACGGGCAGGCTCTGGGCTAGCCAAGGCAGTTGCTAGGAGACTGGAGGGAAATCAGAGTCACTTCCCAAAGAGTCTCCAGAGCTCTGTCATCCCATAAACTGATGCCAGGCCCCCCAGTGGGTTTCTGTAGGCCAGGCACAGTCAGGGGATGCATGACACCACTGCCCCCGCACTCTCTGCATAGCGTCATCTAGTGGAAATTAAATGTCGTGCCAAATGCAGTAACGGCATCACCAATTCCTCACCATGGTCAAGGAAGCATGGAGTGGGGAACACGTACAATGTATCCCTCACTCCCATAGCGTGGAGCCCCATATGTTGACCATGTGGGAACGTTCAGTGAGAAGACGTGGTCGTCCAGCACGGTTTCTCAATACGGGTCGGAATTATGAATTATCAAGGATATGTACACATCCTGGACCCAGTCAATGACGGAATATTAGGCAGCTGGACAACAAGGTCTTCATAAACAGCCCAGGCTTTTCTCCTTATGAGTGAGTACTTTCCAGTTTGATGGGTTTTGGAGGGAGATGAGGACTGGGATGATCCCCAGAATCAGACACGCTCCAGGTGATCTTTTGATCCGCGGAGTGAAACCTGACAAGAGTTTAGGCACATTTCTGTAGGTCATGCCAGACTAGAACGTGCCAGTAGAAGCTGACGGCTGCATTTACATTAATTTATTTACATTATCCAGAGCAACATACAATTGAGAAGGCAAGGTCAGCTGTTCCCAGGAACAATTGGGGTTAAGGGCCTAGCCAAGAGTGACATCACTCTGCCAGCCATTGGATTTAAACAGTATCCTAACCCACGGAGCCGCACGCTGCCCTGCTCGTGGCGTACGTCAGTTAAAGGGAAAGCTGACAGTGCTTGGACCAAGAGGAAGATGGCAAAATTGGGAATGAATTCCGAGGGTGGCTAACCCAGTGGTTTTGGGGTGGACTGTAACTCCTAATGGTTGCTAGTTGTTGAAGTACCAGGATGAGTCTTTCTGTAGTATAGCAGTATGCTACTCCTGTCCAGTTGTAAAACAGCAATGTTTTTGTCAGATTTATGAGTTCCTCCCCAAAGTGAGAATGATGAACTGCTTTTGTGAAAGATGTCTGAAAGTTATGGTGGTGTCTGCATGAAAGGTATCGTCAGGGAGACGTCTGTGATGGCTTATGTTGGCAAGGCAGATGTGTGAGGAAACGCGCGGGACTAGTCCAAGTGGTTGTGTCCAGCCAGGGGAAAGAGACTCTCAGCCATGTGCTGACAGCTCCTGTGGCCGGCAAGCACACGGATTACGTGAATTACCATTTCAGGCAATCCCTGCCGGCTCGCGGCTCTTCATCTGAGCTCAGCCGCTGGCTAGTGACGCCACCACACAAGCGGACAAATGCGCCCCGTTTTGGGTCCTCTTTTCTGTTTCTTCTATGGTGTCTTCTCAGCTTAACTGGATTCTCGTAGTTGTCAAGGGCGACATGCTTTTCCCAGCAGGAACTGATTAGCCAATCCTAAGTAATCTTACGTGGCCATCTTAGACCGATTACCCTCTTAGCCCGACCAGTACCCTGTTATTTAAAGTGACACAAATCCCTTTAAGCATTACAGCTGACTGCTCTGCTACGTTGATACCAAAGGTAACAAGGGTCCGTGATTGTGAATAATGATAAACTCTCGGAATTTAGGTTCCTTAATCAACTGAAGAGAATGCTTAGGCCCTCTCTTTGATTTTGAAGGACATGCTGAGCACGAGATGACAATAGATAGCTGTCTGAAGACCATAGTCTCAAGGTGCTAAGAGCAAAGGATTCTCATGTTGAATCTGAATGGAAGGATTAGCACATGTGGGGCAATATTAATCCATTCTCATATTGTGCTAGAATGCAGTGTTGAGTTTGCTGGGAGTGTTTTTGAGTTAATTCTCTTCTTCTGTGACCATCCACATCTTCAGACGTCTGTATTTCCACTCAGGGCTGGTGTGAGTGATGTCACGTGATATAGCATTTTCTCTCCTCTTCTGACTCTTCCTCTCATGGCCCTCCTCAGAGAGGACCCTCCCCTTCCTGGAAGGGACACGTTGGTGTTTTTAAACGAGCTTGGCTTCGTGCCTTCTTCTCTTATCCTCTCACCCGGCCAGTGCTCCCATTACATGTGCGTGTCTGTCATTATTCTGGTCGCGTCTTGCTCTACGTGCTGAGTAGTGCTTGCTAACGAGTTATTAGGTGGTTTGCAGTTTTTTTTTTGTGGTCCCACTTTTCCCAGCTAGATGTTAGAGATGGTCCACTGTTTATTTATTTGGTTTTTCCCTCCTGCTTGGTATCTTCTGAGAGTCAGTGGTAAACCTGCAGATTTGGGCAAATAGAGGATTTGGACCACAGTGAACAGAACCGGGAGTCTGCTGTGGTGGGGATCGCTGTCAGAAAGACGTCACATGGGAGAAGGCAAAGCAAAGAGGATATCTGAGTGTAAACAAGAGGGTCGGCTAGCTGGCCGGTTTGGGGAGAATGCACACACACACACACACACACCCACAAACACAGACACATATGCACACACACATGCACACGCACAAAAATAGCAAACTAGCTTACTCTGACGTGCTTCAAACACAGAAGTTGTGGGAAGCAGAACTAAGACCTGTAGAGGCTGCTCAGAGTGGGGAGAGTGGGGTGACCGTGCCCATTACATTGGAGAAACATACCCATTACATTGGAGAAACATGCCTGTAACATTGGAGAAACGTGCCCTTAACACTGGAGAAACATGCCTGTAACACTGGAGAAATGTGCTCTCCTCTCACAGCAAGAACTGTCTCGACTGACGGCCATGTCTACGTGAATCACATTAAAGAGGTAATGAAATGAGACACATGGCTAAGCATCCTAGTCCCATAATGATGGCAGGGATTATAGCAGAGACAATCTTTTTTACATATTAATCAGTTTTTCTGTAAGCAGAGTTGTAACAGACTTGAACATTGGAGTGAGGCAGTCTCTGCATGCGGTCATGCACGACACGCAGTGGCACCTTGGCATGCAATCATCACGCAGAAAGGGCTGTGGGAAACGAAGCCTGGATGCTCCCTTCCCCAGCATCGTCACAGTGGTGAGAAAAAAAAATCATTAGCCCTCCTTGAATAATTGTTTTTTTTTCCCACTCGGATTTCACAGGCATTTAATAGGTACAATCGGTGCTAATGTTCTGCAAAAGTTTCCTAATTAGAGACGGCCGGGCCTCCGAACGTGACACGGGTGCTGGGAGAGTGGAGTGGCGTCTGTAATATGTTCTGGGATGAGGGAGAGACTCCCCACCCCCAGTGGAAATTGAAAACGCATCTCAGGCGAAGAGCAATGAGCGGGCTAAGTGCACAGTGCCGGAAATGTGCTGGTGTCACTGGAGCGCTGAGGCCCAAAGGGAAGAACTGCATCCTATCTTTCAGCCGCAGACACAACCCCCCCCCTAGAGATGCACCCCTGCTTGGGGAGGATCTTGAGGGCTATATTCGAAACATACCAATGATATGAATCATTCTGTTATTTTTTTTTGGGGGGGGGGGGGGTTTATATCTCTCCTCACTTTGACATCTCAGACTTGCCTTTAAGAAGTCATAAAGAAATGATATTGTAGCTCAAGGGGTTTAATTTAAAGATCACATCTGTCGGAATTTGTCTTGGTAAATGTTAGTTAGTTTAATTTCCAACCCCCCCCCACCCAGCTATCTTTGTGCTTGATGAGCATATGGCACTAGGTTTTAATTAATCAGTTTGCGGTGCACAAGCTCTCATTGTGTACTACATAGCCACATGTCAATCTCAGTGATTACGGATTGACAGCAATGTCACTGAGTGAATGCGTGGTTGAGGGTGGGACGACCACGTTGTGAATCTTTTGTTTTTTAGCAGAGGCAGCTCTTGTTTCTGACAGTGGTGACATCTTTCTTGCCCTCTCATCACTCTTGCCTGTCATCCATAAACCACAGGTGGAAAAATGCTCAGATCTTCTTCAGTAACACGTCGGTCAATTACCCATCATGCACTGCCTCAGACCAATCTCAGCCAGAGGCCCCTGTTCTGTGAGACTACACTCCCCCACACGACAACAAGTCAACAGGAAGTGGGATGAGTGTTTGAGCCCAGAATAAAGTGAAAACAACCGTGGTGATAAAACCAGCATGGCTTAACAAAAGAGCAGCATCGCTAATTTTGTCAATGATGGATCGAAATGAGGAAAATTCAATATTGGACTCAAGTCAGAATCTTCTAAATCACATCCTGCGATGAGTTTGCTTTAGCTTGGCAACACACTATTTTTTATTAGCATTATTATGTAACCTATGTGGAAAGAAACATCAAAATCTTTCGCAGCGCAAGACAAATGAAAAGACGGGCATATTCAAATCTCGAAAGGCTGAGAAGTAGATAATGCATACCCAAGCCTGCGTTCTTCTGTGTGGAGAGCAAGGTCACTCCACACTGATTTTATCCAGTCAGCCTCATAGCTAGTGATTGTCTATTCACCTCCACTGAGCTGTCGATGGGGAAACTTTAATTACATATTAGTCTGCAGCACCTTTGGGTGAATGCACAGAAATAGCAGGTTGGTAAGTCCAGCGTGGTGTTGGGTGTCCATCCTCATCGGATTACAGATATCGCAGCTGCCAGCAGCGCAGAGAATTATCACGGGCTTTTTGCAGATAATAGTGGGTGATTATTTTTGGCCAGCCGGCTTTTGCACCGGCTGCCAAAGCCAAAATCTGCCTTCCTTTCTAGTCTCTCCTGAGCTAGTTTGTTTGTGTTTGCCTTTAACTAACAGTGCTCATTGACCCTGTAAGCGTAAATCTCTTGTGCAGTGTGAACCCCCTGTTGGACTTTTAGGTGTGCAGCTGAGTGCCCGCTAATTATTGGGATTCCCTCTGAGAAGGAGCGTGACATCTGATAGAGTACCATCTCAAGGGATATTGTCGGGGAAGCCTTTTGCTTTGGCGAATACTTTGCTAAAACCTCCCTTCCCCCTTCGTAGTCCTCACAGCCAACCTGCTCCACGCCATCCGCCTCCCCACGTGGGTCAAAGCCGGTCTCCTGGGGGCCGTTTCTTACCTGGCAGCGTGTGCCCTGGGTCTGAGGCCCCCCCGCTTACCTTCCAGCCTCCCCCGCCTGGTAGCTGGCCGTTACGGCCGCGTGGGCAGGGGTGCCAGATGGCACGGTGCTCCGGGGGGAATGAGGAGTGGAGCATGACGACGACAAGGCCGGCGATAAGAGCAGAATGTGGCCATGTGTCTGCACCCATTGGGAGACGCCGTCCCTCTCGCTCGGCGGCCGGTGCATTCACATGCTATTTTCACCTCCGGGAGTGACCATGGAGCAGGATTATATCACGTGTGGGACGGGTTCCTCCTGCACACCCCAGCCCACGAACACACGTCTTTTAGGTGTCATTTACACAAACACTGGAGTTTAAGTGTCCGACGGTGAAGAGATGGAGGCTGCCAGCTGTAACAGTAGCATCTTTTGAATCTTGACTATTTGTTAAATGTGGCATGACCATCTTTACGACTTATCAAAATACATCATACTTTATTATTATCCTATTATGCCTATGTCTGGCAAAATTCAGCATCTTGTCATTCCCTTAAAAAATACATAATCTCTGTAATTTTAACCTGAAAATGAGCTTTTTCTGTAAAAAGAAAAAAAACAAACATGTAAAATTAAACATTATGGTCATTAATGGAAGCGGTGGTTTACATTTAGCTGAACCTCTCGTTACAATAGCTGAAATAGACTTCTTGTGATAGCGCTTGAAAGTAATTTGTGCAGTTCAGTTAATTCACTCACAGTGCGGGTTACAATGCTTCGTGTGTATGGGCTATCACTTTAGGACAGGCATTATATGGGCTATCACTTTAGGACAGGCATTATATGGGCTATCATTTTAGGACAGGCATTATATGGGCTATCACTTTAGGACAGGCATTAAATCGGCAATCACTTTAAGACAGGCATTATAT
>JABFEB020000002.1:18631681-18642184 GCA_019775895.2 Stomatorhinus ivindoensis | reverse complement strand
TCACTTTAGGACAGGCATTAAATCGGCAATCACTTTAAGACAGGCATTATATGTGCTATCACTTTAGGACAGGCATTGTATGGGCTATCACTTTAGGACAGGCATTATATCGGCAATCACTTTAAGACAGGCATTATATGGCTATCACTTTAGGACAGGCATTATCGCAACCCCATCTAGTCCTGCAGGGACATTTTCCCCAAGCCTCCAACACCGGGCCAGGGCACTTTATCAGATTTTACTGTGCTTTTCCCCCAGAATGCATGGTTAGTTAGCGGGCCGTCTTTAGCGCTAATTTAATTAACTGTATAGATCCTTTCCATAATGGGACGCTTGGCAAAAAGACTGTTCTACTGGGGGAAAATCATTATGCATCGTTTTTAAAAAGTGGAATTAAAAGGGTGAAATGAAATAGATAAAATCAGTTTAAAAAAATTGGAGGCACAGATGGTCGGCGGATTTTAGATTAAATTAGAAACGAATGCGCCACGGTAGTTTCTGTGATTTGTTTATGGCGATGCAGTCCCATGGTGCTGCCTTCCAGCAAACGCAAAGCAAGAACCGCCGCTTGAGTATGAATTGCGGAGGTTTTCTGTCTGCGTTTTTCCCCGTTTTATAAAAAGTGTAACACAAAAGGAATGCGATTCATCACACCCCCCGTCAAATGCACACCGCGGTGCCGGCGGGACAGGGCAAATCCCCCCTCCCCCGAAAAATAGCTGCGAGGCCAGAGAGGAGTACGAAAGTCCTGCGTGTTTGCTGGGGACCCCAGGAGGACCCGAGAGACCATGAGAAGCCAATGACTGAAAAGTAAAAGGGCCCTATCACGCTATCCTGACCTCAGTAGCACGCTGTGAGAGGGGCTCGGCGTGTCCATGTGTGCACGCATCATTCTTGGGTTTTAAATAGATTTCAGTGGGGTGGAGTGTGGGGCAAGAAAATTGTATAGGGCTAATGTCACACGCAAATATGCTGGATTAATTGCCTCTCTTAGCCGCGTATTTACAAGATTAAGCAAAAAAGAATGTTGATGGCATTTCCTTTTAAGAAACCAGATAGTGGTTACTTTTACATAAAGAATAAAGTAACAATGCGGCCAGCATTACGAATACAAGTTACCAATATTAATTGTTGTTATATGCTGCCCTCTGTCGGACAACAATGTAATGTAAAGTAGTCGTTACAGGCTAAATGAACGAAAACATGAAAAAGGCTATGGATAGTTAATCCCAGGCCCTCAATTACGCCACCTGAGACTGAGATGGAACGGAGTATAAGGTTGATTGAGAAGTTCTGGTGAATACTAAGCATATTCCTTGACTTTTATATATTGATTATTTTCTGGCTTATAAAGCACGTTGCAGGCGCTGAGATGGACGCTCAGGTAGATTTTAATGATAAAATAATACTGAATAAATAAAATAATGATAGAGTGATAAAACAATATTGAAAAGGTGAAGAATTACTATGTGTCAAATACACCTATTTAAAATCTTTATGTCTTCCACAGGGTCGTTCAACTCCAGCCTGCGTGCCCCTAAACCCCTCTTCAACGTGATCTTCTGGCTCGGTTACTTCAACAGCTGTCTGAACCCCATCATCTACCCCTGCTACAGCCGGGAGTTCAAGCTGGCTTTCATCCGCATCCTCAGGTGCCAGTGCCGGCACAGGAAACGCCCAGGCTGGAAGGCCTACAACTATCGGAGCTCCCACCTCAGCTCCTCCAGCAACTCGAGGAAAGACTCTGTGGGCAACAACTCCACCTGCCTCAACGGTAGCCAGCGGACGCTCTCCTCAGCCACCCCCAGCCCCAGCTATCTTCACAAGGGCGCTCCGGTGGAGCTCAGCGCCTACCACACTTGGGCGTCCACCTCCCCTTCCTCGCTGCCAGGAAGCCCCTCTGACAGCCATCTGGGGGGGTTCTTGTACCTGAGCCCTAGCAACAGGCTCAGTGCACACAGCATGTTGTGTCCTGGGGAGCTACAGTCCACTAGCCTCCGGCTCCCATGCAGGCAAAATGGTAGCAGGGGTGTGGAGCATGAACAGCGGGCCAAGTCGGCCCTGGAAAGTGTGCTGTGACCTATAAGCTTTCTCCCCGCTGAGATGATACCGTCACCTGGCACCATCATCGATGGAGAAATACAAGGAGTCCCACACCCACACCCTGTCCCCAAACCCTCGGCCATGTGCATTAGCCTTGAAAGGGCCAGAGAGGGTGTCTGGGGATAAACACGGTCTGTATTTGTCAGCGTGCAACGGATTGTGCCGGGGGCCTTAGACTTGTTCTGTTAAACGGGATGTTCGCTGAGAACATTTCTAATAGGCACTGCAAGTGTCAGTCAGCGATGACACTTATAGCCTTAACCAATCAGCAGTGATTTCAGGGGCATCAGCAAATGAATGTGAGCGAAACCAGCAAGAAAATACCAGGCCAAGCTATGAATGAGGGTGCATTACACCAGGCTTATGTCCCGTGTATAGATATCACAGTAAAGTGGCGAACCTGACTTGTGTCGTGCGCTATCATGTTCCTGCTGGAGCACAATCTCACATGGCATTCCAGCATCACAGACATTTCTATGCAGGAAACCAGAAGAATAACACTGTCTGTTTCTTTGACTGATGGTTTATGTGTCATCCATACCAAACAATAAGCTGAACTTATCATTCCGTAACGCGGGGTGTCAAACGACTTGACAGGTCATGTGGTGTTTCTGAGCACTGTTTACATGTGGAACCCTCATTTACATCTGTGCTGTGCATATCGGACTCAATTTATGCTCACATGACCCCTGTGGCTTGTTTTCATTATACAGTTAAATTATCAGCTTTTACTTTGGAACTGAAATGAAATTTAACAGTAAAAATTATGAAGAATGTGTTATGCCAATTTGAGTCCTGTATAGCAAATATATTAAACATTGCAATTTTATCTTTATTTGCATGACAACATTAATATATTTCTATAGCTATAAAACAAGCAATATTTGATATATTTGTTCTGTATAATATACATTCATCCATCCATCTTCTGACCATGTCAGGGTTATGGCAGGACTTGTACAATATGTATGGACATATTTAAACTCTTTTCCTTAGATTTCTTTGGCGTATTGTGTAATTTGTGTAGCTTTTGTTCAGAGATGGGCGTTGGGTTTTCTATCATTAAAGCCCCCCCCCCCCCCACTGCTATATTGGAGAAACGTCATTTGAACATGGAAGTATCATTACTCAAGATCAGTTGCTGTGATCCTTCAGCCACTAGTCACCCTGCCAAAAATTTCTTTCAGAAAGATCATTGTGATCTTTACCCGCTCAGGAATGTGTCACCTCAGATCACTAATTCAATCATCAGTACTACAAAAACAGTCTTTGACAGGGTGGGCGCGGGGGTACTGTGGCTCGCTCCCAAGGCTGTTGCTGTAATACAGGGTGGAGCATGGTGTTACCATGACACTGTGGTGGCTCTGCCCATCTGCCTATCGCATCTACCATCTCCTACTTGACCTTGGTGGCAGCAGCAGAGGTTTCCCGAGAACGCGTGGGTCAGAGCGGGCATCAGGGAGGGTGGCCCAAAACAAAGGCCGTGGGTCAGAGCGGGCATCAGGGAGGGTGGCCCAAAACAAAGGCCGTGGGTCAGAGCGGGCATCAGAGAGGCTGGCCCTAAACAAAGGCCGTGGGTCAGAGCGGGCATCAGAGAGGCTGGCCCTAAACAAAGGCCGTGGGTAGTGCGGGCATCAGAGAGGCTGGCCCTAAACAAAGGCCGTGGGTCAGAGCGGGCATCAGAGAGGCTGGCCCTAAACAAAGGCCGTGGGTCGGACCGGGCGTCGGAGGGGCCGGCCCTAAACAAGGGCCGTGGGTCTGTTTATGTAACTTTTCTTCAGTGCCTGTTTTGCTTTACCTGGAAGACATTTCATTTCACTGCTTCAATTCGCTATGAAATGTGTGTTTTCTGCAATAGATTTGAATTTCAAATGCTTCACTCAGGCAGAGGTAATATATACGTATTCAATAGGAATTCTATAATTCTGAACTTTTCAAAACATGATGGTATACTAACACAACACTATACATATGTATGCTATGCAAACGTCAGTAAATAATCATACTATTGTAGAGAAGTAACAAAGATGTATCTCTCTGTCATCAAGCAGCCAAAATTGAGGGCTGGTTCCACCAGCCTGAATCTTGGACCTGCCCCCTCCGTCCTTCTTCCCAGCATTTGTCAGCGTGCTATATCTGTCAGCCAGATATAGCAGGAACTGATGAAACATTACACCAGAGTAACCTTGCCCATAGCAGGTTTCAAACCTTTGTAAATAAAGACAAAATATGGGTTTAAGGGAAGCCTTTGTAGTATCTACTAAGATTTCGAATGTCAATAAATATTTAATTCATTTATTTCGAGGTGCCCACATAAAGCAGGGTAAAAAATATTTTGTCAATAATATTTTTGCATCCAAGAGTTTTTTGTGGCTGGTAATACTTTGATGTTCTTTTTACTATGGGTGAAATATTTGCGTCTCTCTGGGTGATCGTCATTCTCTTCATCAAGACAAAAAATACATGCATTCCACGGATGCGGTTCATTTCCTGTCCGGTACTGAGGTCACGTGTTTGCTGGCCTTGGCCTTGCAGCCGCACATTCTCATTTCAGGTGTGTATATTTACGTTTTCGTCATTAAAGGTACAATGAAATCCTATTGTGAACTCTTGTGTCATTTTTGCTCTACATTAATTTGGAAATTATGCTCCCTAAAGTCTGAAGACTTGTGTTCTGTGAAAGCTGAAGGTACTGCTGCACAGGTATGCACAGTGTGGGCTGCAGGGGCTTTCACAGTGCTGGCTCTCATGATTTTTCATAATCCATTAAAGCTGAGCTTCCCCAAGTCCTTCTCTCCTTTGCTACCTTTATTCATCACTCACAGCGGGCTATGTCACCTGTGTGTCCTTCTGCTTATTTACTGGTGTCAACTGCAAACCCAACAGAACAGGTTTTCCCAACCTAGTCCCCTTTCTGCTCTCTCCCAGCTCCCTGCCAGATCAACCAGGTTTTTGCTCCCTGACAGACCGTCTTTGTTTTTACTCACTCCTAGCTCCAGTAAACATGCTAAATCACGAGCTCCATGAGGGTCCCTGAGGACCGCGTTGGAGATCAAAGCATACATGGCAATGGCGGACTCCCTGTGCCATCCTCTGCCCTTTCTTTGCTTGCCCAGGTGGTGTGCAGTCACCGAGGACTTTGAGACAGGTGTGGAGTATTACTTGTCAAAACTGGGCTAGTCTGATCTTGAGAATCACCCAGGCCTGGCACCCTCTGCCTAACTGACTCCCTCACGTTAAGCAGAGAGAGATGAGCTGTCAGGGCCTCAGGTGTTTTTATGCGCTGCTGGGTGCATATTCACTCTGAAATAACATGGCACAGCCATTTTGGGGGCAGTTTTTTTTGTGGCTTGTTTCAAATAAGGACAACCACAGGATTAAAGAGACACAAGGGATAGTTTCACTAAAAGGCATTACACCACAATGAGTTTATTTATTATTTATTTGGTATCTAGTTATAATAGCTTCCAAGAAAAGTTCTAAGTTTTGTTGTCCATTCAGGTTTTGAAAATTATTTATATAATAATAAATATATATATAATAATTATAATAATAATAATAATAATAATAATTATTATTATTATTATTGTTGTTGTTTTTTGTTATTAACTATATTCCAATGTGTCATTATTTGCTTTATTAACACTTCAGCATTTTCAAAATGTATTTTTTTGTTTTCAGCATTGCTTGGATGAAGACATGGACAGGAAATAAAACATCTTACAATTTAGATTTTTTAAATTTAATGGCATGTCCTCTTTAGTGTACAACAGGAATAAAAATGTTTCCTAACATCAGTGTTATGTCCACTACAATGGACATAAATGAATGGGTGGGATCTCAAGAGAAAAAAGCAGAGGACATGCGATGCCAGTCCATCGCAGGACAGGCCAACACACCATCATTTGGGGGAACATTTCAGTTATCTGTATGGCTTTAACTACAGGAAAAACAGAGGACATGCAAGCTCCACACCGATAAATCGGGGACCGGATTCCCACCCCTAAATGAAGGAGCGAAGATATACAGTAGTACAATTCACCGAGCTACCCCGCTGCCCTAATAGTGATCTAATGACACACATTTCATATTCCTCAGTGAGTTCAGCAGGGTGTTCGGTTTGTCACTGGGATATCACATATAGAAGGACAATGGGGGTCATCTTAAGTGTTATCGCAAAGATGGATTCACGCCATTTGAGACATTGTCGATTTAGCATTGTGTGCCTGATCGCAACATCGCACAAAGATGAAATTACCGACTTCATATTTTCATCGCCTTGTTTTTTTTCGGTACAAGCAAGCCCTGTCATCCTACGTGCATTGGACTATTGGTGAATTACATTAGAATACATAGAATTCTTTAGTTTGGATGAAGCGGATTTTCAAGGATGGTCGTCCAATTGGTTATGTCACACGAGGTTGGTGACTTCGGGAACATTTCCTCTCTTGTTGAGGCAACGTAAGCGAGGATAACTCATAATCAGACATTTTTATAAGCTGAAGTGTTTTGTATATTATGATTTGTACGTTTGACCAAGAATTACTCAGATTTTATTATGGTTTGTGCCTTATATCGACCATCACAGCAAATTCACATAAAAATAATACATACGGAGTGTACAGTGTATGTTTTGATTATATTTTCAAACGTATTTGTCTGAATATTACTTACACTGTATAATTTCGGGGACGCTCGCTCCTATACTAATAGTTTGCTGGACTCACGTTTAGATTACTGTATAAATCCTCGCAGTTCTATAAATTTGCTGTTTCACATTAGAACTCTAAATCCCATAATCCTCCTGCCCCATATTCCCGTGGCCAGCTTTTGATTCGCTGATAGAGCGGAAATTGTATTCCGGAAGCGCGCTGTGTTTTCAGGTAGGAATGACGGAGCGTGTCGGCTGTATGTAATTGCTATCTTTAACATTATATTTTTAGTCTGTCTTCTTCATTTTAAAAGTTTTCTTTATATACGGATGAAAAAACTTACACGTCTTATACGTTGCAGCAGAGTTAATGAATTTTTGAGACCCATTCTATGTGTTGGTTCATTTAACGAGTTAAAGTGTACACACGAACATTACCAAGCTATGTTTCGTTTTTAGTATTTGTCTTTATAAGTATACCTACGGAACCGTCTTTGTTATGCATATTATAAATGTCACATATCCGAAGTGTGTGTTTGGTAAACATTTAATCACTGGTAGCGTTAAACAGAAGTGAAAACGTTTCCGGGCACCTCATCCGTAGGAGGTCGTGTGTCAGTAAGCCTCGGGCCATAAACCATCTCCGTGCTATGTAGCCCACGATCTAAAGCACATTTTTTACAGTGTCACCTTCTGATCCTTTCTTAATTGCATTCTATCTAAGATTTTTTTGTCAACCATCAATGATTGTTGTGTGATTTTTTTTTTGTTTCTATTCAAATTCTGGTATTTTCATTTGTGTTTTCTAGCCGTGAATTAACTTTTGTAATAGTTAAATCTGTAGCATTACTTCTGATTTTCACCAATCCATGAACTGTCTAGGTAAACTAGGTATATACGCTGGTCCTACTAAAATTCCTTATTGATTTCAATAGATTTTTTAAAATTAGTTTGTAGGAGTAATTAATTAAGATTGCTTTTTAGTTTAAGTAATTTCGTTCTGACTGTGGATTAAACATGGTCTCTTTCTGACTTTGTGTAGAGGGCAGGTTGAATGGAGTCTGCCAAGAAGGTGCAGGCTAGCAACATGGAAGAGGTTACGGAAGCATTGGGTCGCACCCTGGATGTTTCTGAACAGTACGGCAGCCCTGATGGGGGGCGAGACTGCCCCCCGTGTGTCGCCTCTCGGGAGACGGAGCTGGAGGAGAACTTCTATGACTGTCGAGAGACTCTAGAGGACAATGAGGAAAAACCAGCAAGCAACAGTTGGGGCAGGCTAAGGACAGAGCAGGAGGGGGAGGGAGACGCTAATCACCCAGACAGGAAACGGGAGAAGGGAAGACAGGATGTTCACGGAGAAGAGGAACCTGTGCCGTGGGACAGGCTGGATCTGAGCAAGGAAGGGAGGGACAGAGGGATCCAGCCGGAGCAGGATAGCTGGGTGGAGTGCAGTGAGGATGACCAGGGGGCGCATTCATCTCAGGATGGAGTGGAAGAGTCCGAGTTTGGGGTGAAGGAAGAGGTGGTACCAGAATTTGATGAGGAGTACCTGAGCGAGTTGGAGAAAGACCTGAGTCAAGAAGAAAAAGAGGTGCCCCTGTCTTTGTTCTTAATTCCTGAAGAGGCAACTTGCCAGTCCTTTTAGAAATCCATCTCTTCAGTTCCTGGGCTGCAACCTTTTGAGGCAGGGTACACCCTGGTGGTACGAGAATCCATCTGTAACGGGGCCACTGCATTATGAGTGGTTCACATTCACATTTCACATTTGTGAAATACAAGGAATTTGAGACATCTGGGTGAAATATGCAGGAACACCCCCATTTGAGGAATGCTGCATTGAAATAACCATGACGATGTCAGGGAGCGTACACTGTCATTTTTATAGAATAGCAATATTTGGAAGTAACACAGGGTGCAGTACACATGGCAGGGGCTGTTGAGTGTGTTACGTGAAAACAGTATTCATCAGAATTCGGAACAGAATTGTTTAACCCTGATAGTTTCCCTGGGGTCTGTTTTGTCTTTCAGAGCCGGAGGGAGGAGAGCCTGAAACTGAAGGAGACAGGAAATGCACAGTTCAAGAGAGGAGGTAGGGTTAGAGTTAGGCCTTATTCCCCACCACCACTGTGGAGGCACTTATTTGTATTTGTAACTGTCCATCACTTGTTGCTGCATCTGGCTACTACAGTCATTTGAAAAAGAAAGCATGAACCCTTTCATTTCTGTGGTTTTACGTATCAGGACAATCATCTGGTCCTTACCAGGTTCTAAAATTATTTAAACCTAAGTTTAGGTGTTAAACAACGCACAACAGATTCTACTGTGTCATTGTTCGTTTAACAAAAATAGTCAAAATGGAGAAGCCATGCCTTAAATATTAAGTACACCCCAGGATTCAGTAGCTTTAACCGCAATAACTTGAAGTGATTATTTTCTGTATGATTTTATCAGTCTCTCGCATCATACTGTAGGAATTCTGGCCCAGTTTTCTTTACAGCGTTGCTTCAGTTCATTCAGGTTTGTGGTCATTTGTTTATATACAGTTCCTGTAAGTTCCCTCCACAGCCTATTGATCAGTCGGGTTGAGGTCTGGACTTTGACTGGGCCATTGCAAGACATTGATTCTTTTCTTGTGCAGCCATTCTGTTGTAGATTTGCTGGAAAGATTGTCCTGTTGCATGACCCAATTTCTGCCAAGCTTTAGCTGTCAGACAGATGGCTTCACATTTGACTCTGATATTGGTATACAGAAGAGTTCATGGTTGACTCAATGACTGCCAGGTGCTCAGGTCCTGTGGCTGCAAAACAAGCCCAAATCATCACCCCTCCACCCCCATGCTTGACAGTTGGTATTAGGTGTTTGTGCTGGTATGCTGTGTTTCATTTTGCCAAATGTGGGGCTGTGCATTATGGTTTTGTCTGTCCAAAGGACATTGTTCCAGAAGTGGTTTGTTCAGATTCAACCTACAGAGAAGAGACTTTCTCTTGTCAACCCTTCTAAATAAGCCATACTTGCTCAGTCTTTTTCTAATTCTACTGTCATGACCTTTAACATTTAATGTGCTAACTAAGGCCTGTAAAATCTACGATGTGGGTCTTGTTTTTTGTTTTTTTCAATTTCTCTGAACCATTGTACGGTCTCACCTTGGGGGAAATTTGCTGGGGCGTCCACTCCTGGGGAGAGGACAGCTGTCTTGAATGTTTTCCATTTGTGAATTATCCAGGGGTGGTGAACCTTATCCACAGAGGGCCGCCGTGGGTGCAAGTGTTTGGGACGACCTCTCAATCAGCCAATGATAAAGCAGTGCTTCTCAACTCCAGTCCCGGATCGAGAGGCCGTCCCAAACCCCTGCACTCACACCGGCTCTCTATGGATAAGGTTCACCGCAACCTGGAATAATCTTTCTCACTGAATGATGGATTATAAATTGGAAATGGCCCTAACCCTTCCCAGATTGATGTGCAGCAATAATTGCTTATCTAAGATCATTGCTGAAGTCTGTCCTCCTTGGCATTGTGGTAGCACACCTGAATGCTCCAGACCAGCAAACTGCCCAAGCTTCTGCTTTTATGGAGATGGTCACACGTGCTGCTGGTCAGTTCATCAACTGCATTTGATTAGCAACACGTGGCTGCTGTTTGCCCTCTTAATTGCTATGGAAATAATAACGGCCGAAACACCGAAAGAAATTATGCCAATAATTAGTACCATTGCATTTATGGCTATGACTGTGTACTAACCTTACTAA
>JABFEB020000002.1:18618802-18629970 GCA_019775895.2 Stomatorhinus ivindoensis | reverse complement strand
CCCCCCCCCCCCCCCCCCCCCCCATCTCTTTCAGGATAAAAATGAAGGCGCGATAGCAGACTGCACCAAAGGTGAGATGAGAGAAGGCTCAGTCGCAGAGCCATCTGCCCCCGCCAGATGTTAAATGTTTGGAATGTGCAGTAAGCGCTGGACGGGCTTTGTCACTGCAGAGTGACCGACTGCTGTGGCGAGTGTCTTAGGGAGGGAGCTGGTGTTCCTGCGGTGATCCTTTCCTTCTAGAAACTGTTGTGCGAATGTAATGATGCTCACGCTCCCGTGATTTGTGGATAGGGACCGATTAGAGTCCCATAGGACGACCGCTTCGTGGTGTTGATGGTGGGCCGCCCTGTCTTGACTCATTCAGCCATAGAGCTGAACCCTGACTACATCAGAGCCATCCTGAGGAGGGCAGAGTTGTATGAGAAGACAGACAAGCTGGATGAGGCCTTGGAGGATTACAAGCTGGTGCTGGAGAAGGACCCCAGCGTGAAGCAGGCCAGGGAGGCCACCCTGGTGAGCTGCCGTCTGGTCCCCGCGTTTACCGCCGTGTCGGTGTCTGTGCAGTCTGTAGCCCCAAAAGCATGTGATGTAACCTGTATGATCACGCCCTTCTGTGCACATGCTCACTGACAGCGTTCCACGTAGCGTGCGTTTAACGACAGGACATGGCGGGGCGGGGGGGGGACTGAAGCAGGATGTTCAGTGAAGTCAAGGCCGTGTACGTGAGCTGGTAGAAGCAAGTGTTCCGGCTCCAACGCCGTGGCATATTGTCAGGGGAACCTTTGTGCGTGAACTGCGTAGGGGGAGGGTTATGCAAGATGTGTCCTTCCTGTAGAGCACTGAGTGTGCCGGAACAATGTCGGGGGGGCTGGGATGAGAGGTGGGATGGAGGATTGGAGGTGTAGTGTCTGGGAGCAGATTCAACTGAGGACATGCATGTAATGAGTTAGGTATAAAGCAAAAGGATTTCCTGTCCAGGATTCTGTCTCCCAAGCACTGTGATTGTAGCACGAGTGGTAAATGCAGGCGTTAGGTAGTTAGAGTGAATTCCAGCCTCTAATCAACTTCCAGCATCCCTTACTGGCCAAAATATTCGTCCTGTAGTGAATCCCTTTCCTGACATAATGAGTCATTCTCTCAACTCTGAGCAAAGGTGCACAACCTTCAAACCTTTTGTGCTCCCTGGCAGTAACCTTTTCTTAATCTTTTTAAGGTTCTGCCTTCTGTGTTAATTTTCTGTGTGTCAGAGACGTGCGTGGGCATCTGCTTGGCCTCCCGTGTTCAGTGCGTGGCTTTCACCCGAGGGTTACACACGTGGCACGCGAGAGATTCTCCTTAAAGACACACTATGGCTGTCGTCAAGACAACCCAGCTGCTATGCGGTCGTATCCTTGAGTTCTCTTTTCACTCCATAAAAAGGGAACGGGAGGGGGTGCAGGAAATGGAGCAAAGAAATTTTAAGTGGCATAGGAGTGGGGGGGGGGCTTTTTGTGCCACTAGAGCATGGAGATTTGTCTGGATCTCAGACCTGAGTGGGTCAAAGTCTGCGGGTGGGAATCGGTTCTCCAGTGGAAGCCACTCCTCTCAGAGGCCCATCTGCTGTCTCCCCTCCCACAGCGCCTGCCGCAGCAGATCCACGAGAGGAATGAAAGGCTGAAGGAGGAGATGATGGGTACGTGACCCTTCCTGCCTGTCCTTGCCGCCGCCATTCCTTCGCTCCAGTGAAGGACTTGAAGCTCGCTGTATTTCGGGGGGGTCAGGAAAGAGGATAAGGCCACGCCGTGTGTGTCCATGGAGGACAGACCCATCCATGCTTTCTGTCTGCTTTCTGTGAGTGTGTTTGTGTCCGAGAAAGAGAGAGAGATGCTTTCTCTCTTAATACTTTATGAAAAGTTAATGAAGAGGAAGGTCTTCCCATCACTGGTGCATCGCTGAGGTTTCGCCTCTCCGCCCCCTCCTCCCGCTCCGCCTCCTCCCATGCCGCCTCCTCCCGCGTCCCCTCCTCCCGCGTCCCCTCCTCCCGCGTCCCCTCCTCCCGCTCCCCCTCCTCCCGCTCCGCCTCGTCCCGCGCCCCCTCGTCCCGCGCCCCCTCGTCCCGCACCCCCTCGTCCCGCACCCCCTGCTGTCTCATGCTCCATGGCTCTGGCTGTACGCGAGATCCCACTACCCCGCAGTTTCACGCAGCTGTCTGACTGCTTTCTCACATTGACAGTCCTGCAGGGGGAGCCAGGTGGGGCCATTTCAATCCGCATGGCCCAGGAGAGTCTCGCCCCTTGTGCATATGATATTTCCACTTGGCTTCTGTGAGGTTTTCACCTCCATGGCCAGGACCTTCATAAATGTCATCTTCCCTGGCTCCGGACCAGTAATTACACCTCTGATGGGGTCCCCTGTAACCAGACGGCACTGGGATTGTCAGCTCACATGCTAAACCGATTTATTAGGTGTGTAATGGAGTCTCCAGCTCATCTCTTTATATTGTGTGCAGAACCAGTCAGTCCAGTGATTTAGGTATAAAGACAAATAAGGAGAAAAATGCACAATTCCTGAAGGATGCACCAATTCAGGATGAGAAACAGTAGAAATGAGCTGAATCCCCCCTCACACCCCCCTCCCCCATCTTAGTTGTCCTGAGGGATGATGTCATGAGAAATCAGCTAGTAGAGGGTAAAATACATGCAGGCCTAGAGAGATGCCCTTTCCGCCCAGGTGACCCAAACCGGATGCTATCCTCACCGATGGTGTCTGTGCATTTCCCTTTGTGTTTTTTAACAACACAGATCGCCTCAGTCTCTCAAATAATATAATTTTCTCGAAGTGAGAGGTGGGAACGGGCAGCTGGGGCTGTGATGTAGGCCTGGGCTTCAGGACTACAGGACATTTACTCGCTTCTCGCGGCCCGGCGGGGCTCGCCGTCATACCTGAGAGAGTTCCGTTCCGTTCCCGCTCACACTGTCCACACTGGGCTTCCTCACCCTGCTCAGATCTGGTGCCCGTAAATCAGCGCTGGCAGGATGCGCCGTGTGTCTTGCGGCCCTTACTGGGAAGCAGGTCTAACGTCTCCCAAACGGTTCCTCGCTTCAGCGGCTGTTTGAGGAGGACGCCCTGGGGCCGGGACGCGGGGCTCCACCTCCAGGGGAGCGTGATGACGTGAAATGACATTGCTGAAGGTCTTCACTTGTTCTCCTGCTTTCTTTTTCCCTCACATATATTTTTTATGAAGATGACTACAGGAAATAGAAATTTTATTTATTTGACCGACTGAGTCGTGCTCTGAAGTTAGGGAGAGCGATGACTTTGTCAGAATAGTCAGGAATGCTCTTAATAGGGTGAAATAAGATGTATGCAGATGTATGAATGTTTCCAACTAATGCGTTTCACAGCTGGCTCTGGAAAATGGTTATTTTTAGGAAGCACTGCGCAGATTTACTTATGGGATGTCAGTGGGACCGATGGGCTGACTCTAAAGTTTTGGAGAATTTTTCAGATTTGATTATCCAGTGGGGGCGGCATGGTGGTGCAGTGGTTAGCACTGTTGCCTCACACCTCTGGGACCTGGGTTTGAGTCTCCGCCTGGGTTCCATGTGTGTGGAATTTGCATGTTCTCCCTGTGTCGTCATGGGGTTTCCTCCGGGTACTCCGGTTTCCCCCCACAGTCCAAAGACATGCTGAGGCTGATTGGGGTTGCTAAATTGCCCATAGGTGTGCCTGTGTGGGTGACTGGTGTGTGGGTGTGCCCTGCGATGGGCTGGCCCCCCTGCCTCGTGCCCATTGCTTCTGGGTAGGCTCCGGAACCCCTGCAACCCAGTAGGATAAGCAGGTATAGATAATGGATGGATGGATGGATTATCCAGTGAATTTGAGTCTCCCACAGAGCAGTGTGTCTGCTTGCAAGCTGCAGTGGGCTGGGTGCATAGGGGCTCATGGAGGATGAACGTGATTTGGCTGCATTACTCCTTGAGGCCAGAGGTACACGTTTAACCTTAGTAAACTTCGGAAGGTTGCTGGTTTGAATCCCATGAGTGATCCTAACCTTGAGCGAGGCCTTTAACCTGCACTGGTTTCATATGACGTTAATCTATATCCAGCCCTGCAAGGAAGTCCACTAACTTAGAGAAATTTGGGTGTTGGTGACTGGCACTCCAGCCACTGGAAAAAAACTCACACTGGTCCATTCAGACCGGTTATGGTGCTGAGATATCACCCGCCACAAAGCTGCACTCAGGTTCTCGTCCCTGTGGTGGTTCGTCCCGTTGTGGGTGTGGCAATGCGCTGTGATCAGCATCTGCTTCTTACCTCCTCGTCTTCCTCCTGTCCACGCGGGGGTAGGGGTTTTGAAAGATGCATTGTGATGAACTGTTTTATTGTGCTGATTCAACTGTGTCGGTCTGTAACATCAGAATCGGTCATAATTGATTTTTGGGAGCTCTCGTGTTGACAGGCTGCCGGTAGACATGGGAAGTTGCAGGGCTGGTATTTAAATTTCTGAAACACAGGATAATAGGAAGGTTCATTAATATTCAAAAAGGAGGCTGATTGCGCTGTGATGCTTTTGGGAAACGCCCCTCTTTTGTGCAAAAAAAGGTGATTCCTTTTGGTAGCCAGCAGCAATTCTGAGGTAGCTAACTAGCTAGTTTCTTAAGAAGTAATGTTAGCCTTCATGATGCACGAGATTTGTTATAGCGGTTAACAAATCAATATCGGCTGATGTTCATTAAAAATAAAAATGTCAGCATCAGTCGGGTGTGTCATTCTGGCCAAGTATTGCTGGCCGACATTTAAACTTTCTCAGTTTTCAAAATTGGCAGCCTCAGAGCTGAAGACACAACAAGTGAGATGATGGAGATGGTTGCACTGGGCGATCAGCCATTTTCCACAGTGGAGGACGAGCGATTTTGTCAGGTCATTCACCACTTAGAAATGGTATCAAAGTACTGGCCTGCAACATGTTTAAAATTAATTATTAAATGTGGCTCTCGGATCAATCTTGCATTTTCCTTGGAATAAAAAACAATGATGTCATTCTGCTAATTTGCGCTGGCAAACCCAAGTGAAAGCAGCCAATTAGGCAGCACTGCGCTGGCAAACCCAAGTGAAAGCAGCCAATTAGGCAGCACTGCGCTGGCAAACCCAAGTGAAAGCAGCCAATCAGGCAGCACTGCGCTGGCAAACCCAAGTGAAAGCAGCCAATCAGGCAGCACTTCCTTTATATGTTTATTTTGTGCAAATTAGTAGTTGGACTGGCCCAGTTTAATAATTAAAAATTGTGTTCTGAGATTCTGTTTTATTCGACATCTTTTAATTGTAAGTTTCTATGATCATATTTGTGAAATGTTTTCACTGAATTTTAAAAAGTTTTGGATTAAGGTTATCAAAACAAATCGACTCGTGGAAAAAAGTAAAGATATCAGATGCATCTAATAGTTGCTTAAATAATCATAATGTATTAGAATCGGCCTGGAGTCAACACTTCATAGCCCTACTAAGGAGAAATACCCATTTTGTAGTCTCAACCAGCACAACCGAAATTAGCCCAGCATGGCTCGAGAGCTCATGCAGTCAGCACTGTCAGAACGCCCATGGAGAGGAGACTGTGGATAGGCAGGAAGCGAAAAGGGCAAAGCATTCTGGGAATTTCAGCAACCGTTCTCAGATGTGGGCTCTTCGCGACGAGGCCGAGCAAAGCTGCGAAACACCATTCAAAGGGGGGGCCGGGGGGGGGCACGGCTGCTTAGCAACACAGTGGCGTTTCCTATCGATCTGACTGCAGCTGAGAAGCTCGCCACTGATGAGTCTGTGCTGTTCCCTTTGACGGCTCAGAAGGCAAGAGGAGGCAGAACTGGGGTTGTTGGGAGACGCATCTAGGAGCCGTGTGATGCTGGGGTCTGATACCTGCCATTCACACTCCTGATGACTTTCCCCATGGTGGATCGCGAATGACAGTTTGGTTCTCAGTAAGAATGGTGTGTGTCTGTGTGTGAGTATGTCTGTCTCTAATGTGTGTCTGTCTGTGTATGTGTGAGTCTGTGTGTGGGTCTACATGTCTCTGTGTGTGTATGTGGGAGTCTGTGCGTGGGTCGGTCTGTCTGTATCACTATAGCAACTTAATATAGTCTTGTGTATTTGTTTTTAAATGAATCGGATCTTTCGAGCGGCCTGGTTTTTCGATAACGTCCCTCTGTATTGATCAGAGCCGGTGCTGTCGGCCCGCTTTTGTGTCGCTGCAGTACTTTTGCGGAAGTTCGGCCCGGTGCTGACTTCCTCCTTCACACGTCTGTCTTCCTGCTGAACAGGCAAACTGATGGACCTGGGCAACATGTTCCTGCGCCCCTTCGGCCTGTCAACGTCCAACTTCCAGGTCAACCAGGACCCCTCCAGTGGATCCTACTCCATTAACTTTGTGCAGAACCCGAATAACAACAACCGGTAACCCCAGGCGTCGGCCCTGCCACAGCCATGGGCAGCGGCCGGGTCACAGCGAGTAGCAGACCCCCGTCCCAGTGCTGCCAGGAGGCTGCACGGCCTGCTGCCCCACACTGTATTGCAGTACTTGTTCAGTTGATTTCTGGATAGCTAGTCCTTGCACTGCCTTTTAAAATGGGCACCACGTGAAAGGTAACTAACTGTGAACCCAGGTGGGCGGCCGTCCTGTGTCCACGTGTTGCATTTGTGTAAATAAACTATCCCATAAAAAACAAAACTGCAGCCATGAATTTTTGTCTTACAACCTCCCTTGATGCTCTAGGAAATACATTTTTGCCTGTTTATCTTTTTTACTAGTCACCCGACAGGATTCTGTTAATTCAGGTGAGAAGTGTCTTAATGCTCCAGTGTTACCCTTACCCGTTACGCCGCAAGACTTACATGCCAGTGTGCCCTGTACAAATGTTTTATCAAAAAGGGGTTAAATCTTAAACCATTAAATAATCAATTAATATTGCACTCCCAGCAGAATGGATTTTAATTGTGATTCTCATACACATAAAATACAGTATCTGTTAAATTAATAGTACCTTTAATACTCTCAACAGATTTTCAACCCTTAGAACACTTTTTTAGTCTTTCCCTTTAGTGGTTTAATCACCACCTCATTCCATGAAATATATGTCAGATTGTTTACAGAGTGTTAAAGTCTATGCTAATTTATCTTATATGTAACACTTTCCAGTTAGACCTTATACTAAGAGTTCCTGATATTCCTGTTTTCCTGCTTTTATAATGTGGTATTTTTGGCATTGTAACTTTTAAAGATATGGACGTGTTTAAAACTACTTTATGTGGCTATATGTAATTCAGAAGATTCTTTGGTTGCTAAGCACAGTCAGTATAACTGACACACTTCTGGGATTTAAATTCACTTTATTAGTGAGAAGTGTGCTTGAAAAAATACTGCTGGCTGTCTGCAGGCTGGCAGGGAGGTAATGAGGTCTGAAGACAGACTGAGGTTCGGGAAGTCAGCTGGTTGCCTGTAAGCTGACGGTGAGATCTGTCGGCTGCCTGCATGCTGACCGGTGAGGAGGTCTGTCTGCAGACTGACAGGTGAGGAGGTCTGCTGGCTGACAGTGAGGTGGTTTGCAGGTTGACAGTGAGGTGAGATCTGCAGGACATCTGCAGGCTGACTGGTGAGGTGGTCTGCTGAGCGTCTGCAGGCTTACAGTAAGGTGAGGAAGTCTGCTGGTCATCTGCAGGCTGACTGGTGAGGTGGTCTGGCCGTCTGCAGGATGACAGTGAGATGAGGTCTGCTGGCCGTCTGCAGGCTGACAGTGAGATGAGGTCTGCAGGCTGACAGTGAGATGAGGTCTGCTGGCCGACTGCAGGCTGACAGTAAGGTGAGGAAGTCTGCTGGCCGACTGCAGGCTGACAGTGAGGTGAGGTCTGCTGGGCATCTGCAGGCTGCCAGTGAGGTGAGGTCTGCTGGGCATCTGCAGGCTGACAGTGAGGTGAGGTCTGCTGGGCATCTGCAGGCTGCCAGTGAGGTGAGGTCTGCTGGCCGACTGCAGGCTGACAGTGAGATGAGGTCTGCTTGCCGTCTGCAGGCTGACAGTGAGATGAGGTCTGCTTGCCGTCTGCAGGCTGACAGTGAGGTGAGGAGGTCTGCTCGTTGTACTGATTCGGTTAAGATCCTTTACAACAGCAGGGTTATGGGACTTGTATCTTAGGGACACATTGTTCCCTCTGTAATGCCACCATAGTGTATATGTCCCTGAATGTCCCCAGCCTTTTAATGGAGCATGTGTGCCCCCCCTAATGTCCCCACATGGCCATAAATCTCAGCCATCGGCCCCAGTGTCTGAAGTGCCATTTCAGAAGGACAGACGGGCCACATTTTAATAAGACTGATGCACCCTGACTGTGGGTTCACATAGGGGTGTTTCTGCATTGCACTGACATGCCAAGACCTCGCTCTATCCCCCACTTTGCTCAGTGGATCCCCCTGTGGAGGGGGAGGTGCCTGTGAGTCACTGTTTCTGCGTGTCCATGTCTTCCCAATTAAGACTTGCCCCAGACTTTCTGTGGGGGACTACAGCATCCTTCCACACTGTGCAATAAAGCAGGATGTGTTATGGGCAGGCATGTGTGCAGCTGATCAGATCCGGTAATCTGCATCGCTGAGGGCTGTTCATAGTGCTTAATGGGCTCTGCTAACCGTGGACCCGTAATTACGGCTGTTGCAGTCCTGAACGAATCCCTCCGTACAGAAAAGGAAGCTGTAAGTCAGCAGAGAATTATTTAAGAATGGCTATAGATTTCTATGCATGCACCTATAGCTGTGTTTCCCAGCCCAGGCCTTGGGGGAACCCTGGTCAGTCCACGTTTTTGCTTCCTCTGAGCTCCCAGCGCACCTGTACCATGTATTTGATGTTCCTGATTGGCTGGGAGCTGGGAGGGAGCAAAAACGTGGACTGCCGGGGTTCCCCAAGGACTGAGTTGGGAAATACTGATCTATAGTATTGCATATGGTTACTCCATGTTTTTTTCCTAACTCTTCTTTGTGGTTGTGGTAGACTGATGTACAGAGAGAACAGTAACCTTGCAGTATTGTGAGTGCAGACCGAACAGGCACCCCCATGGCCATCAGGATAACTCTCTGTGCTGCTCGCCAGGACATTAAAATGAAAAATCTTCACCCGCCAGAAATTCCACCGGTTTTGTATGGTGTTCCCTCTGATTGGCTCTCCAGCAGCATCGACATGGTGTGATGGTGACCAATCAGCAGCCCTTCTGTGTTGCTGAGCTGAAATACAACAAAACAAACAGGATTTACAGCCCTGCAGGATTCTGTGCCCCCCCAGTAATCTCCTACCTGTCTTGTGCCTGTGTTTATTTTACAAAACAATCTACCATCCAGTCAGTGGAGAGAAAGCTGTCAGGGCCTGATACTGTGTTAGGGCAGGGCCGCTTATTGGCCTCTCACGCTTGATCGCTTGATGGCCTAAACCTCCCACTGCTCGTTTGATTCAGGTTATGTAAAAGCTGGACAAGGACCCCCCCCCACTAGTTTTTAATGTCTTTAAACACAAAGCCATTACCTGTTGTCTGCAGAATGCCAGACAATCTGCACCAGGGCCAAACCGTCCGCCTTCACATCTCTGCGGTAATGACTGTGCTTTGGAAGATGAGAGCACGACTGTCCCTCGACTCAACTTCATTTGTTCCCCAGTATCGATTTGGAAGGTGAAGAATTCATACTCTCATATTATCTTATGGGGAACTTTACTGCCGACTTCAAACCACAGAAGCTACCCCACAGCCCTGTGTTCAGAGGAGCTGAATCAGGCAGAGTGGCTATCACTTGCACTCTGCCTACCTGAGCCTAACTGGACCTCAGGGGCACCCTCCGGCTGCGGGCGGCCTGCCTTCCATCCTGGATCCCTTGCTTAGGCCGGCCGTATGATTGTCACCGAGCGCAAGCCCTGCCTCCTGTGGCGACATGGGGTCATGCATCCGAAGGCCCCGCCTCCTGTGACCACAAACCGACCAGCGCATCAGAGACCCTTAAACCACCCTTCTATAAGTAGGGCAGTCCTGTTAATGCAGCCTCTGCATGGTTGTTAATGATGATGCTCTAGGTTTCATAAAAAACATAGATCCCATAAAGGTAGCTGGTGATACCTTGTGGGCAAGTTGGAAACAATTCAGAGGAAACTACAGACGGAGAGGGCAGATGATGTGGGATTCAGACCCCCCAACCCTGTGGGTATGTGGCGGGAGAGGTACCCTGATCCACTTAGCCTTTAGCGGTTTCTTTTTAACTGTATAACTAAAGCTCAACCTGGAAGTAACTCGTACACAGATAAGGATCAAAAGATGTCAGGTCTGTGAAGTCGGATCATTAAGATCACATCATATGATAAACGCTTGGAAATCAGAACAGAGCAGAATACAATTTAACATGACCTTGGAAAAAAATCCAAGTCGAATTCAAAAGGGCATTTCCCCCCAGGTTACTGGTGACGAGATTGACGTTTCTAAAGGACCAGCCTGCCTGCGGGCAATCTCTTCAGGCTGCTCTAATGTGGGGGTGTAAGATACCCATTAATATCTGTTTGCAGGCAAGAGAAAGACAGGAGCGCTTTTAAAACTTCTCCAGAATGTCGCAGGCCATAGCTTCTCTGCTTGCTCTTTGGATAACAAAAGAGGGAACTCAGTGGCCAAATTCTCCTGTGTTCAGAAGCAGCCGTGGAAATCTGGGAATGCCCTTCAGGACAGCAGAATGCCGGCAGGGTGCACAGGCGACGGGCATCTTCCAGAGTGCAGCATGCAGGCCATTTCCCTTCAGGTGTGCTGCCTAGGTCTGATGAATGTGAACTGCACCCATCCACTGTCAACAGAGCGGTTAAGGGTTATGGGTGTAAGGGGCAGGGGATGAGGTTACGATGAATAAATGACAACTAGGTCAAGCTCTTGTAGTTAAGATTTTATTTACATAATCTTTTTACATCAGAAAACATTTACACAAATTATGTTCTCCCCATTGCTCTTTTTGTCCACTATACAGCATTCTCTGGTCTGCAAACAGATAGGAAGGGGAAGAAAATCTTATCAAACAAAACAAAAACACCAACGTTTAAATACACCACTTGCCTTGTGGGTGATAGTTCAGTGTGTCCTACCAGGAAAGCGTTTGTTTGGGGGGGGGGGGGGGGGGGTGTGAAAAAAAAAAAAAA
>JABFEB020000002.1:18598153-18613105 GCA_019775895.2 Stomatorhinus ivindoensis | reverse complement strand
CAAAAACGGGCACGGAGCTGAATCCCTGTGACTTAACCTTTGATCAGTTTGGCAGCAGTTCCCTCTGCACGTCCCTCCATCTGCTTCCTGAGCTCTCGGCTTCGCGGCAGACCACCTGACCACTGTGGCAGCCCTACTGAAGCCAGCCATGTCTCCCTCCGAGGGAGAAAGGTGCTAAAGCAGTCTGAGGCCCGCCTGCATGCTGTTCTGCTGAAGGTCAAGAGGGGAACAGGTGACCCCCTGTGCATCATTCTGACCGACACCTCCCCCCCCATGCCCTCCTGCCTTGGATGTTCTAACTTGACTGTAAACAGATGTGAAAGGAAGGCATGGGCCATAGACCTTTCTGGAAACATCTCCCCCAGTTGGGACTTAACAGCGATGAAAGACTTATAACATCCATTTATACAGCTGAATATTTATGGTGGAGCAGGTAAACACCTTCTCAAGTTGCACCTTTAGCGTGGTAAAATGCACCGTTTATTACATCATGCTGCTGAAATTAATTGCGCCACAACAATCTAAACAGTATTTAAACACACTGGATCTGAATTATAGATTATGATTTATCATAAGACTGACAACGCAAACACCCTGCACCCTTACACTCGAGCCTCTTAACAGCAGCCGTCTTGCACCGCAATGTACGTCACCCGCCTACATGTGCATGCACTCCTACACAGCCCTGCAACGTTGCCCCAGCCTCACAAATAAGACCCCACAAGGGTACAGCTGCAGCAGAATGGGACACCGACGGGCAAAGTCACTAGCACGCACTACCGATGAAGGCTGTCTGACCAGGTGGATATGTACTCACGAGCTGGAAAAATTGTCTCATTAGAGTGGAGGACCGGGATGTGTGAGCCCTTCCAGCCAGCAACACACAGCTCTCTCTAACAGGGAGCCGTGCGAGACAGAGAGGGCCTCTAAGCTCATAAGCAGTCAGACATACTGGTCTGAGGTGGGTTGCTGGGAGAGAGCGCCACAAGACTAACAGCCTACACCCAGTCCAAAGCACTGGGGCCAGCAGCTGGTCATATCCATGGTACCATAAAAATCACCAATCTGTGGCCACCTCCCAATTGGGGATTTAAAGATATGGTGCCCTTCTCAGGTCAGGGCCAACAACCTCCCCGCTTTATAAATCTACCCCCCCCCCCCCCCAACCAGCTCCAGTAAAGTGAAAATTAGAGCTCCTGCAGTTTAACAAGCAGACCATTGTGCTAACAACTCAAAGGTTGTGGGCTCAGATCCCAGAGAGCACACAGCAACTGTAACCCTTCCCTCTACTGTAATTTGCTTCGGATGAAAGCATCAGATAAATGAATTAAATATACAAATTATGCAAATGAGAATGCGAAGCGGTGCTGCCCTGAGGGAATTACCCCCACGGCTGATGGAGGATCCTGTTACACGAACAACTGTCCCTGATGTGAGCTACTGGGTAGGTGCCCGCAAAGCCTCGTCCGTCTGTCCTCAAATTCATCGGGGCTGCAAGCCTTTTAAACGACGTGCCCCATGCAGAGACCTGCGGGCCGCGCTTGAAGGTCGATAGTCCCCCTGCTTGACAAGATGACATGCTCATCCGTCTCTCCCATTCGGGGGAAAGCGCGTCACTAAAAATGCCCGACGAGAGCACGGTCTCATACGGTCATGACCACATGAGAGCTGCTCCCGGCTGAGAAGACCAGCAGGCGATGTATGAATCACCCACCTTTGCTGACATGTCCCCTGAAGGCTCTTGTATCCTCTTCCTCACTTTACCTAATCCCCAATGATCTAGCCCTGCATTCAGAGCGAAAGCGCAGTAGCTATTGAATTATTTTGTCGTGCAACGTGATCTTGTCCCCAACAGCTGCTTGAAATTTGGGAAGCCTTTTCAACCTGGGGTCCACGTCCCCTGGGAGTGGGTGTCGGTGGATCAGTTGCCGTAGGTCCGCAGAAACGTATGTCAGCATAACCATCGTGGTTACACAACCCCAGTTAAAGCTAAACAAATTTTCAAGGGGGACATATTGCATCCTTAATAACAGAAAGGTTGCACACCCCAAAATTGGACTATTCCAACCTGTTACATCACATGCATGCTGCTGCATTCAGCACAGAGCTCTCCCCCAAATGCTCTTCCACGTGCCTCAACTATGGGCTAGATAAGTAACCAAACCTTCAGAGGACTTCAAAAACCTGCAACTCCACTACTACTCACCACAAAAAAAAAAACACATGGGAACACTATGTCCTTCCACAGGTTCAAAGCTTCATAACGACATTTGATCGTAATCACAGGCAGTGTTTACAGCAGAGGCTCTACTCCCGTTAATTCTGTTTGCTATAAGAGCGAATACATCCCTAAATGAAGACTTCCTAAGAACATTAGGCATGGTTACACTCAAAGCCACGTTCAGACCGCTCCCCAGTAACCCATCCTCCCACCAGCAGGTTCGGAAAGCCTTCCTTCATGCATCTTCTCACGCGCTTGGTTCAGCCAAACAGAAGAAGCCATTACCACCTTCGGCTTCGAACAGGATTGTTCCAGGCTTGATTCCTATATATTAAACTCAATTTTAAAGGTTGTCAGACAGAAAACCAATTGGTGCTGCCATTTTAACCCACCCTCAACTGGTCAAAATACCAGTTTGACCAATAGTGCGACTGATCCAACCGTGCTGTGCTAGGTTCCGGTGAGCCTGCTGTGTCGTTTTATGAAAATCACGCTTTTCCGTGCCGAACTTACAAGCCCATCATCCTGACGTACTTAGGCATGATAATTTAGTCCAGGGAGAATGTGTGGTCACACATTTCAAATAGAGACGTGATGTGAAGTGTGGGGTTGTGGGCGACACCACAGCAGGGATATGATGGTGGGGGGGGGGGGGAGAAAAAAAAAACCCTCTACCTGATAAAACTGCAAGACCCACAATCAACCAGAGCTGAAATGTAATTCCATATGACAAAATAAGGTTAGTCTTCTCTTTGAAACCTTCGCTCTGTCAGCATGGTTATCACTAAGCCCGTAGTCATAACTTTTGCCATCCTCAAACCTTAAACCTTAAAATAAAAAACTAAAACATGGCCAATGAATGACTACTCAGGATTTTACATTGCAGAAGCCAGATCATGCACCAGTCTGCTCCACAAGACCAGAAAGCAGGTCCACGGGATTCGCTAGCCAAAAAAAAAAAAAACACAAATCCCACTGGTTTTTGTTCTTCACAAGTACAATGAAAACGTTTTGTTTTCAGCACTGCTTCAGAAGCCACCATCCCCGAAGGTTCGAGGTCTGCACCAGCATGGAAAACGTGAACAAGTCAGCCCCCTACGCCGTTCACAGCTAAAATTAAACCAGCGGAAGGAGATAACTGGCAGCAGCTGATTACAGGCCAAACCACATTGGCTTCTGAGGACCTGAAAATCGCCACTGTTGCTGTCATTTCCCATGAGCGGCGCGTGCTTTTGCCTTTCGGCTGCCTCTGTGACAAGCAAAAGGGAACAGGTCATAAGAGGCGGCAAAACAACGTGCAGTCCAGCGTCCCCAAAGGGGTGACGTCTACTCACGTCCGCTGAGCCCGGGATTGACGTGGCATGCTGTTCCATTCTCCTCTCTGTGTGAGATGGCCATCAGCGGGACGGAGGAGGCCCTCTCTGGGAGGAGAGAAAGGGCAAAGCAGGTCCCTGCCTAAACCACCGCTGAGGCCCAACCCACACTCAGCAGGAAAGGCAATTTGGGCATCGACGCCTGGCCAGTGGTGGGCCGTGCGGTGGCCGGTCTGGCCAATCAGTGCTCAAGAAACCCTGGGGACCAGTGTGGCCTAAAACTCATTGTCAGACCCTGAAAGAAACACTATTAACCCAGATCCCCTTTGACGACTTCTGGCAGATGTTAAAAGGCAGCTTTTGTCTTGTTAAAATATAGATAAAACCAGGGATGAGTGGAGATTCTACAATGAATGAAGGGAGCAGGGCAGGAGAGCATCCTAACCAAGCGTGTACTCCGTCTTACTTCTTCAGTTAAATAGCTCTGACGGATACGCAACACGCACCAGTCGATGTGTGTCAGGCCATCAGAGCCGTGTCTTTACAGGATCACACACAAGAGAGGGAAAAAAAAGGTTAGAAATGCACGCCTGACGACTCACGACATACAGAAATAGAATGAAGGGGTGATGAAACAGGGCCGGGAGAGGTGTTAGAAAGGGAGTGAAACGAATTAAGACAGCAAATGAGAAGGGGGTAAAGAGGGCGAGCCCTGGAGACAGAAATCCTAAAATATGTTTAGTTGAGAGTGACGCCAAATTGCAGCTACGGGCAACATAAACTACAAAAACTGCAGTTTGAGTCTTACTGAGATCACAGGGCTGTTAAGAAAAATACATTAAGGGATTAAAGAGAAGGGAGTACGTCTCCAGCGTGCAACATACAAATATACACAACTAAACAGCCAGAAGATACAGTACAATCGTGAGATGATGGCTCCACAAGTGTTTACTAAAGGGTTTGGCCAGTCTCAGGATACCAAAGGCCACCATCTCATTAGAAGTGACCATCTTTGGTCTGTGTGGGGAAACTCCAGGTACTTGTGTCTGAGCAAAGCATATATGTTAATGGTGTCACATTCCATTTTCTGGTGTCTTACCCAAGTGGACATCAGGATCACCAGGAACACAACCTATGGTGTCTTTAATAATTTGTGGTTAGGTAAACCCCACTATGTAAACAAGCAACATGTGGAAAACTTAAAAGGAATGTTATTGCAACATGGATACAGGAGTCCCTTTAAACAATACTGCTTAATGGGAAAACTGCACGAGATCTTTAGTTTTCTGAATAACAATGTTAACAGACACCCATGTGACTACCTTTTAGAGACATCCATAAGGACCCCCGAAAAGATTTTCTCTCCGAGCCGAAACGAGACCACCAGGGCGTCATCGATGATGTGATCCAACGAGACTCGAACCTCTGACCCGGGGATGAGCTGCGCAATAGATTCGGTCCGTAGCCCTTCGTCCTCGGGGCCGGCAAGCGCGGCTTTCAGCGGGTCGTCCTGCACGTCGGCGACGCTCGGAGGCGTGTCAAAGTGCTGCGGGTCCGATGCAGCCGGGATGCGATCCTTGTCCACCGGCGCCTCCGGGTACGTGCGCTCCTCGCTGCTTTCTGTAACCATGAGATGCTCCGTGGTCCTCGGACTTGTGGGGACCGCGTACATCGCATACGCCTGCAGGAGATCGGCGCTCCCCAGTCCGGGATCTGGCGATGGTTCGACCGCAGGTGGCTCCAATGAAACGCGTACTTCAGGGTGGATGTCGGTGCCCCCGGTCAGGTCCGATTCAATGAGGGCAGCGCATCCTCTCCCCAGTTCAGTCATATCCGTTAGAGACAAAAAAGGCGCTGCGAGCCACGTCTCTGTCGGCACCGTCGGGACAGCCTCCGGGAACCCGGTGGACAGCTCTGCTGCTGCCGGTTCCGATCCGGCGGCCAGCTGGACTGGTGGAGGCGACCCGCGCGGAGCGACCTCGCTCACCGTCCCCTCATTGGGAGTCAACCCAGCGCTCGAGTTCACCTCCTCGCACCCGAGGTCCCTCCAGGTTCCTGTCTTGCAGCCGGGGCTTTTCGGGACGGCGTCGGGCTCACTTCCAGGGCTCCCCTCCGCTGCGTTTCTGTCCCCTCCAGGATTACAGCGCGCACTGCCCACGGCCTCTTGGGGAGCTCTGCGCTGCGCCTCGGCGCGACCCACGCTGCATTCCTGAGCTGCATCTCCGTTCTTGGGTACGCGCACAAGGTCCATCACTGTGGCGCGGTGCTCCGCAGCCTCGGCCTTAAATTGGGCCTCCCTCGCAGCTGGCTGCACCACCTCGTGTTCTAGCTCCACTCCCTCCCTCGCTGTTGTGGTTGCTGCCGCAGAAGCTCCTGGCTCCGCAGCCACGGCCGCCATTTTCTTTCGCCTCTCCACCACCAGGTCAGCCTTCTCCCTGTGATAGGATGTAATCCCTCCCACCGCGACCCCACGAGACTTCCCATTGGCTGCAAAGCAAGGAGCTCCTGCATATGTTGCCCGATTCTGAGTCTATCAGGACGGAGCGCTGGAGTCGGCCGTTTTGATTGGTCGACTTCGTGTCCGTCGCATCGGTCCCGTTACTTTTATGGATTGAGGTTGCACTGATGGTGACACAGGGGGCGATATTGTGTCATGTTTTTACCCTCCAGTAGCGAACGAAAATGACAATTTGTAGCGCACAAAGCAATAATTACAAACAAAAATATCAACAATGTTATATGTAACTATACATTTTATAAATACAATTAATACTCATAAAATATAAATAGCAATTACAGAGAGACTATTAAATCCAAACATTGTTCTTTATGCATTTTTGTTCTTTCTAAAAAATCTTTACTATACAATATTCCATTTGAATAATATGGACATTCCCAGGCGTAGTCGTACAATCAACATTTTAGCGTTCATCTTTACATCTTCATTTTAGTCAGTGTCTACCGGACTTCCTCTTTGTAGTAAAAATACTATAACTTTATCCGTATGACTTCTGAAGTGATCATTTCTGATGTCTTGAAGTTTCCCAGAAATTCATATCGGAAACAGGAAGACATATAACCTGCTTTTATTTTAGTTCCCGAGCAGTCTTTCCGCTCATGTTTTAGGTTAAGATTTACATGCACTGTATAGCCTACTGTACTATGCTGTATAAATAACACAATAGATATTAGCATAGTAATTGGTTAAATTCATTTAACGAATTCTAAGATACTGGTGGTGAGTGTTTCGCATTCTTTATTCATCATGCTACTTCTACTAGGCGTGTTAAACCTTATAAATCCACGCTGAACTCGTGATTCAATGCAAAACCCATTTCCAAACCTGCCTAATATTTATACACCTCGATATGACAACACATTATCAGAATTACACTGTCTTCTAGAATACACCTGAGCAATAATACTATGCTTTACGATAATGCATAGTTACCTAATGCAGTTCTTTTGAAATGCAAGCACTCTCCTGGGGCACAACGCCAGTTATTTGAGCACCTAGGGCTAGTTCCTTGCATGAAGCAGCCGGTGCTGAAAATATGATGAAATGGTCAGCAATTAATATCACATCCATTTGGTGGCTTTTTGTTGTAACTATTTATATGAAATACAACATTTAGAAGAGTATCTGACTGCGGGTAGGCAGTGTTTTGAGCAAGCCAACTAAATATTTGATTCCTCCTCAAGCCTCAGGAGCCAGTTAGCAGTTGAACCTACCATGCCCCGCTTTTAACAGAATGACCACGCACACCGTTTTCTGTGAACCGTCACGGCTTTTCAGTATGCATACTGTATATGCCTACACAGCGCCCCCGCCCTCCCCTCTTCTCTCTTTTTCTGCCAGCTCATAATCTGGCTCCCTTGATATAGTTCCTCTAATTGTACCTGCGTGTAGAATTATTACACTTGTAACTGCTCTTCCAAGTTTAGATGAATCTCTAAGTAAGAATGAGCTGTTTAAAAATAGAGCATGCTCAGTATTTTATCTGATTCCTGTTTGGGTGAAACTGGAAATTATAGGTACTTACCTGATTCCCGATAACGACGGGTCTTAGAGTCTTACGAAGACTCTAAAGATATTTCGTACGAAAGGTATTTGTTTTCCTACATATATTTCCCCGAACAATCTTCCAGATTGCTTAAGAAGTGCTTCTAAAGAGCAACCTAGGCGCCAGAACACCTGATTGGTTGACATCGATGCTCCAGAATTGATTATTCCCTCCATGCAGCACGAAACTGCGGCACGAGAGAAAGTGGTGTTCCTTATAAACATAAAACTGCAGGATTCCTTCAAAATGAAAAAAAAAGTACAAAATTAACAACTTGAATCAACTAATCGTAAATACGATTTTCGCCGATTGGGTGCACGAACCGCCTCCCCACATTGTAGTATCACCATTTTATTTTTATTTGTTCTATAAAACACGTGAGTGCACTAGTATGTGTTCATGTCATTGATATCGGGAGGAGCGATGGCACACTAGCAGAAAGAAAAGTTGTGTTAATATTTAAACACAAGAGTGTCTATGTGCTTCTAAGGATTATTCCAGTGTGCTATTTTGGGGGAAACATATTAGACTTACAAGCAAATGAACCTGCAGCGTCGACTCGTATCAATGTCACGAAGCAAAGTTTTCATATACAGTGACTTACAGAGACGTGTGCATTCCAGCGGCGTCGGAAATTGGTGGAACGCCTCCATTCCAGTATCAGCAGAACCTCCCCTACCTTCGCAATTAATAAATACATAATCAACAGGACGTTCCTTGTCTTTCATTATAAATCAACATATTACTGATGCCAATTCTCTGTGCGCATTCAGAATTCAAAGACGAAACTTGATGATGATTGTAGTCATGTTTGGAACAAAATCATTTTATCATATAGAACAGTTAACTTTTTTATAAAGTGATGTTTAGTAATGAAACTGTACCCTTAACGACGTTGAAGTCGAAAACAGCGATAAGAGACTGCTAAGAGACAACTTAAGGTAGAACTTATGAACGACTTTGCGTTAAGAAAGTTAAGGGAATCCGGGACCTGTTATTATTATTATTACTATTAAAATGTGCCAATACAAAGGACCTTACAGAGAGCGATACAAGTAAACAAAGAAATAAATAAAGTGCATGTCAGAGGGATGTGAAACCATCAAAATTGCCCGGCTTCTAAAACGTGTTCGCCATACATTTGAATGTTTTGTGGCTAACAGCCAAAGGGGGAAGACGCATGTAGAGATAAGACAAATTAACTGCCTAAAATATGTCAGATTATAGTGGAGACGTCCAGAAACTCTTTCGATTCAAATGCCACCATTTGTCAAATCTGCGATCTTGAACGGATTCTTTGGAAGTACTAGGTGCAGTGTGTTGCTTGACACTGCTAAGGTCACAAAGGCTGAAACAACCACCACTCAATACAGCACACAAGCTAAAACCTTAGGAATGTGCATGGACACGTCTCAAGGCTGATTTAACTTGGGCTCCATGGACAGGTGAGATGAGAGTGACTCGATGTAGCAGATGGATGGGCCAGTGGTTGGACACCTTCTTCAAGCACCAGCAAGGAGGTGCAGGGGTGAGAATGCAGGCTGCAGTTATCAGTGATGCACTTGTCAGACCTATATGAATTGAAGATGGTGCAAAAATTAACAACAAGATCTACTGCCAAATTATAGAAGATACTGTCTTCAAACACTGGCACAGGAAGAAGTCAGCCGCTTTCCAAAAGGTTATGATATTCTTGCAGGACAAAGTATTTCATAGATTCGCCTAGAAAAGCTTGTAACGTGATTGAATTATGACCTGCCCCCCTTCATCACCTGACTCAACCCCATTGAGATCTACTGGGCTTTACCAAAGTATGATATTTACCAAAGTAGCAAGCAGTACCCTTCTCAGAGCAGTGTCTGGGAGGTGGTCCTAGCTGGCTTACTGTAGCTTATATAGGGCAGGATCAATTCAAAAACCTGATTGGTTCAGTGGGCAATAGGCTCATGATGGTCATTGAGAAAGGTGGCTATACTGGACATTAAACCTGGTAAAGTGGACTGTATATAATGGCCAATAGTTCATTATTCTTTATATAGACTTAATAACTAAGATTTCACTTTAAAAGGTTTCTGATTGTGTAACGTTTATGCACACAGATAATCAAACTTTTTTCTTTTATTTTTGTTTGTGAATGTCTAATGTAACATTTTCTCTCTAAATACATTTACTTTTACTAGGACCAAACGGAAACTTGAATTCACTTTTATAAGTCTGCCCAACGTTCACTAAAAACTATTTCCAGGAATAGTACTTGCCTAATAATTCTGTACAGAGTGCAAGCATGCAAGAATCATCCACTGTATGTCGTCAAAAAAATCACTTACACACCTATGTCACAATTTGAGTATCCTTTTTTAAATTTAGTACATGACCACTGTAACTGTATCTGCTATGAAATGCTATGTTTAGACTGGGACACTGATACTGCATTGGGAAGTTGTGGCATACCTTTGGACTGTGCTGTAAAAATATTATATTATTTATTAATTAGTTTTACATTTGCAAATGTGTTCTTTTTCAATTTTTATTCCTTAGTAAAAAATTGAAATATTATCTACATAATCTGACCAAACTAAAATAAGGAGTACTTTAAACTATCATGTCTTTAAAGTGAACGCATGTATTGCAGGACTTTGCAGATTCAGGCATCGCAGTAGCCAAAAGCAGGTGGGTCAAGGTGGTTTTAAACAAAATAGCTCTTTTAACCGCAGACCTTAAAAGGACTTCACACAGATGACAACCACCCTCCGAAAACACTTAATATGGAAATGCAGAGGTCTGACGCCAGATAGTAAGGCAAACACACGGTGGGAATTTGGTACAATTCTCAAAGACACAAGAGGATCGGATGGGGGTCACATTTGACACAGCAATGAGGGACGCACAAGATCTTACAAGAAAAGTTACATACAGGGGCCATTTACACGGCTGGCAAGTACGCCGGGATCTGCAAACGGGCTCCGCCACTCGCAGCCATCTTGGTGGCACTGCAGTATTGGTCCAGCAAGGGCTTGCAAGTATTTAGGTCTGGCCTCCAACATAGAACCGCTTCAACACCTCTATAGTTTTTGGCCACTTTGGGCCATTGTCTCATGAGCCACTCATTGCAAGTCACACCAAAGCTTTTCAGTAGGACTGAATTCATTACTAATTAAAACATGAAAGTTCTCCTGCTTCATCCAGCACGCCGTGGATTTTTTGTGCATCAAGGATCAGTAACTGACTCATTCACCCACTTTCTATCTAGGACACAATTTAAGTCAAAATACAGAAGAATTAATGCATACATCTCTGTTTCAATGGAGGGTCTGGAGTTTCTACCAAGCATTAAGTCTAGGAAGCAGAGAATATTGTTTCCATTGATCGTTTATGTTACGTCAGTATTCAAGGACACATTTGAGATGGTAATAATAAACTTTTGCCCTCATAGATTGTACCTGTCCCTGCCAAACTAACAGATGACCGCGCCACAAAATGCGGTTTTACGATCTGAAGTTTGCTAGTGAAAGCCAAGAAAGTTCGCTTTTTAATACTGCAGTTTGCTCGTAAAAAAGTTCATGAGTTACTCTGTTTTATATTGTCCAAACACATTTAACCCTGAGAGAGGAATAAAAGGGTTCAGCCTAGTGCTGAAGGACATTCCAGTTTATGGGGTTTTGCAGTCGGGCAGGTTAGTGCTCAGACAGCAGACTCTCATTTCCCTTTTACAGGTATGACTTCATTTCATTTACACAAGATCCTCTCCAGGGAACACCTGACGGTGCTCATGTTAAAAACGTCCCTTCCGCTTCGTCCCACATTCAGATTACTGGTAAATTTTAAAAGGGTCGTGTAACACTTTCTGGAGTCACGTCAGTCATAAGAGTTTTGCCATTCTGATATTTTTTAAGGGTCCAGTCAGAGTTGTGGGACCCCAAACAATGGCAATTCAACTATGTTACAATGTTTAAGGCCCCTGTCAGTCAGGGGCCCTTAGAATTATTCTAACTTTCCCTGTTGTTTTGAGCACCATAAGGCCTGTGTGTGGCTCAGTGAGCTAAGCTTCTGTGCTTCTGGTTGGAAGGAACTGCTTCAAGCCTGGCCTTCACAACTAACCATATGTGCATGGCCCTTTAATCCTCACAAGGCGGCTTCCCCCTCACCGTGACCCCCAACCTTGTTCCACCTACAAATGTGCCTGTGTGTCTCATGGAAAATAAGACAGGAGATAAAGTGAAGAGTGAATTTCCCCTCAGAAATTAATAAAGCATCACCGTTCTCTTAGCCAGAGGAATCCAATAGCGGCTTTAGCTGGCATGGGCAGATGCTGTCAGGGAGCGTCCACATTTCTTCTTTTTTTTTTTACAGAGTGTCACTTGACCACAACAATAGACCACGTGCTGAAAAAGCAACCGCCAGCCTGTTCTGAGCCAAGAATTTCTGCCGGTTCTTCGTTTATGGTAGAGATTGTCTGAACCTGTGGTTTCTTCCCAGGCAGAACAGGTGAAACATTGTGGCACCGAGCGGATGGATGGTGACAAATGCTAATGCAGACGTGTATCCCGGGAGCAGGCAGACAGCTTGTATGGCTGTATCTGGAGCTCATGGGGGAGTGAAGTGCACACTTTTCCTGTGGTGGGGGCAAACTGCATCTCAGCCAATCACGTGTCCTTGGGCCACCCGCCCCTATAAAACAGGAGCACTGCTGCAAGGGGCTGCCAGCATCCAGGTCTGACTTGACTGCAGAAAGACCACAGTGTTTCTGTTGAGTCAGCCTCCGTGGGGAGCACACTGTCCTGCAGACAGCTGGAATCAGTCCACTGCACCCCGTCACTGCATGATATCACTGCATGGCTCGGTGTGGCAAAAAGCAGCACACAGGACAGAAAGAAACTGGGATGCACAACAATGAATCAGAAGTGCTGTCACTTAAAAAAAAAAGAAGATCATTATTTATATCTAGCATAATAAAAATGGTGTCTTGCTGTAAGGGCTGAGGACAATGTATTCATTTGCATACGTGCGGCTTACAAAGACATGCTATAGAAATTGATTTGATGCCAGAAGTCTTTCCTTTGAGGAGTGTAGGCACACAATTACAGACTTTTCCAGACCTCAGGTGCACGCAGGTAGCTGACCGAGCGGTCACTCACCCGCGATTGCGGTGGTATCATCACAGCACTTTATGACAGGCTGTGCCAGGGAGGGGGCGGGGCCCGGCGGGGGTGTATTTATGGAGCGGGCTGCCTGATGCACTGCACCTGTCTGTTCACCTGCACGCACCGCCGTCCCTCCTCACTGCCCACGATGTCCTTCGCCGGCAAGTACGAGCTGGAGAGCCAGGAGAACTACGACGAATTCCTCAAGCTGATCGGTAAGAAGCTGTGCGTTTCCAAGGGGACATTTTTCAAGCTTTTGCACCCTGATATTTGTATATATAATAAAAGTCAAAACCAAAGGGGTGTAGTTAGTGTTGAATGGATGGGGGGCTGAGGGAAAACTATTAATTACTTAAACCAATAAATTCACATTTATTGGGAGTGAGGGGGGTAAACTCCCCTTAAATAGGCCAATCAATGCCCCTGGTCAAAACCAAAAGCTTTCTGTGTGTCAGTTATGGAAAAATATCGAACACACCTTAAAAGCTCTTGCTTGCGTTACCTATTTTTAAACTTAAAAATTTTTTTATTTAAGGTCTACAGTTAACTGGCTAACGAGTGATTCAGCACAGTCATATGCCTACAGTGTATGTTAGAAACCTGGCTACGTTCTGCAGGCTCTGCCATTTATATGGCTGTGTGGGCATCAGCATAAAGCACGTTCATGCTGGCTTGAGGGCGTACGAGAGAGCCTCCGACAAGGCAGGCGGAGCCTAACGAGAGCCCCGCCCCTCTCTCCACACCACCCCAATCCCAGGCATTCCTGATGATGTCATCGAGAAGGGTCGTGACTTCAAGGTCATCACGGAGGTGGTTCAAGATGGCAACACGTTCGTCTGGTCTCAGACATATCCCAACAAGACCATGACCAACAAGTTCGTCGTCAACCAGGAGTGCGAGATAGAAACCATGGCTGGCAAGAAGTTCAAGGTCAGTGTGATGACCTTCGCTTTGGTCGCTATTCACTCTCCAGCCTGACCTTCTCCCACGGTAGGTAGTGAGCGACCACTTCCAGTGTCCAACACAAAGTCACCAGCTGCTTTCTTTGATTAATTAAATTCCAGGTCACTTCATATTTATATAGCGCCTTTCAGAAGCGCTTACAGAGCTTCACAGTGGCATTTCTGCCAAAACCCGTTTACCACAACTTCTACTGTATCATGTTTTTTTCTTTTTGTTAAAAAACTTTAGGTCACTGTCACCATGGAGGGAGGCAAGGTGTCCGTGCGATTCCCCAAATATCACCTCACAGCTGAGGTCTGTGGGGACAAGCTGGTGGAGGTGTGTGCACCCCGCTCGGCCCGTCATTCTCGGGGTGTGGGTGCTCTGTAAGGCACGTTCGATTACATCCTGTGTGGCTTCTCTCCCTCCACCCCCAGATCTCGACGGCTTCTGGAGAGCGGGGCGACTTAACCATGAAGAAAATCAGCAAGCGGATCTAGGAAAAGCGACGGACCACTCCCTGCAGCCTAGTTCCAGCTGAACATTAAAATGCTCAAATAGCTAAATCTGTCTCACGCCTGCTCATTTGCCCTCTGCAGTGGCTGGTCCATGCAAATATATCTGCCCCATCTCAAATAATCTGCTGAAAGGTTACTGCAGATTATTAAGTGTAGATTTAGCTAATTACCACAAGGGGGCACAACTCATCAAAATGTATCTTTTTGTCCAACGGAAAAGCCTCCGATTTGCATAATTTATGTTCCTCTCCAATGGGAAATCCTGCAATATGTCTGCACATCCATTCACAAGCTGAGCTGTTTACTGGTATCTCTGCTGTGTGCTCTGGATGAGGTGATGCTTAAGGGGTTTAGCAGCTATGGCAGCGTGCAGCGTTACGTTGAAGTGTAACTTGGTGCGGCTGGAGTTCTCCATCAGAATGGCGTGCGTCTCTGTGAGCTTTGCAGCATGCTGATTGAGGGGGGTCTCATTATGGAAGCTCCTCACCCCCAGCTTCAGCAGAGAAACCCTGCCCCCCACCGTCTCTATGGAAATGATCTCTCAGTGGACCCCCGCCATGCAACGCAAAAGGCCGCTGCTCCCCTCCGCACAAAAGGACCAGGGGCTCTGGCCCCTGCCCCGGACCCCAACCCTCCTGGCAGAAGCACCCCACCTTGCCCTCTGAGGGGGGGGGGGGGCATTACAGAAACCCTGAAGTCTGGTGTTCCACGAATGCTCCGCTCCCCCAGCATTGGAGGTGGAGAGTGGAATGT
>JABFEB020000002.1:18556297-18569304 GCA_019775895.2 Stomatorhinus ivindoensis | reverse complement strand
GTGTCCGAGAGATTTGTGGGTAGGGAGGGGGTGAACGGGAACGGGTTGAGACTTGGTGGAATGAAGTATTGGGGTGGCCCCTCTAGAGTGCCGAACATGCTTTCCCTCTGACTCCGGTCGGGGCCTGTTTAATACACCTTAAATGCGGGGAGGAGAATGAGTCACTGCACAGTGGTTCTGTGGGCGGGGCTTGTGCGGGGCACGCATCATAAACGGTAGGATCGCCCTGGGGGTTGCGGATGCCCCGTGACCTGACACTTGTGCCAGCCTGCGGGGTGGGGGCGCCTTGTGCTGCTGGGTACTGGGTATCTCTGTATCACTTCACCTTGGCACTGTTGCCCCTTGCGATTTTTCTGTGCCTGGCAAGTGAAACGGGGCGTACTCCGCCTTCCTCATCTTCGAGTCGTTGGCGTGCTCTCTGACAGCCGGGAAGCTGCCCGGCAGATGCCAACCGTGCTGTACGTTACTGTGGGAGGGAGTAACCAGGCTACAGCTTGAACGACGCCGCAACTGGATCGCGGTTGGGCTCCAGCCTCCCGCAGCATGGCATGGCACAGGAGGAGCATAAAACAAACCCAGAATCCCCCTGTGAAACTGTGATTGGCTGTGTAATTTAAAAGAAACTACGAATGTAAGATGCACGTAGGGGACAGTACGTTGAACAGATACGACATACAAATGCTGCTCCAGAATTCATGTCAAACAGGTGAGAGTCCTGAGTGTTAAGTTTGCCATTCTGAGACCAATTCAGCTACGCATCTGTCAGTGTGCCTGGCGCCCAAGCGCAATCTCTCGGTGATGCTATTCAGGGGGGGGGGCTATATTTACCGTGCCCTGTGACTGCTGGTCCCCCGTGTCGGATTTCAGCAGCATGCCCCATGGCGGCTCTATCAGCACCTGCTGCTAAGTATAGCACCCTCTCTGACTGGGCAGCACCGGTGCCCCAGCGGGGCTCTGTCTCCAGAACGCAGCGGGAAAAAATACGGGTCAGACTCGTCCCATCCTTAACGCCGGTAGTTTAAGGGTGGGTGGGTCTTCTCTTACTTTTTTTTATTTCCCCTTTTCAAAGCGGTGACCTGAGTTTGGACTGTACCGGTACAGTGCTGCGGTGCTGGATGGACTGTGGGTCCTTGCTGAACTCATCGATGCAACTGGGTCACGGCACCGCTGACGGTCTGTCTTCCAGGGAGTGTGTTCACCTTAAGGTACAGTACAGAAACTCCTCTTTGCCAAATTGCAGCAGCAGGTCAGATTCATAGTCATTCATCAGTCATTCATCACCCTAAAGCTATTTGTTTGTTTAGACTTAATGATATGTTAGTTTTCTTATTCGGAATAGTTGTCATTTTACATGACAGCTGCCGGATTAAAATGGACAATGAATGTTTTAAAGAGTAATGGTTTAAACTGGACATATGGAAAACTTCACTGAATACATAGGATCTCATTTGAATTCAAGTGATATCTAATCATATCAATTGAAGTTTTTAATGCTCCATAAAATGGGGGTGTAAGGTTCATGATGGATTGACAGCTTCTATATGTGGTGTTTGTTAAGATTATTTGCTGAATTGTTTCTATATATGTCAATTGATTTTTGTTACATGAAATTTAGGAAATGTTGAATTAACATTTTCTAAAAAGAATTGTGCACCATTTATTAATTCTTTTATTAGAAAGTTTATCCTGCTGGATAGTGAATATAACATATCAACATTTTGTAAGTGTGTTGATCTGAACCATGAGAATCTAACAGTTTGATATAGCTATATTAGCTGTGATGTTTCATGAAGGTGCTGATGCAGGCTGCTGTATTTCACATTTCACATCCTTAAATGGGTCATGTGACAGGGGCAATGAAGTTTCCAACATTCAATGTGTCATTCTTGGTTTCCTATTAAGTTTCCCCACCACTTGGATGTAAGATAGAGCACCTCGGCCTTGGAGCCTGGTTTGGGTGGAGATGGAGAGTTGGCCAGCAGAGGAGGACCACTTCGCTTTCCATCACAGCATGCCCCAAGGCTTTGGTGTACGCAACAATGATGGCCCGAACCATGTGGAAATCTTCGACATCATCAACATCCACAGCCATCACCGAGCTATCTCTGAGACGACTTGTCTGTGCGACATATTTGGAGATGACTGCGAGTCGCCAACTCCGTCCTGTAGCCCAGCCTCAGATTTCCTAACTATGAAGGAGGTAGATGATTTTACACTAGCAGATGACTCCAATAATGAATCATCAGGCTCTTACCACACAGCCATATGTTCAGAGCAGTTGAGCGATTCTAGTGAGACCTTTGAAGATTCTACAGATTCTACTCATGTCCCAGCATCCTCAGACACTGTGCTGTTATCTAGTCCAGAAAGTATAGATTCTTGCTCTCTCACGTCTACTAGTTTTGAATCCAGCAATGTCCAATCTACAGGCACTTCACCCACATTAGAACACACTGATTTGCCCCTTCGGTCCAAGGGTGCCACTGACCGAATCAGCCCCTCAATTCAAACAGGAAATACTGATATATACAATTCCAGGAATTTTGGCCTCCCATCTGAAAGGAAGAACACCACAGCTATACTTGAAAAAATGGAATCTAATCACTCACCTAATCCAGCATGTCCTATCCCCTCAGCCAGACCCCAGACTATAGCCCCAATACTAATGCACAGGAATACACCTTCATCATTTACACCCCAGATTACATCCCCATCATGTACACTCAGGAATATATCTCCATCACTGACACCGAAGATTAAAACCCCAATCCCTGCACCCAGGAATACATCCCCATCACTGAGACTCCAGATCACATCTCCAATACCTACACCTCGGACTAAATCCCCATCACTGAGAACCCAGACCACATCCCCAATCCCTGCACCCAAGAATACATCCCCATCACTGAGAACCCAGACCACATCCCCAATCCCTGCACCCAGGAATACATCCCCATCACTGAGACCCCAAATTACATCCCCATCACCTACACCTACATATACATCCCCATCACCTACACCCAGGAATGCATCACCATCACTGAGACCCCAGATTACATCCCCATCACCTACACCCAGGAATACATCCCCATCACTGACATCCCAGATTACATCCACAATACCTACACCCAGCAATACATCCCCATCACTTAGACCCCAGATTACATCCCCAATCCCTACACCTAGGAATACATCCCCATCACTGATACCCCAGACCACATCCCCAATCCCTGCACCCAGGATTACATCCCTATTATTCAGACCCCAGATCACATCCCCATCACCTACACCCACAAACACACCTACATCACCCAAATGTCAGACAACATCCCCAATACCTACCTCCAGGAATAGATCTCCATCACTGACACACCAGATTACATCACCATCACTTATACCAACAGACACATCCCCATCACCTATACCCACTAACATATCTGTATCACCAAAACTTCAGACCACATCCTCAATACCTACACCAAGAAATACATCTCCATCACTGACATCCCAGATTACATCCCAATCACCTACACTCACAAACACCTCCCCATTATCTACACCCACAAACGCATCCACATCACCCATACTTCAAACCATGTCCTCAGTACCTACACCTAGACATTCATCCCCATCACTGACAGCCCATATTACATCCCCATCACCTACAGCCACATCCCTGTCACTTACAGACACATGCACATCAAGCAAACGTCATTCATCTCCAATACCTACACCAATAAATATGTCCCCATTATCATTGGTACCCCAGATTACATCCCTATCACCTATACCCACAAACACATCCACATCGCCCAAACTTCAGACCACATCCCAAATACCTACACCAAGAAATATGACCCCATCACTGACACCTCAGATTACATCTCCATCACCTATACCTACAAACACTTCCCCAGCACCGATATCCCAGATTACATCCCAGTCACCTACACCCACAAACACATCTATATCACCCAAGCTTCAGACTATATCCTCAGTACCTACACCCAGGAATACATCCCCATCACTGAGACCCCAGATTACGTCCCCATCACCCAAACTCCAGACTATATCCCCATCACTGTCACCCAAGACTATATCCCCATTCTCCAAACTCCAAAGTGCATTCCCATCACCTGGACACAGGAATGCATCACCCTCACTAAAGTCTGAGTCTGCTTCTCAATCACACATATCTAGGATTACATTAACCTCAGCAAAACCCCAGACAACACGCCCTTCAGCTACACCCAGTATAGTATCACCTTCACTGAAATCCCAGGCTACTTGTGCATCATCCACTTTCGGGAAAACTTCAACCTCACCCAAACCCAACACTACAGCTCTCTCACCCAAGCCTGATCCAAACACTTCAGGCTTCCCAGCAGAATCAGGGGATGACATTAACGGAACCAACCTATGGCCTGAACCCAAAAAGACTAATATCTTGTCCAAACCCAGAAGCCCGTCATTGTCACCCAAGACCTACGGTGCAGACTTCTCACCTGAATGCAAAGTTATAGACTCAGTCCAGGAAGACACTCCCTTGTTTAAACAAAATAGATCTAATAATTCATTTTCCCCTGAACTTTCAGGATTGAACTTCCCATGTCAACCTTGCACTACAGACAGAGATTCACCAGCTGTAGGCCTGAAAAATAACACCAAACAAAAGAGCTTCTGCTCCCCTGAGTTACATTCCACTTTGGACACAGTCCTCAACAAAGCATCTGCAAGCAGAGAAAGCAGGCTGAAAGGTGAAAAGAGCCACAGCAGCCCTCCTACCTTTGGAGCAGCTGTGAACCCAAAATCCTCATCCAGTGGAAGTCCCTGCACTGCAGAGCACAACAACTACCCCTACAGAGACAGGGGGGGTGAGGTGGGAGAGGGCAACATGGCTAAGAATCAGTGGGGCAAGGAGGGGGAGGGTAAGTGGGGAGAGAACTGTTACAGAGAGGAACAGGTTGAGCTGTCATTCATTGCCAAGAATAGAAAAGTCCCTGTAAGCCACAGCCCCCCCGCTACATACAGACGGCCACAGACGAGAATGCCAGCTCACTGTTATTCACAGTGTCTCCTCGCAACCCGGCAGCAGCAGCACCAGAACTCTTTCGTACCTCAGCGTTCACAGCACGGTCACCCCAGCGGCGCTAGGAAACCTCAAGTACTGCCAAAGACCACCGACAGCAGAGCCATCAACTCTAACCCAGACTGTGCCAGCGGTAGCTCCAGTATGGGTAGTGAGTTGGATGAGACGGACAACGAGGTGAAGTGGTTCACAGACTTAGCCTTCAAGAGCCTGTCCTGCCCTCAGGTGGACTATCTGGATGTGTACAACTCCAGTCACAGGTCCTCCACCAACATGTCACAGCCATCTACGGAAGACAGCGCCGGTGCAAATGCCTGGTCAGCCTACGCAGATCTACGTGGTTCCGCGCGTTACGAAAACGACGAGTCGCTACGCCAGCCATCCACGGCTTTCCCTTCAGATGGCCTCAAGAGAGCGAAACGCTTTGAGGTGGGCAGCTTCGAATGTGTGGATGTGGCCCTGGAGAGTGGGGGCGAGGCTTGCGGGGGCAAAAGGACCGTTCCGAAGAGGCAGATCCAACTCAAGAAGCGTGACACATGTGAACCTCCTGTCCAAGAGAACAGCGGAGATACAGCTGAGGCCTCATCCACGCACAAAAGACACTCTAAAGATGTCTTTCTGCGCCAACATAGCACACCAGCTGCTGTTGAGGAGGAGTCTTACAAGAGCAATGCAGACTTGGGAAACAGGAAGCAGAAGCTACAGAAGTCTGTCTCCTTGGACGAGACATCAGGCAAGACCAAAATGGCTACCTGTTTCATCAAGAATGTTCTCTCTAAGAAGATGCAGCAGGAACACAAAGACACGAGCCAACAGGTACCATTCCAGAACAGAGTCATCAGCCCATCTGAACCTACACGCGAAACTGCTGACACCTCTCAGTCTTCTATTAAACAGACTACAAAAACAGAGGTGTCTAGTCTGAGCTCGGAACTGCCCCCTGAATGCAGCCTATCCTCAGAAGACCTACCAGGCAACCTTAACAAACAACCCGAAACCCCCCAGCAGAGGCCACCCCGTAAATTTGATCTTAGTCCACTTCAGAGCAACACCGTCAGATCTGATTTTCATAGTAATGATACAGGGAGAACGGGGAAAAGGTCTGAGCTACTGATCCCTTTTGAGAATAAGAAAAACATAAAACCGATTTCCAGGGAGGACATAAAGCAGCTGACAGATGACAACCGGAGGGAGAAAAACTCCAGTGACTCAGCAAGTGCCATCAGTGGCAACACAAGCGAGGCTGCCACCCGACCCCCAAGCACGCAGAGCGGAATGACAAACAGAAACAAGGAATGCCACGCCAAGCCAGATAAGCACAAACAGCAGAGTGCCAGGAACATCCTCGTGTCTAAAACACCAGAAATAACCCTAAAATCAAGCATTGCTGGTGAACAGAAGAAGACTTCCATCAAGGTTCCACCTTTGTCTCCTGGACCAGGAATAATGCCAAGCAGGAGTCCTGACTTTCATTCAGCAAACGGAGAAGAAAAACAAGAACAAAAGATTGAAAACCCAACTTTGAACGAAGCAGGCAGCAATATAGATGAAGATCCAGGAACTATCAAAACTAAAGGTCCCATGCACAGAGTAAAAGATGTGAGAAAGATGGTAAAAAACACATACAGCTTATCGTTTAAGGCAACTGCTGTAACTGCAGAAGACAGCATTCCCACAGCACAGGAGGAAAAACTGACTGCACCTCCTTCTCCTATGCAGATTGAATTCAAGGCTATCAGCAGGAAGGAGGAGAAGGCACCAGTTAATGCTTCTTTGGAGGTGCAAAAAGACGACAAGGCACAACAAGAGCCAACCTCTCAGACTATTCAGGAAAAAGTCAGAGAGACAGCCTCGATTCAGATTACACCCAGGAACGTTTCGATTGAGGACATGGCTACCTCAGAGTTACGTGAGGAGACACCTGATGCGGAGTCTAGTAAAGTTAACCGCCTTGGTGTATCAGAATCAAACAAGCCAGCAGAGAAGCAGCAGAAGGAAAGTGAGCGAGCCCCTAAGGTGAGCGGTCCAGCTAAGCAGCCCTGCAAGGACAGAGAGATATCTACCCTCATTCTACTACAGGATGGGCAAACGAATGACAGCAATGACCCAACAGCCCCACCTCCCCTGAGTCTAACCACCACCAGCAGCAGCCGCTCTGTCTCCATGCTACTGAAAGAGAACTGCTTTCAAGCTGACATCGGGCTTTGTGATGCTCCAAACGGAAGCCAATTGTCCACACCGAAGCATGTCAACAGGCTGGAGGTCCCGTTACAAAGCCGCTCAGTGGAAGATCTTGGCCCTGGGATGAAGAAAGAGAAAATTTTGGATCCCACACCAACACGCACTAATATCTCTCCAAAACCAGTCCCACCACTGGAGACTAAAGGTGAACCCCACCATAAAGAAGCTCTTACACCAGGAAAGACAGACATGGGGAAGATCAGCCGCAAATCCCCACTGACAGAAATACAAGCAGTAACATCCTCATCAGCAATGTCTAGCTACACTCAGCAACAGTCAGTGACAGAAGAAACCCACACCACCAGCTACATCCAGGAGTCGACGGTGGTCGCGACATCCAGTAACACTGGTCAACCTGTAGTGACGGTGACAACCAGCTTTAAACAAAGTCCAGCACCTACCAGCAGCCCACAGCAACCAAATATCGCAAGTACACAGGAGCAGGTTATGTCAGTGGCATCCAGTATATCAAGAACAATGACAGCCCCCACTACAACACAAGCGCCAAGTTACATCAAGGAACCGGCATCAAGGGCACCAATGCGACATCAGCCATATGTTGACAAATATCGCTTTTATACCTCAGATGACCCACCAAGCTATGATGAGAGGGAGAGTTTCAGCCCCCTGCATTTAACGGACCTGCCTCCCAGAAGGTTCCACCGGTACCATCCCACCTGCCAAGTTCCTCCATGTTCCTGCGCTCAAGAGAGTCTCTTGACCTCTGGGCAGTCCAGCCTTCGACCCCCCAACATAGCTCCTCCTGCAGCACCACTACTACGTCCCCAAGATGCGTGCTACCCGCAAGCTATCCCCCCAGTCAGCCAGCTTGAGCCCAGGTCCGATGTCCAGCCGGTAAACCTCCAGCCTGCATCACCACAAGCCACCCAGCCCAGGACATTGCAAGCTTCAGCCCCATTCCAGCCTCTTCAGCACCCACCCGCAGTACCTGCTTATCCTGGACCACTGATGCAGCCGAGGCCCGAGGACATCAGGCAGCCTGGACAGAGGACGGACAGGCAAGTGCTTCACCCCCGCCCACCCCAACAGCCAACACAGCTGGTTGGAGGGAGTCCCTATGGCAGCCACACCCACTCGCCCACCTCACTGGAATCGAGACCCCCTTACTTGTGCAGTCCGCAGAGCTTTACAGCTTCGTTCAGCCCAGAGTACAACAGCGAGGGCCCTGGAGACAGTGGAGTACTTTACCCTGAAAGTGGTGGTAGCCTTTTTGGACAGAGTCCACGGCGTGTTTTGCTGGACCCCGAGACTGGGAAGTACTTCTACGTTGAGGTGCCAGTGCAGCCACTACGCAAGATGCTCTTCGACCCCGAGACTGGCCAATACGTAGAGGTGCTAATCCCGCAGTCGGGTCTGTACCCACCCTCTGCTGTCCCCTACCCCTCTCTGCACAGCCCTAGCATGTATCCTCCACAGTACATGCCTTACTCAGTTTCACCTCACCCCCCCACCCAACCACCGCGGCACCCAGAGGTCCCAGCACCCCCAGCTCTCCACCAGACCAACAGAAGTTTTGGGAGCCCAGGTACCCAGGACTCAAAACGTGAGTCACAGAACCACCCACCTCTGGATCAGAGCTACCTGGAGAGCATGTACTATGTTCCTACAGGGATGACTGCAAGTCCAAATCCCACTCCTCCGGACATTTACCACAAACTTCCCCCTCGCCCAAGTTCTGAGGGTAAAAGGTCCTAAAAATACACGTGGAACATTAAACTTGCAGCAACAGTATCCACAGCTTACACTGCGGTAAGTATTTTACCGCTGTTCTCCCATAGTTCCATTGTGTTCCATTTGTGTTACATGTACTGTATAATGGTAATAAGATAAAATTCAGTCACATGACTTACCGGAACTAAAAGAATGAACTGCAAATTGTTACAATTCAATGAAGAAACAGTGGTTCTATCAACTTTGTAGCTCTTTGGGGTTCTGTTACGTTTTCTTTAAAAATGTCCTTGATTGAAACGTACAGGGATGAATTTCTGTGCTCTTCTTAAACGGGATCCTCAAAAGCTGCACTCTGAACTGGGAACTCAAGTTATTGTATGTTAAGATAATAGTCTGTCTGTGTAGTTCGAATCAAATGTCTTGCTTAAAACAGAGAAACTTCCTTTAGCTGTTTTTATTGTCTATGGCGGCCAGGCTGTAATACAAGCCGCAGTCCGAGGCAGTCAGAAGGGCGTTAGAGATGGTGTAATGCCTATGGGCTCTAACAAAGACCTAGAATCCAGGTTTGATGATAATCCTCGTCTCTGAGGAACGAAAGAACACAAATTCATTAATCTCTCTATTCTGCACCATTGATTGTGATGTGTGAACTGAGGGGGTTAGTCCCTGCTGGCAATTAGGTTATAAAACAATTACAGTTATAACACAGTCATTATTTAATGTTATAACATGGCCTTATCCTGACCCCTAGCAGGGACAAATGAGAGCTGGGGACGGGGTCGTGCTCTCCGTTCTGTGCTTCTAGGTTCAGAAGCTGTGTCTGTGTGGTGTGTAACGTGAGGGCCACGTAAGTCGACGGACTTAAACTTCCTTCTAGCTGTAGCAGAGACTTTGCAGGTGTACCGCTCGTTCGAGGACTGCGGTACCCCGAGACTTTCTCCGTCGATGCCATTACTCTGACAAGGTGGTAACGCCTTCCATCTCCTCTCAGTTTTCGATGTTTGTCTGATGTCTGTTGTGCACTACAGACAAAAAGTTCAAAAAAGAGCAGAACTCAGACTGTACATGGTGTAGAACGATGCAAAAGTGACCACTGTTAAATTTTGTACACAATAAAGATATTTGTCTTTACGTAGACGGAGTGATGGTCTTGTGTGTGTCTTCTGAAAATATGCTTTTCTGACATTCATCAGGTGAGAAAGCTTATATCTTGTAAAAATCTGTAAATTCACAGACATAATGATGCCCTTCCTCTGGCAGTAACCTTATCTATCTTCTTGACAACATACTTATCATTGAAACACAACCTATCCTTTTTCCCCAGATACTGTGACACTTCTTGGTTCACCAGAACCACTTTTAACTATTTTTCATTTCCAGGCTGTCCAGAGCACATGGCTCTGTGGAACAGGGTGATGTTTGTGTCCTTTTATAATGCCAGATTGTGCATTTAGAGGGGAGGATTGCATCAGGCTGAATGCCCTGGGAAATCCCTGGAGAAGATCTAGGAGTGTTGGCTGGAGAAATGTCTACAGAATGAGCCAAGTCTTCAGTCAGTTAAAAGGGCAAAAAAGAGTTTCATATAAAAGCATTTTCCTCATTTCCTCCATGGGGTTTAAATAAAACATGTAGAAGAAAATGATACCGTATTTGGCTTTAGCTCCGGCGATCAAATTCCTTCTGGCAGGGGAATTCCAGGTGTGAGCTCTGTTGTCTTACAGTGCCTCCCAGTGGACAATTGAAGGATAGCACACAGCTGGGCTGTTGAGTGCCCTTCCTGCAGCAAAATGCAACTATAAAAAACATTGAGCCGTAATACCTTTAAATGCGCATTCGGCAGCTGCCATGGTAAAGTGGACCAGTATAACAGACACTTCGGTAATTTATTGGTAGAATAGAATAATTTAGCGTAGAATGTATTTATCCTCATTTCTGTGGTTCCGGGACACTACGACTGTGTGAACATCTGTACAATCATCTGTTTAAAAGAGCACAAAAGTTCAGTAAACTGTTAAAGATGTATAGTAAAAGTGTCTGATCAGGACTGGGAGGCCATGACACGCAGAATAACTAAAGGCAGTTTGTGCCTTTAGAATGGTTGGCCACAGCATAAGCTGCCTGAGACTACCTGTACCAGTGTTGGGGGGCTAATTTGTGTAGGGTCTGAGTTGTTCTCTACAATTAGCTGACAAATATGGATTAGTACAGAGCCCTCGGGCCTGTATCACGAAAGTGGATTTCTTGCTTAGCCGGATAACTTCTCGGATTTAAGGTAGTCTGGGCTAAATTTAAGTGAACAAAGATAAAGTCCATTTTACTGGTGCACCTTAAATCCAAGAAGTTATCCGGCTAAGCAAGTAATCCAGTTGCGTGATAGACCATATAGGGGCTATGGAGAGTGATATTATGTGCACAAAACAATTATAACAACTGTGATCCCGCTTGGGGTTCATATGGAAATGAGAGATCCCGGAGACGAATCACTCAACCCATAAGGCAGAAATATTTAAATTCCGTCTTCCAAGACAAACAGCTTAACATGAAATTTCTTGCAAAAAGTATAAACACACATAGGACAAGAGGGTATTGGAAATGGATGGTACTTATATATGCCACAAGGTGGCACTGTATATCAGACCATAAAGAATTCATGTTCCGTCGTTCTACATCATGAAGCAATATTTTCCTTAATCCCCCTGCTGTCTCAAAAAACATTGCCCGACGAAATTGTGAGATTATTTAAATCCAGCCAACTGTCAGAGTGTTTCTGTGTGTAATTAATGCTGTTTAGATTTTTGTTTCTCAGCAAGGAAGTACCATCAGGAAGATGCCGTATTGTTTCACCTGGGGGGGGGGGGGGGGGAGCATAGTTTAGAGATCTTGTATTCTGAAGAAGCAGATAAAACCAGCGGGGTGATGATTTAATTTAATATGTTAATCCCATATATTTAAGAATTAAGCTTGCTTATATGGGCTCCTCTGTGGCTGTGGAATGGTCATGGAGTTAATGAGAATGTATGTCTCTTGTATAGATCTCCACACTTCGCACTAAAATTGTTATTCCCGTTGACAGAGAGGTGACAGCCGGAGGATAGCAGGGATACCGTGAAGGAGAGGGGAGCAGCATTTCCCTACACCCATCCATCCATCCATTTTCCAAACCGCTTATCCCAACACTAGATGGAAAATCAAACACGTGTGCAGGCAAACACAGACATATGTGAACTCAGCAACCTGCTTCCTGTGTCTGCGATGGTTCTCCCACAGAGCCAGACAGAACCACACAATCCTGGTGTTACGGTCCAGTCTAAGGGGAAATAAAAAGTTAAAAATAAAGTATAAACATAACCCAAAATATATTGTTATATGTGACTATAATGATATTGACTTAACGAAAGGAGTTTCCCATAATAACGGTACATGGTAAACATCAGTGTAGATGTCGTGACACTTGCAGGACACGATGTGGATGCGATATACAGTTTCCGGGTTTAGTGTGGAAAGCGCCTAAGTGAAAGGGAATCAATGAAGGTCTCAGCCTGTTTGTAAAAACCCTGAATGTGTTATTCTGCTTATTAAATGTCAAGCAGACATTACGTAGACAGAGGTGATAATCTTTGCGTCAGTAGAATGAAACAGCAATAGAAACTGCAAATGCTACAGTGCAAATGAAGATGAAAAGCAAAATGGAAAATGCTGAGCGGCTCCCCAGGAAGCACTGAGACCAGGCTCTGTGCTGAGCGGCTCCCCAGGAAGCACTGAGACCAGGCTCTGTGCTGAGCGGCTCCCCAGGAAGCACTGAGACCAGGCTCTGTGCTGAGCGGCTCCCCAGGAAGCACTGAGACCTTGGGAGGGACCAGTGTGACTCTCCCTGCTGGCCCCTGGAGGATGGGCTCCCCCTTTGAGTGTGGTCCCTCCCAAGGTTTCTTCCTTCTCGGGAGTTTTTCCTTGCCACTGTCGCCTATGGCTTACTCACTGGGGGCTT
>JABFEB020000002.1:18489765-18518741 GCA_019775895.2 Stomatorhinus ivindoensis | reverse complement strand
GGGTCCCCCCCCCCCCCCCCCCCGCCAACCCCACCTCCCGGGGGCTCACTGCCTCCGGGCTGCGGAGGGGCCGCCTTGTCTGTGCTGGCAGCAGCCCACTCTCATTCCCCGTCTCTCTGCGAAACGCAACGCAGACAGGAGCCCCCGCTGGGCCCAAATAGACTGCGGTGAGAATTTAGTAGTGCGATCAGGATACATAACAAGTGTCTGTCCTGCGGCATGAGGTCACCGTGGGGGAATCTGCTGGCAGGAACCCCTACCTCCCCCCCTCCTAGCACCACCCCCCAGAACACTGGGGGAGCAGTGTGTGTTATGGCTATTTATTTTCTGACAGCAATACTCACCAGACAAGAGCAACCTAAAAACACTGCCAGTCAGAGTGGAACACAGCCAAGCAGACAGACAGATAGACAGACGGACGGACAGTCAGACAGATGGACAGTCAGGCAGATGGACAGATGGACATTCAGACAGATGGACAGTCAGACAGACTTACAGTCATGCAGATGGACAGTCAGGCAGACAGATGGACAGTCAGGCAGATGGACAGTTAGGAAGGAAGACGGACAGTCACGCAGATGGACAGTCAGGAAGACAGATGGACAGTCACGCAGATGGACAGTCAGGAAGACAGATGGACAGTCAGGCAGATGGACAGTCAGACAGATGGACAGTCAGGCAGATGGACAGTCAGACAGACGGACAGTCACGCAGATGGACAGTCAGGAAGACAGATGGACAGTCAGGCAGATGGACAGTCAGACAGATGGACAGTCAGGCAGATGGACAGTCAGACAGATGGACAGTCAGGCAGATGGACAGTCAGGCAGACAGACGGACAGTCAGGCAGATGGTCTTACTCCCTCTTATACACACAAATCCCTGGGCTCACACTCCCTTATACAAGTGAGATAAAATAAACTTTATTGATGCACGCACACACATGCACACACATACAGATGAGCCTGCCCCCCCTTCCACACAGCCCCCTCCAGCCCCCTCTTACTCATGCAGCCAGAGTGACAGGTCAGCAGAGTCAGGGCTCCCTGCTCAGTCCCATTTCAGCAGCATCAGCACTTCTCCATCCATCAGCCCACAAAATGTCACGTCTCTAACATCAGAAAGCACAAGGGTACAGCAGTAGGGGACAGAGCCCGCTTACATGCTACCGCAAGCCACAGCACCCATTTAGTGTGCTATATGGATGCCCCAGATCAGGGTGTAGCTGCTAGAAGTGCAGTAAGATCATTAAACTGTGGACACTAGCTCTCCTAACCAGCTCTCAGTGCCTTTTGGCAAACTAAATGCAGCCTTGAGTGCACTTTAGGGACCAGGATCACCAGATGCTAGTCAGTTTGGCTGTGTTTTGATACTGTAGCTGTCCATCACATATACATTACTGTGTGCATATTGTATTACAAGTTAGGTATGGACAGTGCGTCATTATATGGCTGGCAGTGCTGCCCATTCTCCTACACCTGTTATATTATGTGATATGGAGGTCCAGGGAGATATGGAAGCCCAGCACTGCTTATACAGGGTGATACAGAGGCTCAGCACTGTCTTTACAGGGCAATATGGAGGCCCAGGGCGAGATGGGTGCTCAGCACTGCATCTACAGGGCGATACAGAGGCTCTACACTGCACCTACATGGCAATATGGAGGCCCAGGGCGAGATGGATGCTCAGCACTGCATCTACAGGGTGATACAGAGGCTCTACACTGCACCTACATGGCAATATGCAGGCCCAGCACTGCACCTACAGGGCAATACGGAGGCCCAGGGCGATATGGAGGCTCAGTACTGCTTCTACAGGGTGATACGGAGGCTCTGCACTGCTAATGTGCCCCTGAATTTTCCCTCGTGTTGCCTGACATTGACTCCCGTTCCCCCGTGTCCTTCAAGAGGATGATGCCTGAAAAGTGATACAGAAATATAGAAGGAGCCATATGCAGGAAATGCAGATATCAGATGGCGATTATGTCAGATATGCTGTGCAGAACGGCCCAGGTACCCTGGAAACCTCCCAGTGTGACACAGACAGGCAGTGTCAGCAGCGCGCGGGCAGCATGGTGCACACTCACCGGGGCTACATGCCACCACTGGCCAACAGAGGCTTCCACCCTGTTGTTTTCCTTCCAACGTGATCATGAATTTGCGTTTAATGAGATTCCCAGATGTTACACTGCATACTTCTGTAATCACCATGGCAGCGGCCATTGTTGCAAGGTCAAGTCTTTTTAACAAAGGAAGCTTTCGACCTTGGATCCACAGCAAAGTGACTTACCTCACATTCACTCTTTCAACATTATGTTTCATTGACTTTTTCTAAATTTCCACAGAACTTAAATAGGTGCTTGAAACAACGACAGTGAGCCCTGAGCAGATGATGGTTAACAGGCCTTCAGTGAAATCCATGGTGCCCTCAATGACCTTGGTAAATGATAAATGGACTGCATTTATATAGCGCTTTATTCCAAAGTACTTTACATTATGCCTCTCATACACACATTCACACACCGGTAGCAGAGGCTGCCATGCAAGGTACCAACCTGCATACCAGGAGCAATTGCGGGTTCAGTGTCTTGCTCAAGGACACTTCAATGGGGTCAGGGGGAACCAAGGCTCAAACCTACAACCCTACAGTTGCCGAACGATGCTACCTCCTGCGCCACCATCTTCCCCACCTTGGGAGACACCGATCGCTACACAATGCATTTTACAGAGCTGATAACCTAGCAGAGCGTGAAGGTCGGCAGTCGGCAAGGTGGGAGAGGAGATGGACGAGACCAGTAGTTCACTGGTTTTGGAGCTAAGAAGGATTCTGCTGTTGTGTTCCTTATCAAGATTGGCGATCTCAATTTCATCAGCAAACAGATAATGAAGCCATGGACCCTGGACATGCAGCATGACCTGTGACCATCACCCTACTAGTCTCAGCAAAGGCCAGGGGGTTCGGTAGATCACCGTGCCCCAGACTCTGCATCCCTATGCCCCAGGAAGCTGCGATACAGAAAAAGCTCCGGGTGGGCTTGGCCCGGGTGAGCTCCAGGCCCTGGAATAGAAACTGCGTGACCATGACCACACCACACTATTTCTGTGGCCACTTGACATTGAGCCCCAGCCTTTCTGAGATTCCAGTATAGCCCAGCTTCCATACGTATTCCTGCTCTAAATGACAGGCAGGGCTCAAATGATATAAATATATATATTATGCTGTTTTACTGAAGGCATATCACTCAAATGAAAGGATATCGAACTTGTTTCTTCTCAAACTAGAAAACAAAGTAATAGTTAAGCACCTATGTGATGTTTCTCACTACGACCGTTACTGTTACTGACAAAGAAATCATTCTCATTAATACATACATTCAAGCTGGTTTCATTTTTCATTGTAGTACTGCTGTATTGTGATCCAGTTGGGTTTAGACTTTCATTGTAATATCATACTGGTGTATTGTCATCCAATCAGGTTGAATCTTTCATTATAGTAACTTACTGGTGTATTGTGATCCAATTGGGTTTAGTCTTTCATTGTGGTCTTTATGCTCAAGCATAGTAACTGTTATCTGATACTGCCATGCATCTACCAGCTCTCGTGGGTGTGTATTCAGGGAATCTGGGAGTGTCTGAGTGTGGCAGTGTGCCAACTTATAGCATGTATATAAGACTAATGAACATATATCTGGTTCCTTTAATTAGTTTAATTGCAAATTACATACAAATTTTGAAGCCTAGATACAAATTTGACATGGAAGCTGGAGACTGATGACCATCAAACATGAGCAATCCCAGGAATGGTAACAGCTACAAACTCCTCAGCACGGCTGAGCAACAATGAGATAGGGCACAACACATCTCCAGAGACGTCAGCTTTCAAGTGTACAGACTGCAGTCCAAAAAACGGCATTAGGTCTGCACCTCTGCCTGCGTGTGTTTGGCCAGAGCCCAGCAAGATCAGCCACTGAGTGAATGTGAATCATCAGCACTCAGCGATCTTGAAGGATCACTGACACTGCAGAATGGAGCTTTGATGTTCTATTCATTTAAATACTTTTTAAAATAAAATTTTTACTTTCAGGGAGAATTAGGTTTGCAGTCTTGTCGACCAGTTTAAATGGCTGTAACAATTTTTATAATTTACTGCTTAATGTAATAACTTTACTACATTACTAAGTGTTGTGTGGAAAAGTGTTCTTCTGTGTAGCTGATTTTGGAAATGTAATAAAAAGTCGATTTTACTTTTTAAAGTTTGTACATGCCAATGCTTCATTTCAGTCAGCGTGATGGATGGCCTCTTGTAGAAGACATTTAGCCCGTCTGTACATGTGCGTTCCTGCCTGCAAAGAACTCGCAGGCCAACAGGCCACAACCACATCGAACATGCTTACAGCTTCACGGCTTGCGTCCCTCTCATTTCAGAAGGTGATGCAACCCAGCTGCACAACGGGCAACCAATAATCTTCATGGTAGTTGGCAGAACCACAGGATGTTTCATTAAGTATTTCATATTCAAAGTATTTGGTAGAAATCACTCTCCATTTTCCAACCTCTTATCCAGTTCATAATTGCCACGGCTTGGACCGTATCCCAGAATGCACTGGGAACCGGGCAGGAAAACAACCTGAGTGGGATGCTGGTCCGTTACAGGCACAACTCACTCACATACTCTGGTCCTGACTGCCATCGTACCACAATAAAGGCCAAGTCTTTGAAACCAGGTTTGATGTAAAAAGGGATAGTTGGGTGATGTGGTCCAATCTTTTCCACACTTCCTTCCTCAAGAAAAACCACTAACTTGGCAGAATGACATGGCTACAGATGTGAGCGAGCTATAAAAATACGGACGTCTGCATGGGTGCATCGACACCCAGGAAGGGTACGTGGCTCACTTAGCTGGGAGCAGTGTGAGGTCAGCTGCCCTGGGTCGGTCAGCACATGGCCACTGCCGCACAGGATACAGGTGCAGCTCATGAAAATCACATCTGGGACACAGCAGTGGAGGGAATTCAGCTACAATTAACAGCGCACAACAGCTGCTGGGAAGGGTAAGTTAAGGGAACTGGAATTTCTTGTGCTTCTTTTAAGATAAAAAAGACATTATATTCATCTGTATTATTTGGGGTCAGAGCACAAGGTCAGCACCTCCACAGTGTTTCAGAGCTTTGCCCTAAGGCTAGATGGTGATACAATTACTCTGCCAGAAGATTCAAACCCACAATCATCCAGACACAGATACCGAGCCCAAACCCACTGAATTGTATGTATTATACCACTTGCATGAAAGATCGTGTTTCCAGCTAGCCTGCAGGCTGCTGATATCATATTTTGTTTTTTTTTTATTCCTGTTTATTCAGCTGTGTTCATCTTGGCTCTAAAATGACACTGCAGCCAGAGCAGGTTTACATCTGATTGCAGCATTTACCTTCATTCTGCAAGGGACCAATGTCTGTCTTGTGTCAAATGGAAACTCAATCAAGAAATAACAGACACCTTCAGCAAAACAAATCCATGTTCCCGGATCGAGGGCTAAGAAAGCTAGGGTTAGCGTTATTCGTAGCCATAGCCTAGAATAAATCTTATAACAATTATTATAATAATAATAATAATAATAATCAATGCTTTATTTATCCCCGTGGGGAAATTATTTTTTATTAAAGCCTGTAGACATTCATCTCCTAATTTCGTTTAATAACAGGCAACAAACTACCAAACTATGGTCTGTGAGCAAAAATGACACTCCTGTATTACACGACAATCAGTGACAGGAACAGGTGGCTCACTATATCCATTGTCAACACACCAGCTGAAGAGTCGAGTAATATTAGAAAATGAAAATTAATAAATTTCAATTAACCAACATATAACATATGGAAACGTATGTCCTTTGAGCAACAATGCTACGATGATAGGAAAGATAATGAAAGAAAAACAATCGAAGACGTTTATGAAAAAAATGTTTATTTTTCTTACAGGTACATCTTCACAAGAAAGGCATGTTAAAGTTCCTATCTTGTCTTATGAAAGTTTGTCTTCAAGGTATGACATGGGAATTCACATTTCATGAGTCAAACAGTCGAGTTAAACATCGATCACACAAAATTCCTCAACGGACAGTAGACACTTTTTACTATTAATATAATATGGCACTCAAACGAAACAAATTCATTAAAAATAATAATTAAAAAAAACTAGTTACACATGCAATGTAACAATTACGGAGCTCTAAGAACCTTACAGTCTGGTTCTGCAGATGACAAATCCCCAACAATCATATGATATAAACCAATAGTAAGAATCCCTTTAGATCAGAGGTCTGCAACTCCGGCGCTGGAGAGCTACTGTCCAGTTGGTTTTCTATAATACCTGGCTTCTTATGAGCCACACCTGGCCCTGGTATTTACCTGAAAACAGGTGCGGCTCATCAGAAGCCAAATGGGACCAAAAACCTACTGGATAGTAGCTCTCCAGGACCAGAGTTGGAGACCCCTGAATTAGATGGTTAAGTAGGATTTTGGCAAACCAAATCTGCATGATCAGTAATGTAGCCTGGTTCCTTGTTAGTTGCTTGGCGGCTACTGTTAATCAAAGTGGTTTTAAAGAAAGTGTGTGCACACATACACCTGCACACATACACATGCACACATACGCGCCCGCCCACACACACACACACACACACACACAAAAGTATGTGTATACAACACACACACATGCACACAAAAATTCTGAGGCTACTCAGCAATTTTCAAGTTAAAAGCCCATGTCCTTAAGCACTACTCCACCTGCTGGCCAAACAAGTAACAAATAACTCAAGCAGAAGTCGTTCTCTCTATTCTATCAATACTTAGGAGCCGATCATCACTGACTTCACATTTCCATGTTTCAATAAATACTCACGATATAAAAACAGACATTACACAACTTTGACAGTGCAATTGACAAAACGGATTTAAAACCTGAATAAATATTACTATGGATAAATAAATAAATTAAAAGGCATTGTATAAATAAGGTTTGCTGTACACTAAATGACAAAATGCACAAGCTGATTCTGTATGGTAAAAAAGAAAAAGACTAGTTTTATACTGGAAAGATTTTTAGTTATGAGTGGATGCCATTTCTGTCTTAACCATTATGGAGAAACTCTTAACTCAGCCATGAGACCGTGTTCAACCCTATTTCCGTCTTTATCCGTTGCAGACTCCAGAGTCCTTTTCTGGGAGTCCACCAATTCCCCATTGTGCCATCAGTGTTAATCCTACGCTCAGCCCGTGCTGATTAGTTGATAGCCTTCTTCTCATATCCCTGACAATCCTGCTACATCCGTCTGTCCAGCCTTCCACCAATCCACACGTCAGTCTGTCTCTGAAGGCTCATACCCACACGCGGGTCCTTTTTGACTTGGCACGTCACTCCATTATCTTTTGAGGTAGAACTTCCATCTTCGTGGCTGAAACAAAGGACATGGACCTAATGAAGCACAGTGGCGCAGGGAACGGTGAATGTGTCTTTCTGTTCATTTATGCTTAAAATAGCCCCACACTCCTCTTTCCTGTTATTCCTCCCTTCTGTTTGTCTTCCCAGTTCCATATTAGGATCTCAGCGGACACCCCTTCCAGTACAGCCTGCTCACCTTTTGCTGTTCAGTGCTGCGGCGCACTCCCCAGTTTGATCTTCTCCTCGTTCTCCACATCATATGCACCTCTCTTGTGATACCTACAAAAACAAGGTCGTCTTGAGTCGGAACAAAAGCTGTTATATCTGGCCGGTGTTCACTATTAAGTGTGCACTGGAGCGTTTTCCTTGCATAAAGTCTTGTCCTATCCCCTTTGAAAGTTATGCATATTTCTTCATCAACACCAGTAGAGGATTTGACCTTCATATGACACGTACTTTCGTTTCTGCATTGAACATGAGGACTTGTGCCACAGGGGTGTCAGGAGAGCCACTTACTTAATTGCCAGCAGAATAGCGATGACAGTCAAGCATAGTGAAGACAGGACCACTGCCATGATGACCAGGGCTGTTGTCCGGTCATAATTTCCTTTCGTCACCACTTTCAGGGTTAATGTGTGGCAGCGCTCTCCCGCATACCCTGGGACGCATCTGAGGAGACAAGGGAGCAAGGAAGAGAAGTTGGTCAGCTCTAAATCAAACCCGCCTCAGCTTACACAAGAATCCATTTCTGCTCATCTCTCACACGATCCGACCCAGACACCGCTTCACTCTAACCTCGGGCTTTATGAAAATCTACCCCAGAGCAAGACAACACATTCATGCAAGACTAACCCAACTACTGAAAATGACTTGCGTGGACAAACTCTGGAATCAGGAATATCCACATGGTAGAGAAGATTCCAGCCCTCTCTCACATACGACATATTGCGGCGACATAACACTATACAGAATAATGGCTGACAAGGACAGGGGCACATGCAAAGAAAGTATTCATATTGAAATAAACGATTAGCAGCTTAAGGACAGGAGAGCTACTCACACACAGGATGGGGCGCGTAACTCCTTCACGTACTGACAGGTGCCATGGATACAGTAAGCCTTGTACTTCTTAAGACAGGGGTCTCTCTTCTTGCCCTTACCCTTCCTGCTCCCCTTCCTGTTCTTGCCATCGTCCCTCTCTGCCTCCAGCACTGCAGATGAGTCCTTGGGTTTACTGGACATTGCAACTGCAGAAAAAGGAAGAATCGGTTTTCAGCCCCAAATTCAAGATATGCATCAAAGGTACATTATCTTTGTAAGGAACTTCGATAGTATCACAAACATGCAGCAATCATCTATTCACTGGTATTAGATTCCCTCATTCCACCCTTAAAGTCGTGAACTAGACCAGACCTCTGGTGCAGTAGATATTATGCACAGCCTTTACCTCCTAACTTGTGTGATACCAGCCTTTCTATGGAGCCTAAGACAATAGACTAGATTAGATCCCAGCCAAGCAGGAACCAGTACATAAAAGGTGAGGAACCAGAAGACGGTGATTAACGACTCGGTTCCTTGATCATCCTGCCCCATAGCAAACTGACTACTCCGTTTGCTGATCTGCATGGGGGGGGTGGGGGGGGTGACTGAGTGGCTTGCTAATTACCATTACTATCATTTGCTTGATTACTGGAGGCCCCAGTAGCTGGGATTTCTGTATTATAAAGTAATATGGCAAGCTGTAATATAACAAGGTAATACAGCAAAGTGGTGCTGGACTTTAATGAAAGGTCTCCTTCTCCCTGAATATCACAGCTGACCTGCCTCTGTATATGCGCGATAAATGATGTGCTGCAATTTTTTGGGGTAAAATTACAAATTGGTGTCTGAATGAATGCATACATTTCAGTAGGAAACTGAAAATGCATAGACTTTTCTATTTTGTGTTTCCTTGTTTTTCCACTGGTCACTTTTTTAATTGTTATTTTAATTACTAGGAGAGTGAGATACATGCCATTTTAATTTGATGACAATATTTGGATTTTAACACTTGTAGTACCTCTGGGTAGGTCGATTTCATCAGAGCCCGAGGCGTCCTCATCGTACTCTCCTTCATCACCGTCGTAGTCCTCGTCACGGTCGTAATGAGCCGCGTCCGGTACGCTTTGAGCGCGCCTGTCGCCTTGGGGACCCCACATGTTTATCACCGTAATCTGAGCGGGCTTCTCGCTTTCATACCTGTCAATGGAGGCGCTGCTGGCCAAGCCGAATAGTGCTGGGGAACAAAAGACACACACACCGGCTATCACGTTATCCGATCATGATGTGGAAAAGTAAGTCACCATAATTCAATTTTTAAAAATACAAAATTATAGAGAGCCATTATCAAAACCAACTGGACACTTAGTAACATTGCAGTCCCCACACGGGGATACACCAAGCTTAAAATTTAAATCTTTATATCAAAGTCATATTTGTAGTATAATTGTTCGTAATTATAAGCACTATAATACATCAGATATTTGGATTCACACCATATTATAGGTCCACTAATATTACACATGTTGCTAGGCTACATAGTAAGTTGAAATTCTCTATTCAGTAGGGCGCGATTTAAAACATATATATTTAGTTAGTTCAGACTATACAACAATTAACAATTTCAGCATTGCCAATAGAATAAACTGGCGGTATAATTCTACCACCGGTGAGTAAACAGTGGAAATATGATCTGCTCACTGAACACCGCACACGCAGAACTGCCCAACTTTCCACTGAGTAATAAAACGTAAAATATCGGTAAGCTTACCGAATGCTGCGGCGATCAGGACTACAAACTTCATGTCTTAAACTTCGAAAAAAATTTTAAGTACTGTATTTCCAAATATAAGGCACAGGTAATGCAGTCCTCTGTTCTTCGGAGTGTTATGGCAACGTCGTGGCCCAGAATAAACTTCTGTATTGATGGAGGCTCCTGCGGTGTCTGTGCTGTGATACAGCAGCGTGGTTACAGACAGCCAGTCAGTCCTGTACGGAACGGTGGAAAGAGTGCTTCACTGTGGCAATCGGGCATTTATATAGCCTACAGAGGTCTACCCTCAAATGAATGGCGACCACGCCTAAGTGTGTACTGTATTTAGTCTGTCTCGGATCGGAGCCTCCCCTCCCTGACTGGTTTATAAACACTCACGGGCTCAACGGTGACACACATTAAGTGTAATGCAAGGCAGAATGTACGTTTCATTTATTCGCCGCATATATTAAAGTATTAACCAATATTTTCTTTATATTATATATCGACTATGCCGAAAGAATAAGAAACGGGTTTTTTTAATGATCCGATGACAAACTTTCCTAAAAACCCCGCTGCTACTAATAGTAAAAAGAAGCGCTAAAACTTGTCTTTAGCAAACCGATTGTATTTAATAAGCTAAACTATAATAGATATGGACAATGGCGACCTCTTGTGGTACTTGTAATTCCAACGTAATTCCCAAACGACTCAGTTATATTTTATTATAAAGTAATAATGATGATAATTTTGCTGTGTTTATTTTAAAAATAAATCCCAATATTCCATGAAAAATAAGAACAAAAAACACGAACGCAGAACCGTTCCATTTTCTGTCACAAAATGGCTTTATAAAGCTTATACCGGACTCGTAAATCGTAAAAGTTCCTATATTTTTCAGCCTTTGTTGAATGTAGATTAATATGGGCATGCCATTGTGGCGATGCAAAGTGTCGATGTGTTATGTCTGCTCCATATCACACTCGATTGCTCTGGTCTGAGATCACATGCTTGTTTTGGTGAAGATGGCCGAGGAGGCCGAGGCTGTGAGCGGGGCTGTGAACGGGAGCGATGGCAAAGAGCGAGCTTTCGAGGTGTTGGCTAAAACGCTGGAGGCAGAATCACGGAGAGAGAAGTCGGGTCCGGAAAACAGCTGGTCGGCACCCATTGTGTCTCTGGCCCGGAAAGCCACCGAAACCCTGACTGGCGGGGTCGGCTCCGGCGCTGCCTTGAGAGACGGCGCTCCGGGTCCCACGGCTGCCGTGGAGCGACTGACCGAACAGTCCGCCGGCGATGGAGCCACCAAGCCGCCCGGTACGTGCTGATTACGGTTGGTCCTCCGATGCCGCATGTCCACACTGCGTGGGACTGCCTGCATTTCGGTCTAATCGGGCGGTACAGAATCGACCCAGAAGCAGTACTTTGTTAGTATACATACTTTGGTGAAAATCTCCTAGAATCAGGAACTAGCGTACGTATCCCACTCGTGACGTGCTGCCAAGTGCTATCCGGTATGTGATCGTGATGTTAACCTTAATTCCCTGCAAATTTCAATATTCTAAGAAATGGCGTGGGATGGTAGTGCGAGACAGCCAATTGGCATCTTAACGGGATTAATATGTTGCATCACAAGTTTAAAAAGAAGGTGTTAAGTTTTTTAAAAAATTATTCTTAGTGTTCAAGTTACCCATAAAAGCTTAAACCAGATTCCTAAGACATGAGAACTGACAGCGACGTGAAGCCTCGGACTGTATATCGGTGTTCTTATCGGAAGGGGTCTTTAGTCTATGAAAATAGTACAAGTAGAACACCGTCGGATTTTTTCCCTGAATAATGGATGATTGATACGTACGCACAAGTAGTACAAAACCTGAACTTCACTGCTTATAACACCTTGGTATTTGTACTGCTGTTGGTATTAATCATAGTTTGGTACTAACTGGGTTCCAGGGCTCTCACCGCCATCGTTCTCTGTGGTCCGTGTGTACATTCCCCTCTAGAAGTGCTAAGGGATCCCATGGCAGTGGAGCGCTCGAATTTACTCAGCATGATGAAGCTGAGTGTGAAGGTTCTGATCCAGTCTGCGCTGAGCCTGGGCCGCTCTCTGGATTCTGAGCACCCGCCCCTGCAGCAGTTCCTCATTGTTCTGGAGCACTGTCTGAAGCACGGCCTGAAAGGTGGGCAGTGACACAACAACACACCACACGCAAGATGTTGGGTTTTTCTTCGTAGATGTTCGTTGTCTTTGTATGTTAACATGGAAGCCCTGACTGCAGATCAAACATTAAAGAAACATAATGTTTTCACCATTGCGATGGAGTCATTTTGTTCTTAGTCTTATGATTCATGCAGTGACTCATTCCTGTCTGCTTCCTTTGTGCAGTGAAAAAATCCTTCATTGGGCAAAACAAATCCATTTGGGGTCCATTGGAGCTGGTGGAGAAACTGTGCCCTGAGTCATCTGATATTGCAACCAGTGCAAGGGATCTACCAGGCATAAAGTAGGCAGAGCTGCTTTTCCTCCTCTGTTTCCACTGTAGATGATAGACTCAAGGAGAGGAACTAACGTGTTGTATCATGGTGACGCTTTAGCTGTTTTGACTCTTGTTGGTGTTGGGTTGCATCTTTGAGTGTCTTTGTTGACTGCAGCCTCTTCTGTGATGTTCTGTCTTCAGGACGGGGTTGGGGAGAGCCAGAGCATGGTTACATTTGGCCCTCATGCAGAAGAAGGTGGCGGACTACATGAAGGCCCTTCTAGACCGGCGGGATCTTCTGAGGTGAGCTGTGTGCATGTGTGTGCAGCTGCCAGAGAATGTCATGTCTTGTTGGATACGTTAAGCCGATTGAGAAAACGTTTCAAACTCTTCTACTGGCTCTTTCTCAGTGAATTTTATGATGTTGGGGCATTGATGATGGAAGAGGAAGGGATGGTGATTGCTGGGATGCTGGTTGGACTTAATGTCATCGATGCCAATCTGTGCGTGAAGGGAGAGGATCTGGACACACAGGTCGGTTATGGTCACTGCTCGGGAACCTCGTGTCAGATCCTTCTTGATGGCTGCTCAAGCTAAGGAACCCTTGATCTGTTGTTTGTCGCCCCCCAGGTGGCCGTCATTGACTTCTCACTGTACCTGAAGGACCCCCAGAACAATGAAAGCCCGAAGGAGTGAGTAACATCATCTGCCACCACACATTGTACACTAAGTGCCCAATATGCAATATCTTTAAACACTCTTTTTGGCCTTTTGTAGCGATGGGAAAATGGCCGCCATTCTGGATCAGAAGCACTATATTGAGGAACTAAACCGTCACTTAAGGTAAGAACTCCATGCAGACACACTTGGCTGCCTCTTATTTCACTCTGCCCTCCATGGCGTGTGTCTGCGCAGTAACGCTGCCTTTGTGTCTACAGCTGCACTGTGACAGATCTGCAAGCCAAAATGGACTCCATGGAAAAGACCAACTCAAAGCTCATTGAAGAGGTTTGGTTTCTGTGTATAAATCTGTTAAATCACCTAGGTAATACCCAGGGTAATATAGTCTCCGTCTCAGCATGCCTATGCACGTATGGTACTGAGCTGTCACACCAACTTCCTTTTCCCTACAGCTGACCGCTGCAACGGATCGTATAAACGCTCTGAGAGAAGAACAGGACCAGCTGAAGCAGGAGAATGACACCATTATCCAGAGCAGCAAGCAAAAGCAGGAGGTGAGGGGGATCCAGGCTGACCTGACCTGACCTAGTTTGGCTCAATTTGAAATGAATGGACCAGGACTAGGTTGTCCCTCCTCTTCCCAGGTGACCCAACAAGACAACCAGGTGGAACTGGACACATACCGGCAGTCCCGGCAAGGTCTGGATGAGATGTACAGAGAAGTGTGGAAACAGTACAAGGAGGAGAAGCGCATCCGTCAGGTCCAGCTGTCCCCGTTACATAAAAACGGAACATAAGAAATATTTCCTCAAATGAATAACTGGGAAGTCTATTCCAAAAACCCCTCTATGTTTCCGTGCAAAGAAAGGTTCTCTTTGTTCAGACCCAGACTTGTTCCCATTTGTAGCATTGTTTTCTTGGGCACTTTCACACCGTAAGAACTTTTTGTCAGGAACCAGAACATTTTTCTGGAACCAGGAACTTTTGTTACGTTTACACCACAGGAATTTGGCCCGATTATCGTTCCTGGGAGGCAGTCCTGGAACCCATTTTTAGTTCCTGTTCCAGATTAGTTACTCCTCGTTCGAACACAAACTACAGGGGAGGCGCTTACAGTAATACCTTACTGACTGGTTGTCCACAAGCACTGGGTGCTAACTTGAAAGTTACGCAGAAGTGTGGAGAAAAGAGATAAAAGTAGTGGAATTCAGCAGATGGAATTATATTTGTACCCTAGTTATATTCATTGCATCAACTAATACCTTTTTGCTTCAATCTCCTTATTTCTGCACTGGTAAATTCGATCGATAACTAATATACTTTTCTCTAATATCGACAGTGCTAGTGGTGAAACTTGCCAGTGCTTATTATGTAGCAGGTCGTATGTATAAAATGCAAATAAAAGACTGCGTCTTGTTTTGACCGTGAACAATCCTCTCAAATAACTAAGAAAATGACTTGTTCATCCTCCACTGTTTGGGGTGGTAGTGTAGTTTCCTGTTAAATCATGTACAGGTAGTTCTTGCTTTCCCAGCTTTCGTTTTATGAGTTCATATGTTTATGGGAATTTTCTGTGGGGAAAAACAATTTTTCATAATTAAAAAAAACAATTTTGCACGTAGCACACACTGCCCAAAAATGCTGTCTGTGTACTGACAGTTTTCAAATGTGTGAAATATTTGAGTGTGCATGCCCGATTTGTACCTTGCACATCTGAACATGCGCAACACACACTTTATGGCATATTTTACAACGGTCCCTGATTTGTACCACTTTGTTTCATGACCCAGTCTGATGCCGTTGCTACACCAGGTTCATTTTACTTACTGTTTGTGAGGGGCGAGACACCTGAAAAATAAAACCACCCCAGCTACTGAAAATTAAAGTGAGCAAAATTGACCGTGAAAGTTGCAATTTTTTTTTTGTTTAAGCGTGTGTATATTTTTCATTAAATATTAATTCTAATAATATGTCTCTGCTTTGTTTGTTTGGCAAAAATTTATGAAAAATTTCTGGCTGGAGCCAATGACTTGTTGATTAATGAGCTATAATTTGGAACGGATTAGCTCCTAAAGTCAAGGACTACCTGTATGAAGTTTACCATAGGGTTTTTTTTTTTTGATGCACAAAAGTTGCTAGGAGCTTCAAAGGTCCCTGGTTGAGACCGCCCAGGATCTTGTAACCAAGAGCCAGGTTCCAGAACTTTAGTGTGAAAGCGCCCATTGATTCAGCGCTCGTTGAGATAGGGGGTGACGTTGTCTTTATTGGATACTTGTACATTTCCCTCAGTTGTTACTCCTATATCCCGTATCCCCACTTTGTCCCTTTGACCACCATCCCTTACCTCCCTCGTGCTTTTCTGGCAGCAGGTACACGAGTGCCATGGATTGAAATTGTCGCCTATGCATCTCATACAGGAGTTGGAGAAGGAGCTACACCTCCAGATGGGTTTGAAGCAGGAGATGGAAGTGGCCATGAAGCTGTTAGAGAAGGACATCCACGAGAAGCAGGACACGCTGGCTGCTCTACGCCAGCAGCTGGACCAAGTCAAAAGTCTTAACCTACAAATGTTCAACAAGGCACAGGTACGTTTTTCCAGGAGGAGTAGAGGTGCGGAGGCCATTACATTCTGCAGTAACGGTGGGAGACCAGTGTGGGAACCTCAAGCTGAGGAGGACTTTGAGGAGATTCACTTGTGATTTGCTGTTCGGTGGTGGGCAGGATGCTGAGCGGGTCATCCAGAAGAAAGAGGAGGAGGCGGTGCAGCTGGAGGAGAGCTTACATCAAATGATGTCTGCCACAAAAGAGGTGGAGGACAGGTAATCTGCCTCATGCCGGACAGGAGCAACACACCTGATCGCTCGAGTGAGTCTGCATCGTGCTACTTTTCTCTGCCTGACAGGCTGCAGGCTTCTGAACGCACAAGAAAACAGGTGGACAAGAGGGAGAAGGACGCTCGCATGGAGCTGGAAGGACGGGTAGATACCCTGCAGAAGCAGCTGGCTGACCTGGATGCACTGAGGTACAGTGGAGAGTGTGAGGTGGGCCGCATGGATAGATTAGGGGAACGACCTGTTCTGGGGCTACGTCTTTTATGTCTGTGTTGCTCCCTTGCCAGGCTGAGCCTGGAGTCGGATCTGCGTGCTGAGAAGGAGCAGCGGCAGCACATGCAGAAAGACCTGCAGAGGGAACAGGACAACAGCGCAGAGCTTCGCACTCAACTCCAGCAGCTGCAGGGCCTACAGAAGGTATGTGTGCGTGCAGGTCTCAACGCATCGCGTGGTCCCAGTCACCCAGGCCATCTGTGACCTGTGTCTGTGTGACCTGACAGGAGCTGAAGGAGCTCCAGCAGGAGAAGAAGCAGCTTCAGAAGACCTGTGAGGACCAGGAGCAAACTCTGCAGGAGATGGGCCTACACCTCAGCCAGTAAGGCCAGCTCTAGACTGCATGCCTGGCACCTCCCTCTCTCTTCCTCCCTCCCTCATCCCGTCTCAGAATACCGTTAATGTTACTGCCCTCCCGTAGATCCAAACTAAAGATGGAGGACTTCAAGGAGGTAAACAAAGCACTCAAGGTGAGACAGTGGCGCAGTGAGAGCTCATAGCCTTTAGATGGGGTGACGGTTAAGGAGACCTGAAACGTGTGTGTGTGACAGGGCCACGCCTGGCTGAAAGATGACGAGGCAACTCAGTGTAAGCAGTGCCAGAAGGAGTTCTCGATCGCTCGCAGGAAGGTACGCCATCCGTGCCCTCAGCATACAGCTGCTCATTAACGTGTTACCTGATAATGCATAATGTATAAATGGTAAATACTTCAAATCTAACACACGGTGAGTAGTTTGTGTGGGACCTACAGCCGCAGAAGCCCAGAGCGGGATACCCAGTCGGCAGACTTGACCAGACCCGTCTACCTCCCTTGTTCCCCCAGCACCACTGCCGCAACTGTGGCGACATTTACTGCAGCCACTGCTCCAGCCACGAGCTGGCGCTGCCCTCCTACCCGAGGCCCGTGCGGGTGTGTGACACCTGCCACTCGTTGCTGCTCCAGAGGCTCTCTTCCACACCTTCCTGACTGCTGAGGGACACACTCCGGGATGTGTGTACACGTTCTCCCCATGCAGATGCCGAGGGCTGGCTCGGGGAAGGCAGGCTGTCCCATTTAGGGATCACGCAGAGCCGTCCCACTCATGCTGGCCCAGATCTTTGGCATCAGGACCGATAATGAGATCTTTTCACACAGAGTTGTAAATCAGTTACTGTTAAGAGTTTTTGGAAAATTCTGGGTGGGTATAAGCATTTCCACCTTTAATTGAACTAATCTGACCTATATTTCTTTTGGCAAATGGTCTGGCCACTGTCTCACTAATGCAGTCCTTTGCCTATAAGCTATGTCATTCGATGCAACTGTCTGCTTTAATTGTTCCTGTACCATGTCTGAAATTTAATTGGAATTCTAAGAGGTGAGGCCACTCCTACTAGGTGGTGACAACTCCAGGGAATACTCCTGAACTCCTCTTAGAAGGGTTTGAGTCAATTCATTAACAGAAAGTCCCACAAGACCTGCCAAAGGGTACAAGTAATTTGTCACCATTTGTCACGTCAGTGTTAACTTGATGTATATGTTTGTAGATGTATCAAATATAAATGTGAAGGTGGTTATATGCATATAGAAGCAATTGGTGGAAATGCTGGTCTGACCACAGTCATAAGGGGTGTTTTGAAAATCAGTGTGAGGGACTACTGTACATCAATCTTATTGGTTAACCCAACAGAAGGATAAAACTATTCCAGTCACTGCACAGGGGTCCCACCCACCATTTCAAAAGCTCATATCCCCAGTCACCTCGAGTCCCTGACTAGGGAGTAGATGGACAAGTGACATTTAACCAATGAAGGCAGTGTTTTACTGGTACACGGGACTGAACAATCACATAGGAGCTGACCTGCATGGGAAGTATTTTACCAATAAATAATGAAGTACGGGTAATCGAATGTTTCTTTGAACCAGTTTGGTCAAATGAATTCTGCAAAGTCATGGTGAAAAACCATTACCAGCTAGGTAATAAAGATGTATATTTTAAGGCTAGAGAATGTTATCTGGTGTATAATTTGACTAACAAGCCATTTTTATTAAGCATGTCCACTTTTCTATTTCACATTTTATATGAGATGATCACTGGAGGTACTTGTGCAAACTAAATAAAGCTTTTACGATAAATGTTTTGGAACCGCTGTTGTCAGTCAGATCACACTCTTCCCACGTAACAAATTTATTTTTCTCTGCAATACAAGAACCACAGAGGAAAGATGCAATGCAGTGAACAGAAACATCCATTGACTGCATATTCAGGTAACACCCTCAATAATAAAAAAAACCAAGACAAAAAAACACTATAAAAAGCACACACCAACACTCCAACCTTAAGTGGGAAAAAAGCTTTGCAAGGTAAACAAATCATTTTAAGCATATTTACAATGTGCTGGTCAACACCCAGAGCAAGCCACTCTGGTAGAGGGGAGGGAGAGAGGATTTCCCTGTACACCCCATCACTCATACAAAGCTACATTTAGCCTATGAGCAGGGCATGCATACAATAAAAAAAGAAATAAAACCCACAGACTATTACTCCTCTCATTCGATTAACCACACTTTACACTGCCCTGAATATTAGCTAAATAAGAGATGAGCAATCTTAAGTAACGGTATTTATAGCCCTGACCACAAAATGAGAATAAAATAAATGAGAGCAGCCCGTGGCGGCCTACATGCCCCAGCCGCCCCCCATGCTCATTCCGCCCAGGCCGTTCATGTTCACGGAGCCCCGACTTCCTCCACCACCTCCGTAGTAACTGCTGCTCAATCCGCCCTGATTACCTGACAGGAGAGAGGAATTGCACACACTATAGGACCCGGCGCTTTTTCACACTGCCCAGCTGGAGGGGGGGCAGTGACGCAGGCAATCAATCACATGCATCCAGCCTGGCACACACTACACCTTCATGGATGAGGACGGGCCCCCGCCTCCCCGGCCCCACAGAGATGAAACTCACTGTAGTCACTGTACCCGCCCAAGCTGCTCTGGCTGCTGTAGCCACCACTGTAGCCCGAGCTCATCTGGCTGCTGGGGCCATACGATGATTGGTTACCTGCAGGGAATGAAACGGCCAATAAGAAGCCAAACCCCTCCCATTGTGTTTAGTCCTCCCCCAAACTAGACCTTCAGCAGGGAGGTGACTCGCATGCCCCTGGAACGGTGAGGGTTGAGGTGATACTTACTCATGGCTCCCATCATCTGGCTGCCATAGCCTCCGCTGCTGCCCCCCGCAGTGGAGTTGAGGAACAGCTCGACGTAGCGGTGCTCTGTGGAAGGCAATGTTACAACGTTAGTGTAACGCGGTGGCCCCGCCTGTGACTGCCCCAGATGTTTGAACCCTCGTTCGCGTTCAGCTCACGCATGTGAGCCTTGTCCTTGGACATGGCAGCCACGGCGTCCTCGTGCGTGGCGAATTCCACGTCCGCTTCTCCCGTCACTCGTCCGTCTGGGCCGACTTCGATGTGTACGCGGGCGGGGTTGAGCGGGGAGAAGAACTGCGAGGAGGCGGAAGGGGGCAGACATGGATTTACGGCAGCCGTTTCTCCTGCACGCAGCACATCAATCAGTCATAAACCATGAACAGAACTCACGTTGTAGATGTCGGTCTCTGACGCTCTGTAAGGAAGGCCTCTCATATGTACACAGTGACCCGTCGTGCTCTGGAAGTTAGAACCCCCGTCGCCATAGCGCCCATCTGACACACCTATGGGAAATAGGGCCAGATAAAAAGTCTCACTGCTTCAGATGAACTGAAATTTAAAATCCCTTTCACACCGTTATTGACTGCTTATTTCAGATTTATTCCAAAGGCACGAGCAACGTACTTTCAGCAACTCGTCCAAAACGCTGGCACTCATACCCTTCACTGAAGTCATCATAACTATCACAGCCTGAAAACACAAAAAGCAACTGCTTAACCAAATATGTGGGGTTGAGGTTTTCCACAAAGGGGCACCAGATGGCAAATGGGCATCATAGAAGGGTGAGGGGCTCGAAATGGGCATCATAGAAGGGTGAGGGGCTCCACTTACAAATTCTGCCCCTGAGCCTCCACCCTGGTCTTACTAACCCCCCACCATATGCACCAGCTCAGAAAATTACAGGGCATCTTGCACCAAATAGTCATCCTCTCCCAGATATGATGGAAGAAGGAAAAACAGTCTTACCTCCGCCGTAGGTCCCGCGACGCATTCTATCAAAAGAGGAACCACGGCCCACGGAGCTGTAGCCGCGACCTGCACCGGGCCGATCATAGGGACCAGGCCGCTGCACGCCTAGGCCCTTCCTGGCGGGCTCGTAATGCGTCCGCACCTCGGCGCGGCTGCTCTTGAAAATCTCGATGTACCTGAGCGCACAGAGGGGACGGGCTGAAACGGAATGCTACGGCTGGGATGTGAGCAGCCAATCAGAATGAGCCAGTGTGTGTCTGTCGTGTCAGAGAATCTTGGGTGGGTCTGTATGTCAGCTAACCTCTGAAAGACAGTGGGGGGAAAAAAGTAGGCCCTATCCCACACAGCCTTACAGTGATTTTTTTCTTATTCCCTCTTTCTGGACTAAAATTGCAGCGCTTTATTAAATCTTTAAAGATGTGCAATATTAAAGAATGCTACAGAATAATAAAACAATAAAAATTTAAAAAACAAGACTAATTATCGGAGACACAGCTAAGCATGAGAACAGCAGTGTATGACAGGAGCTCATGCAATTTAGATCTTGGTGACCTTTACCTGTGGATTTAGGACTCTGACCCCTGTTGCTTTTTGAAGGGGGGGGGGTAACATCTACAACTTTTATGTCTACCTGAGGCTTAGTACTGAGCGACTCATCTCAACTAACCCCAATCCCCCGTTCTACAAGTGATTACAGCCCAGGGCTGAGCTAGGTCTGTCAGACAGACATCCCCAACCTGACCAGCGGCCTCCTGAATAGCTATTAGGTCACCCGCACAAACAAAAAAAAAAAAAGATGTCGATCGCTCAGCACTAATTAGCATAACCTGTAGATATTTAAATGTGCACTATCACAGTGCTTCATATTCCAACAAAGGCTGTTAGTGAACAGTGTCTGTGTATGTATGTGTGAACGCGCGCATTAGTGGGTCGCGCAGTTTGTATTGCGGTAAGTGGTTACGTGTCATTTTACGGCAGTGGAGACGTACACCATAAGAAAAGCAACTTATCCAGCCAACCAACCAACCATCCCCACCTGTGCCCTATCCTTTCCTTGTGTTTCTTTAGAGCCTTTTCAGCTATATCCTGTGAAGCAAACTGCACGAAGGCCTCCCCCGTACTCCTCCCCTGGAAGTCCACCGGCAATGTTATCCCATTTGGCACGATTTCCAACCCTTCAACCCAAGGACAAATAACCCCAGCGGGGAGCATTAAATCACATGCCCAAGCACAATGATCCTCTAATGCTTCTCTTCTTAAAAAGAAAAAAAAAGAAAACACAAAAACACACTCAATACATTATACAAACCAGGTTTTGTTGTTGTCACCATTTACTTACTGTACATGTATTTTGGGAACATAAAATAAACGAAGACAAATGAAACATGTAGAACGCCTCTTGCCCCCACTTATTATAAAAACTAGAGCTTGACCTGATGGTAGTTCAGTGCAGCTATTTTAAAAATGGTGACTCTTACACAAACAATAAAAGGATGTTCCCATTAGGGGGCAGAGTGAGCAGAAGGAAAATGGCAGGTGACATGGGGAGAAGGGAAAGGAGAGGTTGGGAAAGGGTTTTGTAATTTCAGACCAAAATTTCATCAGGTGCCAAATTAAGCTCCAGGAAATGGGGCCGACTTTGTGGGTGACAGAGCATTTCAGTTTCGTCTTATGTTATGTTTTAATCAGCTTTGTCAAACAGACTGAGTATAAAGACGCAGAAAAGACCACACACACCTGAGAAAAACTGAACGATCTCTTCCTTGCTGCATCCGAAGGGCAGCCCTCGCAGTCGCACCAGGCCATCGCCTGTTGTCTCTGGACAGTTTGGACCAGTGTGCTTCAAGACCCAGTCCATCTCAACACTGTTGGATTTGAACACTAGGAGGCAGCAGACAAAGAGGCTGTCAGCCCATTCCATAAGCACTGTTAAACATCCATCAAAGCTAAACAGAAACTTTCTGCACCTTCTACATATCTGTGACCCATAGTTTCCCTGTCCTTCTTGAGGGCAATCTTCAGATCCTCTTCAGACTCCAACTCCACAAATGCCTCTCCACTGGGGCGGCCCTCGCGTGTGTAAGTGAAGTGGACGTTTGTGCCGCTGTCAGCGACTTTACAATCTATAAGACAGACGTAGTGTGATACAGGCTGCAGAGACTGGATTAACCCACATGTAAAGAATCACTCACTTGACATGAGAGGCATTTACCAGAGAAAAATCTCTGAATTTCATCCACAGAACATGACCAGGGCAGGCCACGTATGCGGACCACAAATCCCTCTGCATCAGACATGTTTGACACCTGTCAATCAGACATGCAATGGAGAGAACAGATAAAGGGCTTCTGCAAAACAGCAAGGATAGTTAACCCAAAGCAATAAATATATCCACGTATAAAAAAGAAGAATCAAATTATCACATGTAGCGTCCCAACAACTACACACAACTGATTCTGCACACAAATGTTTCATATATTTAATCATATTATATTATATAATAATATTACTCAAAACAGATGAGCGAAATTGGGTATCGATAATCGGTACTGGCAACCCGGAAGCGATATCTAACAGGGATTAACCGGCAATTATCGCCTTTGTGGGGGACGTGGTCTTAGGCTATACACAAAGCAAAGTAACATAAGGATTTAAAATATGGCTTTCAGTTCAGCCTTCAAGCATATGTTTCCAATGCAAGAAACTTGGCTATTATTGCGCAATGTTTCACAAACAGCCCGATTCTGTAACTGTGTTCGCCATTCTTGTAAACTGGGATGTTCGACGTCACACCACCAACTATCTTCCACTGACAGCCAGAATGCAAAGTGTAGCCTCCAGGTGGAAATTTCGTGCTTCACAACTCATGTGAATGGTTGAACAAGAAAAGAGCGTAATAATGTTAAGATAAGGAAACTGCCTGCAGCCTTGATAACAGTTACGATTTTAGTCGAGGTTCGTCAAAAAGTCAATTTCACCATCAATTTTCCACCAGTAGTCTACAAAAAACTACGTACCAAAATAAAGCTTTAAAAACATTTTCAGTAAAGTCATAGCGAAATCCCACAATGGACGGCGAAACCCAGCTTTAGGAAAGAGCACGAGGTTTCAACTGATCAGGTCGAGTGGTACCCCAGCTGGCATATTTCAAAGTCCGTTAAACATAATGACTTAGTCTTTATCTTGTATAAAGATAAAACATTCTGACTTATTAAAGCTACCCAATGCAAATTTAACATTTAGTAGCCGGTATCTAGCAAAAAGCGAATCATTTAGGATTCATTAGCACTGCGCAGACTTGCGTGCATTGGCGTCCCTGCCGAATATAAATGGACACGTTTGGGTGCCATTCGGGACCTACGCAAACCTTTTTAAGCAACCTGTTACTACTGGCTAGCAAACTTCATTACCCCAATCTAAATTCGTTTTGTAAAATAGTCGAATTCTTAATCTATCCCAGCCTGTTGCGCCGTGTCTATTTTAATAACTGGCGTATTATTTCCGGGGCGTCTAACCCAATCTTCCTTGCGGCTCGGCGCAACAGGCCATGACTGTCTACAGAAACACACGGCGATTGACTCTCAGCCACATTTGGTACCAGAAGACGTTAAAAAAAATCAAAAGTAATCTAAAATGACTCTGAACTGCGCTTTCCCCCGTTTAAAAAAACGAAACCAGCAGCGTGGCTGCTCGGAGGTCCTGGATAAGGCCGCAAACCTCCCGAGTTAGCTTAGCCACCTAGCACTACAAACAAAGACGCGGTAGAAGCCGGGATTCAAATTTTGATATCGTCGCGTAACAAAACGCGAGCATAAAACATGTTGTTGCTCAATACTCTTGATTCTGGATGACCTCCCGAAGCACCTACTCACCTTATTGAAACAATATTCGTCGCCGAATCCTTTTTCGTTGATCGCCGCCACTATAACTCACACCTAAGATAAGACTGTCTCTGTTGTTACTGACCTGGACCTGCAGCTCATGTCCGAATTACAACGCGCATGTCCGCGCATGCGTACACACTTCTGTCAGACATTGCGATTTCCGCAACGTAGGGTAGCAGGAGACTGAACATTAAAAAAATACAAAAAAAAATACAATAAAACGAACACAAAACTAAATTAGATTATTTTTAAAAGGGGGGAAAGCAAGGGGTGCATTACTTATATTCAGTAGGCTATCTTGGTATTCTAGCACAAGGATATAATTTTTTGTAAGCTGCATTTTATCCTCAAAATGTTCATCGCTTTAGGAATATAGAAAATATATGCTTGTGTTTCAATTTCTACCTGAACACTAAATGAACACGTATAAGAACATAAGAAATTTACAAACGAAAGGAGGCCATTCGGCCCATCAAGCTCATTAAGGGAAAACTTAACTAATAGCTCAGAGTTGTTAAAATCTTATCTAGTTCTGATTAAAAGGAACCCAGGGTTTTAGCTTAAACTGCACTAGCAGGAAGACTATTCCATACTCTAACTACATGCTGTGTATAGAAGTGCTTCCTTAAATTCAGTTTAAAATGTTCTCCCACTAATTTCCACCTATGGTCATGAGTTGTAGTATTTAAACTACTGTAATGTAACAGCAATTTCGCTAGAAAGGCTGCCACCACCTTTTTTTAACCGGTCTGGTCCAGTCGTCGTCCCGAGATTCCACACAAAAACCCACACACCGAATACAGTAACAAGTAACTTTATTCTTTACAAAAAATAGATGTAATTCATATAAGATACCAGGTTTAAGTGAATGCAGGTAGCAATACGGTTATGCTGTCTAACCTACGGAACACCAAGCCAGCAACTAGCGCCACCCACCATCACGCAGTATCACACACAGGTCCACAGACCGGATAGGTTAGACTTTAATACACTTCATTGTTAGGCATAAATACTCATCACCCCAATTCAATAAAACAGCAAACAGGCACTCTATGCGGAACAGTTACTAGGCTTAAATGCTCAATAGGGAAAACATCCCCAATAAGCCACCCACTCTCCCCACTCAAACCCTGGTAAAAAGAACAATAAAAATTTTTATAATTTCCCCACACAAACTCACTCACTCTCTCTCTCCCACACACATACACACAATTCATTTAACAAGATTAAAACAATCGCCAAACTTCCCTCTGTCCACCAGCTGCCAAGACCCTCCCGTGTGTTCATAGATCAGTCTGTGGGCATCGGTGTCCCGAATGCCCACCAAAAACACACAAGAAACCAATGCACCGCACATTGTAAGTGCAATTTAATGAACGTGAGTGCCTAAATATGAGTTTCATCAAAATAACCACCCCTTGCCTTTATCACAGCCGCACAGATCCTTTCTAGAAATTTTTGTAATAACTTGTGTCCAAACCCTCCCAGCACCTTTTCAAGCATGCAAACAATTCTGTATCATTTGTAGATGGACACCTTGAAGTTGTTGGTGTGACTTGTCCCAGGGATAGACTTTTGACTGTCCACAAGACCAGGTCACAATCCTGAATGCTCCGGTGTTTGTGCTGTTTAGGCTATAGAATTCTCTTTCTCTTGCTAGCAACACAAAGTAAAGATTTTCTGGCAAGAACTCAATCATGTAGTGCAGGTGTTCTCCATCTTTGCTTGACGGTTTCCCCCTGTTCACATTAATCAGACCTCTGCAGTCAACTTCCGATTTCTTTTGCACAACACAATTAAGTGTTGATCTTCAGCTTTTGATGTCACCTTCCTTGCCCCAGACTGTTTTCTGTCACTGTTGCTTTCTATCAACCTTTTCTCTGTAAACAGTAGGTCACTTCATGTTGAGAGACATTTAACTTTCTGGGTATTTGGTGATGAGAGAACCCTTCTTCAATACAAAAAATCAATCTGAGCCCTCTGTGCATTTGTTAGTTGTGCCTTTCTAGCCATTACAAACATGAAAAATTAATATTTAAAACTCCTGACTTAACAATTGTGATATAAAGGATGAATGAAGACAGGAGCAGGCAGTGCATCAAGCCTCTAGCAAACTGATGTGGAACAAGGCAGATAAGTGATTAGTGTTTAGTTTAAGACACACCTGATATGTCTGCTTCAGAACCAGTAGGTTACGCCCTTGTAGCGAAACAATTTGTTACTGCAAGCTATAAAATACCGAAAACCATGCAGTTACATTTAAGTATTTCTAATATTTTCTTGTAATAAAAGTTTGCCAAACCACAGTTTCATTTTTCCAAAATCCGAGTGTGGGCCCAAATTTTTGGCCCATAGTGTAAGTCAAATAAAGGAAGTTTGTATGTAACTGTGCATATCTGACATCCTATTAACTGGCAGTGTGGTGAAGGCATAGTCAACTTCTAGGCTGTCCTTCAACTTTAAACACACTAGTTATCTGTTTCCTCCCATGAAACAGAGCAGTATTTAATGTCCCTTATAGAAAAGTATGTCTCAAATGTTCTGTACTGTTATAACTGCTAGAGGAGGTCACTTTGATGAATCAAAGATATGACATTTTCTTGCTAATAAAGGAATTCAAATGGTGACCATACTGTACATTTGTTAGCGAAGAAAATTGATTGTATTTTTAGTAAATATTAAGTGAGTGACAGGCAAATGTAGAAAATCTCAGTGTGTGCAAAAACATTTGACTAGTACTGTATAAAATAATTATTATTACTATATATAGATATTTTATTCTTATAATAACCACTTCTAATTTATGAAAATATTTGTTTGTAAGGGCCATCCTCAACACCTTATTATTACATTTTGTTCTATCTAAAAAGTTACACCCTTTGATTAAGAATTTACCAGTTCTTGGTACACAAGAGGAGTACTTCATTTCCCCTTTGATCATATTTGCCAAACTAACAGGAATAGCTTTTACCACTTTCCATCTGTATTAGTACGAGAGGGGGATATAGGGCTTTTGAAGGAACAAACAGGCACGCTTGTCTGTTCAGAAATATTTTATTAAAAGCAAGATTATCGTGTATCATAAGCTTTGAAGAGTAATACTTTTAGTTATTAAAATGCTGCAAGCTATTTACACTCTGAGTGCCATCGTCACCTACCTTCACACACGGACCAGGGAGCCCCTTCCAGTCCTGGCAGGAGACCAACTCTATCCCACGGCTGAGCTCCAACCAACAGTAAGATCTCCCCCTTCCTTTATATTAAATTGGGTGCTGTCTAAGACGACTGTGTGTGTGTGGGCAGGGAGTGAGCTGGCCAGGCTCACCCTTCCATTCAGGATGTGCACTCTTAGTTCTTCAGTCCCACTGGAAACAAGACAAGCGTCCTTGGACAGTGCTTTCCCTTCTTCCTGGAGACAAGACAAGCATCCTAGGACAAGATAAGCATCCCGGCAAACAATTTATACAAATAATTCTAGGAAAATATCCTACACTGCTTGACCTTGGCATAATGATATGGGTGAATCATGGACGTACTAGAGGATGCATTAGAATCTCAGGGTGGTTAGTCCATACACAAATGAAATAATTCAGTACCTCCATCACCTCATATGTATGTTTGCTAGGTAGAGTTGGAGGTGCTCCAAACTGTGAATACTGGCGTTGAACAATCACAACTTTCAGTAATATTTCAGTAATAGGAGGACAGTGAACAACTCTTATTAATTATATGCTATGTGGGTGACGTAATCGCCCGCGAATTCTTTCTCTTACACCATCTAATTATAATAAAAGATTGAGTGTCTTTTATACAAAAGGCAGGCCTACTAACTGTTCCAAATGAGAAAGTCATGCATGAAACTGGGCTTGTACAGAAAATTCCAGTACATTCACACTTGCTTACCACTGAAATGCAGACAGGTTAATCAGCAACTTCAATGGATGTAAATCACAAGCTAAAACATAATTAGTGTCACCAACAGATTTAAATAACTGTGGAAACTTAAACCACAAAGACTGCTTACTCTTCAAAGCTGCCTGTAACTATCTCAGCTTCACAGCACCATTTGTGGCCTCCTAACCAATTGCATTTAAGCTGTCATTATTTAGTTATTTAACCAAATCACTCTTCCTAATGAAATTATGCCTATTGGTCCAAATAAAATCATAGTGCAATTGCTGAATCATCTTTATTAATCTATCACACGTTTCATCTTCAGTGAGCCAGATAAACCAGTTTTGATAACCCATTTTTGCTATTCTTATTTTTTTTTGCCAACTTTTTAAAATAGCTTTTGTAATATATTTAAATATTACAATTTCCTCTGTCAAGTAGGGAGAAGCAGCCTGTCGCTTCAGCAGTCTAGAACCAATAGACTTAAAAACTCCTTCGTCCCACATGCCATCAAACTGTACAACTCCTCGCTGGGTGGGAAGGGGAGTGA
>JABFEB020000002.1:18460126-18489665 GCA_019775895.2 Stomatorhinus ivindoensis | reverse complement strand
ATCCATTATGGTGGTGTATAGAGCCAAAAATGTTAGCATTGTGTCGATGTCCCAATATTTATGGACCTGACTGTATATGTATATATTCTATTTATACATTCTACTTATTTATATTGTATAAATAGTACATTATCTAATATGTACTCATACCATCTAGATCTGGTGACAAGAAGTGTCTGTGTACATTCTTAATAATTATTACCACCACCACACTATGCTGATCAACCTTTCATAACAATCTATTTATATCCCTTTCCCCCAATATCTGTATAACAGTGTCTTTTTATTTCCCTCCCCCCCACAATGTATAATTCTTGTAACTGTAATGTGGCTCGGTGTACCGCTGCTGGAACTAAATTTCCCAGAGGAACCTTCCCAAGGGATTAATAAAGTACTATCTATCAACTTGGTTTCAGCATCCATCCATTTTCTATACCTGCTTATCCTACTGGGTCATGGGGGGTCCAGAGCCTACCTGGAAGCAACGGGCACAAGGCAGGGAACAACCCTGAACAGGGGGCCAGCCCATCACAGGGCACACTCACACACCAGTCACACCTACGGGCAATTTAGCAACTCCAATCAGCCTCAGCATGTCTTTGGACTGTGGGGGGAAACCAGAGGGCCCGGAGGAAACCCCACGACGGCACAGGGAGAACATGCAAACTCCACAAACATGACCCAGGCGGGGACTCAAACCCAGATCCCAGAGGTGTGAGGCAACAGTGCTAACCACTGCACCACCATGCCGCCCCAGTTTCAACATCCTTCCTTTTTAAATCAATAAAGCACCCCATGCATAACATCACCAGACAGCTATTTTTTATATATTCATTCAAATAGCCTAAAGCAACTTGGATCAACAAAAGGCTTCTGTACTGCCTGCTTCTGTTTTCTGTTTAGCTAAATGTATCGGTGTGGCTGGCAGCCAAGCGCCCGTGTCTGCTCCGGGCTCCGACCCGTTTATTCTGCGTTCTTTTCTTCTTCTTATGCTCTTCGTTGACGGCTGATGAGTGAAGATGAGGCACCGCTACGGCTGACTGTTAAAGTTTACTTCTGCTATTTTATCAATAACAAAGAAAAACACTGGAATTAATATACTGCTGTTTGTGCTAGGCCTATACAGTCCACCCACGCGCAGTCAGCGGCTCTCATTTGACAACTAACGACAGATATATGCAATTATCAGCTGAGAAAAGCACACATACCAAATAAAATTCACTTTACTCACACACATAGTCACAAGATCACAATAATAACTTATCTACACTCAGTTTTCGTTTTTTATTTGTTATAAGAAACAAATAAATTTTCGATACAAGTACTGGAACATGCCACGCCACTGACAGCCTTGTTGCTATGACGATACTTAATAAACCACATTTAGAAGATTTTTTCTTCTGTACAAATTAGGATTTGGTTAAGTTCAAAGTAGCTATGAAAACTACTTCACACGGGTCACATAATCAAATATGTAACTGATAAGTAAAAAAAAATGAAACAGGAAAACAAAATCATTACAAACACATCTACGCGCATCACGAGAATTAGCATCGTAAAATTCCGCGACAAAATCCCTGTTTGAACTCGCGCACACACCCCCGGAAATGACGTATACTTACGCCGGTGACATTGGTGAGGTGCTCTTGGCTCCTCCAATGAGGAAGAGCGTCGTATTCATTTCCGGAGCATGATTGTGACCTTTCAACTCGGTTACTAAAACTACTTCCTTTCTTGATTTGGCTTTCCGAAGCGAAGCAAAAGGGTATGTGTTCTTATCCGCAATCCAATTAAATCTTTAATGTGATTTTATTGTATCGCTATTTTTTCAACATTAGTTTGTGTAATTGTGTGATCAGGATTGGATATATACAATATTAGCCTGTTTTAGGTTTGTAAAAAGGAGAAATGTGGTTGGATGGTTACAGCGTTGGGTTTCTTTACGTGCTAGGCCGCCATATATTCACTTCAGTTGTTATGAAACATGGAAGTAGCAGCACAGTTAGACTGTGAAATTGAATGTTTACTGTTTTATTTGAATATTTGTTGGTTCTTGTCCCAAACCTCTATAAGCGCATATTGGTTTGAACGTTTCGTGGTATCTCGGTTAACAGCGTGATGGCAGGTTTCCTATACGATCAGGGCCGTTTCGGATGCAGATTTGCATCCTGTGGTTCGCTTGAACGCATTTTGCTGGTAACTTAGGCCTCACGACGCGCGTGTGTGTGTGCGCCGTGCGCCGTTTGCATAGATGGCACCTCGTAAGGGAAAGGAGAAGAAGGAGGAGCAGGTCATCAGCCTCGGTCCCCAGGTCGCCGACGGCGAGAATGTCTTCGGAGTGTGCCATATCTTTGCCTCCTTCAACGACACCTTCGTGCACGTCACTGATCTTTCTGGGAAGTAAGTGATACGTACATGCCTGTGCGTCCATTCGCTTTTTAAAAAATTTGTGTATACTTTGCTTCCGTATTTACATACGTACGCATTTACTTTTGTCTATTAAAGATGAATGCTTGAGTACGAATTTGGAGTGAATTGATTGGCAGGACAAATTGTAATAAGTCTAAGTATTTTTCACACGCGATCAGGGGTCCTAAAATATTTTCTACCGCGTTTTCCTCTGAAGACCGGGGTTGGGAGCCCTACTGTAGCAAATGGGGATCCCTAGAGCAAAAGTGCTTGATAGGAAACATGAATGTGACCTTACAAGTTTTACCTACTGCTCCTCGTCGCCAAGGGAGACGATCTGCCGTGTGACTGGAGGGATGAAGGTGAAGGCGGACAGAGACGAGTCCTCTCCTTATGCCGCCATGCTGGCTGCTCAGGATGTGGCCCAGAGGTGCAAGGAGCTGGGCATCACTGCCCTGCACATCAAGCTGAGAGCCACTGGGGGCAACAGGTAGGTTTATGTAAGCCCATTTTAGCGGGTTCACTTTGGTCTGATCTTCCCTTTTTTGCTCCTAAGATGCATGCACTGCGCTGAGAGTGAACAGTTTTTTTTGGTGCCCCTGGAGGTATTTTTTGGGGTTGGGAACCTTGCTGAATGGCCCAGGAATTATATATTTTCTTCTGGTTCTGGTATTCAAATTGATGACCTGCTGGACACAGAAAGACCCACAAAAATCGACTTTGTTACATAGTAATTTGTACTCTTTACTGTAATCAAGCTTTTTAAATAGTGCGTTATATTACTTGAGGGCAGATATATTGATTTATTTTTTTGCTAGCTGATGGTTTTATTGGATTTCATTTATGTGAATGTTTCACGTGAGTGAAGTGATGGTTGATGCATCATTATGCATCTCATCTGTTATTATGCACGTAGTCACATTAAAGAAAAGATTGCTATTTTCCATGCCGGATTTCCTTAACAGTATTGGTGAACAACATTTTTGTAGTGCCTTGCAATAATATTTTAATCTCTCAAAAACATCTATATAGAGTAAGTGTATCCATACCTGTGAAACGCCTCTGTGGTGGTGTTTTGTACCTTTGTTCCAAGTATGCAGAGGGAAACGAGAGCATGTATTTCCCTAAACGGAATAAGGAGGGGGAGCCATAGCAACGAGTGCGGCAGTGGATTGCATGATCATCTTTACCCATCTGGTGTTCGTGGCTAACACTGATGCCTTGCTTTCTGTATGGCTTGCTTTTTTTGTTTTTGGCAACCGCTAACTGTAAGATGGGGTAAAGATGAGTAATGTGATTTCACACGCTTCTTGCATTACCAGAGTATTTAATCTTGGCTCGGAAGTTTGTTTTATCCAGATTGGTTTTTATGGAGCTGAAGGGGAAAACAAAGTGTGTCCAAACCTGCTTTCAGGAGTGCTTTTCTCTCATTTCAACCTGTCTACCATCTGAATTGCTCACCTGATGCAAAAGTTTAATGTAGCTTCAGCAAGGTATACTATTATTCTAAAATAACTTTTATATAAATTTGAATATGCTTCGCTGTTTGCTAATTTGCAACCACAGGTAAGTATAGACACTTTCTTTATTCCAAGTGGAAAGTCTCAAACACGGACACATTACACACACATCATACCTATGTTTCTATTGCATGGCTTCACTCCACTCTCCACTTTGTCCTTTCACTTTGCTCTCAATACTGGTGTTTTTTTAAGGAAAAAGAAAACCACGATGTAACATGTTTGGCTAATGGTTGTAAAAATCTGAAGCCCGATGAACATCAGGAAGGTTCATTGGAATGTTCATTTTAAGGCATTAGCCTTCAACAAAACTTTAAAAAAATATTGTAATTTGAAAAATGTTTTTAAACAAAACGAACCAAGTAATAACACTCCCTTGCCTTTCCCCTCTCCCAACTTCCCCATGAGAGGCTAATCAAATGCTTTGATTTTTATCTGCTACTGGTTTATTGTGTAACATTACGACTGCAGCTCTGACTTTTACAACCAGGAAAGGGTATCATTGGTGTCTATGGAGTGTCTTTAATTTTAACACAAGAAAGGTATATTGATAGAATTGTCATCCTGTGTATCTTTTCAAAAATATATGGTAAAAGTTGGATATAACATCCAGCCCTGGGGATCCTCTGGGGTTTCAGGTTTCCTGTGTTCACTCAGCCTGTCGGTGTCGGGGGGGGGGGGGGGGGGGGATTGGTTTTATGTATTTAAGACTAATGAAGTGTATTGTTTTAGAACCAAGACTCCGGGACCCGGTGCTCAGTCTGCTCTCCGCGCCTTGGCTCGCTCCGGCATGAAGATCGGCCGCATCGGTGAGAGCGCTTGCCTCCGCCTCTGGGGCATTGTCCTAAATGAGTCTTGGCATAGCTACACTTGCACATCCTCTCAAACTTGTGTTTTAATGTCCAGTATCATTTATGGGTACGTAGCAGTTGAATAGCATGTGATGGTTTTCACTATTTAGCTTCCCTGCGCTGTTGTGTGTTAATTCCACTGTTTCTCCTGCAGAGGATGTCACTCCCATTCCATCAGACAGCACCCGTAGGAAGGGCGGACGTCGTGGTCGTCGTCTGTAAAATGTTTGTTTCACGGTCACCCAATAAATTGTTAAATAGACTGCCTGTTTTCTTTATTGATGCTGGAAGTGTGACTGTTCCTTTGGTCTGCTTAAATACACTTGACATTGCGGTGTGTTGTCATATTCCCCACATCGTACCAGCTATATGGTTTGTTGCATTGAAAGCACTATATACCAGTAGTCTGAGTGATTAAGCAAAAGACTTGCATAATGGTATGTCAATATTCATCCTCAGCCAGAAATAAATGGTGTTAGAATGATAGGCCTTTGGTTTGTGTAGGAAATAATATTCCTGAAGTCCAGGCTAAATTGCTGTTCTAAGGTGTTTTTCCTTTTTTGCAAAGGTTAAAAATGAATCTTAATCATGTGGCCCTAGGCTGTAATGACTATTTCCATTAATGACACAGTGTTATTGTAATAGGGCTGTTTGAGTCTTTCCTGGCAGCTTTGTATTTGCGGTGTAGCTTTTTCTGGAAAGCTGTCCTGCAGTGCATGGCCGTTGCCACTAGAGGGCACCTGGGCAGTTTGCTTTACTTGGTCACCAAGTGCTCTTACATGAAAGTGAATTTGTCACACTTTTTGCGAATGGCAATATTTGCTTGACGCGCTTTTTAAACATTTGGTTGCTTGTGTGAGTCGTTAAGTATGATTCTGGTATGTGAAGTAAACCTCACAGCAATATTAACCGATTGCCTCAAAAGGAATATATGCAAACCAATCAGCTGAAGAGTAAATGATGATGTCATTTGTTGTCTTGGAATGCACTTATGTGATTTTGAATGTGCAAGAGGAAGTAATACAGCAGAATGGAGAAATGCCTAATTTATGGTAATTTACTGTACAGAACACAATGAGCTTGTATGTTCTATGTTCTGAGGTTAGTACCTTGGGTCAGCAGCACAAGACTTTTGAACAAGGTAGACAGCTGGTCTTATTAAATTGATCGTCTACAGGAAGAGCTTCAGAATTTCATGCCGTCAATGCTTTCCTAAAACGTGTGCAGCCTTTGGAAAACAAATCTGTTTTGTACATGGGGTATTTCATGGTATCCAGACATAATGGAGCTTTTAAACTGAAGCCTGCTGAGAATTTCTTGTATAACTGATTAATAAATGCTTTAGCTAATGCAACAATAACTACATGTGAATTCGGAATGTGAGGACGAGTAAGGTGTTGTTTGAAAACTTGTCCTGTTGTTTGGCACTATGCTCCAAGTGTGTGGTGTCCATAGAAAATCACCATACCCTGTTAAAATCCTTACCTTTTTATCAGATTCCGTCCTGGAAATTAAAATGAAATTTTCATTTTAATCAAATTGATTCACCTTCCAGCACAATGAACCTAAACAAATCCAATAAGTAACACCCTGGGTTAAGGACATTCACCAAAAAGTGACTATGCTAAGTATTAAATCAGGGCATTTATAATGTCCAGCTTTCCAATTTTGTTCTGATTTTTCCTTTATTTTTTTTCCAGAGCTGTTCCTTTTTTCCCTGAATGTTGAAAAAGTAAACCTGGAAAAAGATGCTTGTATAGGTTTTGATATCAGGCTGTAATTTAGAAAAAGTGACTATTTAAAAGGGGTATGATTGTGGATGATACTTCTGCCATTATTTCCTATAGGGATATGGCAACTTGTGTAGTGTCTCAAAGGGTAGGAGTTGTGAAACTGCTACAAAGCCATGATATTAAAGAGGAAGATGGACACTGAGTCAGAGGAAGGTGAGAACATCAGTAAAAGGGAATTAGTGCCGGATGTCAACTTTGTCTTCTGATATCTCTCAGCGTTCAGTATCTTGGTGTCCCTTGATAGGACTTAGACATTTGAAATCACATCTGCCCTTTTTATAAATGTATGGTTTTTGCTTGTACCATGTTTCTGCTGTATGGTAATAACATTGCATTAATTCCGTTCGAGAAGGTCATAACCAAGCAAACCTAACTTCATGTCATCCTTATGTTCAGCGATGGCCTCTTCTTCCATCTTGTCTTTTTTCCCTCTTCTACTATTATGCAGTGTCGAGTACCAGTATCACTGCAAACTAAATGCACTACCATCTGTCCATTGGGATTTTAGGCCTGACACTCATACTAGAGGTGCTAGTTTACCTGTTGGGGTTAGGTATTGGTATCAGAGGAATATAGAAGCAGAGTTATATCCCAGGATCAAATGCTCCTATCAGAGAAATGTACAGTCATCTATTTTTTACCTCTGTAGTTGTGAATGGTTGGTGTCAACTCACAAGCTGAAATATGTACATAGAACACAAAAAGAATGTCATCAAGCCTTTAGGTTTTACATATTTACCTGGCACTTTTGGTCCGTGATGTACACATGAGGATCAGAGAGCAGAGTTAGCCAAGGGGGCCTTCAGCAACTGCACTTAAGGGCCCTACAGTGAAATATTTTAATAGGATTTTGGCTGATGACCTGCAAAGTCGTAATCCACCAGACACAAGACACCCCATCTAATCGACAGACCACTTAATTTTTATCAACTAGTTGATGTCCTCCAGGAACGCTGTTTTCAGGACTGTGATACCACTAATTACCATTAAGTTATAAAAGGGACTTATTCTCTCATTTTTCTCATCGTAGTCATACCGTGCGGTACGCCATCTCCTACAGCTACCAGCTACAGACCTCCTACACACCCTTTCAGTTTTTTCGTGGTGTGATGGCTACAGATGACACAACAATATGAGACCAACATGGGGGGGTGTCTCTGGGGGCGGCAAAGACAGGTGGTGGGTGCCCAAATTCACTTCAGCTCTTCCCTTGATTCCATCCATCTGTCCCCTAATCACTTACCTTGGTCAGGGTGACAGGGTGTCCCTTGTTGCATTTCTTTTTATAAGATGTTGAGTTTTATACTTCCTTGTTCCCGGTAATCCCAGTCAAACCTATACCCAACTTATACTTCGCTTGTTATCTCTTAGGTATGCCACAACACTTTCATTTTCCTTTCCGTCTGCCTCATATTTTGTTAAACCAGTTTTACTGCCATCCTGAACTTCCCCTCGCGATCATCCATTCCCACTGGGTCTCATCATTCTTATTGCTGTCCTGACTGGAGGGAATCCCGTGCTCAGTGAATTGTTGTGTTTCGTTAAGCCATCACAGATAAAGTACAGTACTTAGTGATTTTCTAAGAGTTTATATTCCAAAAAGATTCTCATTACCTGAGGTAGGAAAATCATCAATCTTTAGTAACGACTCAGCTTTGACCACAGAACCACCATTGGGTTACACTATCCTGCTAAGGGTGATTCCATTGAATTGGTTCCATTTGCATGTTATAAATATTCAAAACTATTTAAAAAAAATCTTATTCAATCTCATAACATATATTTATTCTAAATGTGCATGGGTAACTTTATTTAATTTTTTTTAAGGTGTTTAAGTGGAAGATGGTTACATTTTTCTCAATCCTGTTACCAAGACCTCAAGCTACTGTTTAAATATCATCTGAAAACCATAGCTGGTTATTTGTGTTCCCCTCAATAAAGTGAGCATTTGAAAGACAAGATATGATACAAAAACATGATACAAAAATGTGTATTTGTGGTTAAAAAAATACTATATATGCATGCAAGTTGCACTTTTCAACTTATTTGAGTAACGGGGCAAAAAGAGGACCGAGTTTTAGCATAAAATGAGCAAATTCATAAACCATAGCCGATGTCTTCAAAGTTAATGCTATGCTAATACTCAGCACATTCAAGTAACTTATCAAAAATGTATCTAAGAATAATAAATACATCTAAGAAATAATTTGAGTACCAGGACTGAGCACTCATTTCAAGCACCTCAGACTTACAGTGTTGTGAAAAATACAGAAAGAAAGTGAAAGAACTTCCTTTTGGTTTTCTTGTGTTCTTTGGGCGACTGAGGTGATGAAGTTTCGGCTGTTTGTGCCACTTGCGCAATGTGCCAAATTATTAAGGGCAGAAATGTAATGGTATAACAGAACTGAGTGAAAACCTGGGGAAATTACTGATTTTTATATTCATATTTATATATATATATATATATATATACACACACAAACACACACACACAAATGTTGCTAAATTAAATGTATTGGATGCGTTCATGCCAATAGTTGTATGTATTGCATGTGTTCGTGCTGTTTTTGAATGATCTGATATTTGTTATCTGTGGCTTTTGACCATAGTACTGAGAGTTTCGGTTTTCGGTCACATCTTCTCTTACCTTGGTATGAAATCTGACCGGACCAGCGTCCCAGGGTCAGGCTCCAACCTGCGGGGATTTCCGAATACCTTTCCTTCCCTGTCCGCGCTTCTTTATTTCTGTCTTCGCTTTGAAATTCACGCATGTCCGCTCCCTTAGGAAGTAACCTTTTCTTTTCTATATCCTTCATTCACACACAAAGCAAGTACACAAAATAACAGAAGCCCCCGTGTAATAGCATTACGCCATTATACAACAATAAACCCAATAACTCTGTATAGGTGCGGTACATATCAATTCAGCGATAATACACAGAAGAACACGCAGGGAACCACAATGTGTTGACCTCAGTGTTTTAATGTTCTATTTGTGCTTGTCATTTTACTGTCACGAAATAGTACTGATTGTAATTATTAACATTACATGTAAAGCCATCACCATTGGTTATCTCTAGGAATGTTGCACGGCACTTGTTTTCCAATCTGCTTTGCCGTCAGTCACTCTCACAAAAAAAAGAGAAAAACTTGAACAGCAACCAATCCGATTTTTCTTTGCAAGGAAACGACTAATCTGTTGCTGAGGAAAGCTGATTTTGTCAAATGGAGTGAAATTGATTTTTGGACATTTTTATTAGACATTAATGTCAAAAACACAAAATGAACATTCAACATCCGTATAGACATTCACAAGTTGTGACGTGGCGTTTTATCGTTGCAAAACTCGTGTCTAGAAACATTTTAACGTTGGTATGTAACATAAATTGTATATTCGGTTTGATTTATGTGTTTATATTGTTTATAGTACTATGCAGTGTGAATTAAAAATTTCACGATGGAGGGTAATATAATGATTCATTCAGTAATATGTAATATAGGCCCAATGCGCCTGTAGCCTCTGGGTAAGGCGCCGGACCCCCGCATCCTTGAAGAGGTCAAGCGGTTTCAGAAAGTGGATGGATGGATGGAATATGTATAATGCATTTGGAGCCTGTGCGAAAAATCTTTATGATTATCTTGATCTTATTTATTAATGTTGTTATAGAATTTGCCCCTGTGATCAATAAACTCCACCTTAATCTTAATTTAGCCTTATATTCTTCCTTTCTAATTCCAGTGAATTTTAATGACTGAACATTTAAACCTAGATATATTTATGTAATCAGAATAACACTGAGTTAACAATCCCCAGCATTAAATGTTTCCTCTTTTCAAAGTTTGTTCATATAGGGCATAAGCAATGCCGTTTCTTTGTGTTTTATAAGCACAGGTCTCAGTAACACTGATTTTCTCTCGGGTCCAAAACACTTTGCCTCCGTCAACAGATGATGATCTCCCAGACAGCCAATGAAAAAGTCGGCTTGTGATGGGGGGGCAGTTTGATCAGGGACCGGAGTACCATACTCTGACCAACAGTTTGGGGTTTTCCGCGTCAGAGTCACTTTCAGTTCTCTCTGGCACCGTTGTTTAGAGCGCTGTCCTCTTCCCTTTTCAGTCTATATTAAAAAGTGCACAAGCGCTGACGGCTCTCTGATCTGTTGTGTGCGAGCAGCAGCGAGATAGAATGGAAGAGCAGCAGTCAATCCTGCGCCGTAGCGAGAGCTCCGACGGCGGAGATGGGAGGGACCGGGCAAGGTGGGCAAGTAACCATGCATTCTAGTCGAATGCAGACAGATGCAATTTTTATTTGATTCATAAAATATATGTATTATATTCGCAGTGTTATATTTTGCAGTGTTATTTACAGTTAATAGTTAATTGTCAAATTTCAGTAAATGTTACGATAACTGAAAGCCTAATTGTGTTATTGCATACTTATTTTTAATTAATATCTTGTTTTCACAGTAAAAAAAAATTAGCGATATAAAGCAAAAAATAATTATAAAGAACAGATGTTTTGCAAAAGTAAAGCATTAGGCTACCACTAAAATCACCACAAATCTCTTTATGTATAATTTAGTATTGTTAACGTAATTGTGATTATAATGACTGGGGCTATATGTATTGGGGAGAAAATGTGTGATGAATACATTAATTGAATTTGAAAAATATCTGCTTCTCGGTAACATTTCAACTCTTTTAAAACTTTGTCGAAGCGTAACATTTTTCGATCTGAAAAAGAATTTCAGTGTAGTATCTGCCTAGCGACAAGTGATGTTTCATTACTCATTTTGTCAGTCGTTAAAAAGTAAACGCTTGGTGTGGATCCTTCGTTGGTAATAATTCTAATTAAACAAATGAAAATAAGATTTGAAACTTAAACAAATATTTCACATTTTAGTAACATTTGTTCTCACGTCGTTTGGCCTGCTCGTTTATTGTAAAAAGTTTGTGTTCTGGTAGTTAATTTTATGAGAAATGCTAGTGCTATGCTGTTTTAGTTTCAAATCTTAAATGCATGTTTTATTTTCTGATTTGTCATATAGAGAGGGTATTTCCATTAACTTTGTTTACACCCCCATGGTCTAAAGTCCTAAACATTTGTGGTTCCCCGTCCTTCCATCTCGCACACAGAAATGGGTCCACGGCTCGTGCCCTGAAAATCAGCGGGTTCACTATGCTGGCTTGCATGCTTGTGGCGGGACAGGCCCTCACCATCTACTATGTGACCAGCCAGCGGAGCCAGATCAGAGACCTGGAGAACACCGCCAGCAACCTGAAACTGCAGGCGTCTCGTAAGCCCTCTGGTGAGCAAGGCTGGAATTGCGCTTAGGCTGAACGTTCACGTACAAATCCCGAGAGGAGCAGGCTTCGTTTCGCCTAGGATCAGCTCGCTTTCCATGCCTCTTGAATACTTTTCCATGTAAACGCTTTCAATATCACTCACCAGCTGGCCTCTCTGCTTGTTGGGGTTCCACTAAAAGAGGAACCTTCATGAGTCACAGTTCGGCTCCATAAGTTCAGGTTCCAGCCTCTTACACACTGTGGTGTTACTCTTCCATGTTACTCAGTGCCAGTATCTGCAGTAGATGGCCGAATGCCTCCTCTGGGATTTCATCTTGTCTTGGTAAATGGTGAGACTCCTTTTATTGACCAACTTTTCATCTCCCTTCTCTGCAGGTCCATCTTCCCCCCAGGTGGTTCGCATGCCACTGTACAACATGCCGCCGCTCATGGACATGAGGAACACCGATGACAGCCAGATCCCCATGACGGTGAGGCTTTTAACAATGGCTTTCAGTGCACTAAAAGGTCTGGCCACAAGGTGGCACTGTAGGGAGTTAGGCTTAGTGGTTAGAGGTAGAGTTATATCTGGTTCCAGATTGTCCTTTATATAAAATAGTGTAGTATTTCCATATAACCTGTGCAAATCCTCCTGTTTAATTTAAATTGTCCATATATTGCTAAAAATACCTAATACAATGTAAATGCTTTGTGAATAACTGTTATACTGTATCGTTCAGTGAAAATTGACAAGAAAAAAAAGTTCAGTATAGATGTAACCATCGCCTGGGTTCAGTGTTTTGCTAACCCTGAGCCAAATTCAAGTTCTGTTGTGGCACATGCAGATATGGAGGGCCGACTAATAGTTTTCGCCATAAGTTCAGACTGGATGCTTGCATGCTGAACTGACTGTTATCTTTTAGAAGCTGCAGAACACTGCAAAAGTGAGCACTGAGAGCCAGGTGAAGGAGCTGCTGCAGGTACGTAGCTAAATGCCCCCGCTAATTCCCACTCCTAGTGGAAATGACACGGTCACTGCTGCTGGCTTATCAGTTTACCCCACAAAATAAGCGATTGCCACGGCCTCCCGAACCAAATGGTCCGTTCAGCGTTTGGTTTCCCGAATCAGGACCAGGATCTTCCCAAGTTCAACGAGACTTTCCTGGCCAACCTGAAGAATTTGAAGAACCAGATGCAGGAGTCTGATTGGAAGGTGAAAATCCTGACCCAGGAAAACCTCCTCGCTCCATAGGCTGTCCTGTGTCTAACAGATGATTTCGTGCCTCAGGGGTTCGAGAACTGGATGCACCAGTGGCTGCTGTTCCAGATGGCCCAGGAGGAGCCCTCAGTGGCCACGACGGAGGCCACTAAGGAAGGTGCTTCCACGTTTCCCCGTCTCACAGTCACACACACACACAGTTAGCGGAACAGAGGGATCCCGAGTACCTCCCAAGTGGACCTCCGCACATGGGCCTCCCGCACACCAGAGTGTCTGGGATCTGCTCAGCGTTCTTGTTGAAATAACTGTTACATATCCATAACCTCCATATCTGCAGGTTAATCTTAATACTGAAATTCCATGCACTGCTGTTTATCGTCGACAGCTGCCACCATTCGGACTAAGTGCCAGCTTGAGTCCACGGGGAAGTCGGTGAAGCCTGGCTTCTACCAGCCGCAGTGCGACAAGGAGGGCAACTACCTGCCCATGCAGTGCTGGCACAGCACTGGCTACTGCTGGTGTGTCGACAAGAATGGCAACGAGATCCCAGACACTCTGGTGCGCGGGAGGCCCACGTGCGGAGGTCCAGCGGGTAGGTACTCAGGATCCCTCTGTTCCACCTCCTGTCTAAATCTACACATTTCCACAGTGGTATAGAAGGAAGCTGCCTCAGTATCAATTCTCATTTATTGATAACAGTTTCAGGATACATAACTTCTAAGCTGTTATTGAGAAACTTACCCTGATAGCACACATAAGTCTGCCCGACATACACAAGTTACGTCTAAACCATAAAATATTTGAATCGTTTGCTAAATGGCAAGACGTCCATGTTAGGTCACATGTCTTAGGCAACTTTGAAACCATCGCGTAATCACTTGCAGAGAGGTCATGCCAATTAGCAAACGGCTTGAGTATTGCATCATTTAGATGTTGAGCAGACTCTGGCCAGTCGTATACATGCCATGTGGGTAGTGTTTCTTACAACCTTTTTCAAATACAGTCTAGTTTATTCATTTAGCAAGTTACTGTTAATAAAGGGAACACAAAGGATTGTAAATTAGCTCGATGACCAAAAATCCCCAATGGGTTGAGTGAAGCTTTTCCGATGACTCTGGGTTTTTCTGTCCGTCTTCTTTCCCTACAGAGGCACGTATGATCGCTATGCCCAGCATGGCCAGGATGATGGAGGATAAGCGTGAGTCTCTCTAAGTTGATAGGGCATACAATATCTTCCTTGCTTGGATGTCTACTAAACAGACAAATATAACTAATTAATATAGCATCAGGGTTTGCTTAATTTTTAAAATTCCTGAGTTATACAATACCAATTGGCTGTATGTTAATTTATATTTTGCTGTTTTCTTTCCAGCGTAAACGCAGTCTGGTCCGAAAATGGAATGCTCATTCATGAAAACATCTATGAAAATAATCATTAACTAACAGTTTTAATTCAGGTATAGGCAGTTTGGATTCCATATTTTAGATTAAGCTTTAACCCCCTTCATTATTTTTTATGACAAGCTTAGTGAAGAATGTTTTGTCCATTTTAGCCACTTATGCTTGAAAAACACTGCTCAGACATCCTTTTCATTCTTGCAATAAATATCTAGCTCATGGTGAATTTTGTCTTTTTTTAAGTAAAATATATATGTATCTAACATTATTTTATTCTATTTCTTATAAGGGAGATGGCAGCATAATTGAGTCACTGAAGGGGAGGTGAATAATTAATATGGTTTGATTTGTTATATATGATGGTCTTAAATAAAGGATAACTTTACTACCATCATTGTAGTTGCCTGTTTTTCTGTATTATATTGTGCGATTAGCAGACTTCACGCGTTAACTTATATGGAGAGTATAGGCTAACGTTCTCTACAAGAGCGTATTGGCTAACGTTCTCTAAGCAAAGAGTGGTGTGTGTTCAGCTTGTGAGATGTGGAAACCCCCACTAGCTCTGTCAGCCCACCATCATTAGTAATTACCTAATACTTTCAGTTTCCTTGGATTTGTAGAACATCCCCGAGTCTCCAGTAAAATATGAGGCTGCAGTCTGGGTGGACATTGCTCACAGCCCTTGTAAGTTTCCCTAAGGGGTGATGTGGTAGCCTACTGGTGCCTCACATCTCCAGGGTTGCGGGTTTGATTCCTGCCCAAGAACATGCAGTTCAGGAAACTGGCTTCTCTAAACTGTTCTTAGTGTTGGCGTCCCACCCGGGGTGCCCGTCAGCCCTTGCTCCGAACTTCCTTTGACAGACTCAGCGCTGCTGTGACCCAACATTCGATAAATGGCTGTGGAATAGGAAAGCGGCTTCCAGAGTGCTTTGCAAAGATGGCCACTAGATGTCAGAATAATCATTGTACAAATTGATTTGCAATGAATTAAAGTTTAAGCGTGAGACGAGGGGCAAAAGGAAAGTCCTTGTTTTTTAACCATTCAGCAGACAGTAATACTCCCTTGGCTATTAACTATAAAGGAATAAACTGGATTAACAATAATACATGAAACAGTTAAATAAAAAAACCAAAACTGGGTCATGAAAATGTGAAAGCTATAGACACCCCTCTAACACCTTAGAAATGGCAGATATTTTTCAGATAGGTACCATAGCAGTCGTTTCTGATATTACTTTGCTTGAAGCTGTTCACTCTGGCTCAGACATTCAATGAGTGCAACTGATGCTTAGCGAGACCTTATTTCACACGAGTTTGCTCTCTTCTTGTGATGTTTCGATCTGCCCTGACATCCACAGACCCAAGAGAACCAATCAGAAACTTTATAATACATGAGGGGTCTTCATCAGTAGAGTTCCATAATTTGATCGCTTCCTTGCCAGAAACTCAATACCCTGTCCCCCCCACGTTTAGTCATGTGAGAGTGACTCATTAATATTTCAGATCCCTATCACTGAACACAGGGACTGCATCAGATGTAAGATACATTGGGAATATTCCTTCTGAGGATATGGATCCATTTGTAAGTGCCTCTAGCTTATAATTACAGATTATTGGTATGGTTCTGCTTTGGAAAATAATGGGTCAGATCTGCTTGGAACTCGCCTGTCTGTTTCCTAAGAAAGCGGGCTTTGGTGCACATTACCACTCTTCCTCCTCAGGCTCAGCGGGATGCAGTGGCTAGAGTAGGTGTGGTCATCGTGCAGGCGTCAGGTATGTGGACCCGGAGTGCTATTGTCACTCCTGCAAACAATGTTCAGCTGCTGTTATAGCACCAGCTGTAAGAGCTACATCGATTAAGCTGTAAGTGTCAGTGTCTCAGTGGAACATGTGTACAGCCTATAAAAGCTGACATTATAATACAATATAAAAAAATACTCTATACAGCATGTGGCTTAGTAGGATAAGCCAGTGTGCCTGTAATCAGGTCGCCGACTCAAACCCAGCTTCAGTATGTCTGTGGGTCCTTGAGCAAGGCCCTTAACCCCAGTTCCCTGGGCGCCCCTACAGGTGGTTGCCCTTTGCAGACAGCTTACTCTACAAAGAGCAAGTTGAGGGAGGCATAAACACAATTTCCCCACAGGGATGAATAAAGTATTGTTATTTATTATTAAATGTGTCTGTGCAGGCCTGTAAAAGATTCAGATATTGCACATAGATTTGAGTTGCAGCGATGGTACAGAGTTGATGTGGTGAAGATCTGACCCCTGTGGAAATTCTTAGAAGGAAATTTGTGATCACCATCCATCCACTGTCTAACAGCCTGTCCAATTCAGGGGGAGGACCTGGAGACAATCCGAAGCAGCACTGGGTGCTATTACCTTGTTGGGGAACCCATGTACATACATAGTTATATATTATAGACATTACACAGTAATTTTATGTTAGTACGAATGCAACGAATGCAAAAAATTACTCTCTTATCGGAGGAGTATATTACCTCGACCCCCAGCTGCCTACGACCTCCAACTTACTTAATGTGTGCAGATGGGGAGCATGGAGGGAGACTCGGTGTAAATGAGGAAGCTAACAGCGTGGATTATACAAGAGAGGGTAACGAGGTAAGAACACAGCTGACGGAGGGCTGAGCTGCCGCATCCAGCCTGAGACTCACATGTATCTTCTTCTTTAACAGAAAATGTCCTTCGTATTCGACGCTGTAACCAACCAGCACAACATACAGGCAAGAGAATAATTTTTTTTTTAATAACAGAGTCTGAAAGTGAAAGTAAGGGTAGGCTAGACTAAAGGCGACGTGAACTCATTCGGCAAGCTGATTGCTCAATTCGACAGAGGCTGTACCCTGAGCTGCTCTGGCCTCTCTGTGAGTTGGTATGCTCTGGTTACCATGGAGCTGTTCTGGTGGGTGGGACCTCGAGGTCTGGAAAGGAGAAGCTTCTACAGAGCCAGAGCGTCATCAGACAGGTAGAACAGAAGTACAGCGACAAGATAAAGGTTTAAGGCAGCGAGACCTTGCCAATGCTGGGACAACGCTGAGCAGTAATGCTAAGCAGCATTATAAAAGGAATATCTAATATTAAACATTTAGTCAATAATAAAATAAAACAACTTTGTTTTATTGACTGATTTGTGAACATGTCACTGTAATGTTTATAAGCATCTTATTTGTTATCCCAGCTGGTTACTGGCTTGTTCAATGAAATAATGAAGATAAACACTGGGGAGATGTTTACAACAGCATCCTTCATCCAGGTACTGCTCAAGTTTGCCATTCATTCATTCTGGACATTGTGATCTTGCCCACGTTTGGCTGCCTGAGGTCTCGTTCGCCTCGATGGTGTTGGCTCCGGTTTCGTATCGTCTGCTGTTGTGTCTGGATTGTGATATCGGATCGCCCCTCCCCACAGTTCTATCCTGACGACAGTGCAGTTGACCTTCTAAACCCGGAGGGGCGGAGCCTGAAGCCCAGGAATCACCCTGCCTTTGGAGCGTGAGTGTGTCCGAGAGCGAAGGACTGACAGCTAAACTGACAGTCAATCTGAAAGGCTCACTTCTCGTAAATATTTATTGGAGCTGTTAGCAGAACCTTCTTTCCTTTCGCAAACATCACAGTTTTATAATCATCCATCTGCTTCTCTTGGTCAGGGTCACAGGGGGGTGGAGCCTAACACAGGAAGCACAGGGTGCCGGGCTGGGGGACTGCCCCAGTTAGAATGGTGTCCCTTTCTGGGGACACATAGAATCGAATAAGCTGAGGGGCACTAGTTATCCCAAATCCCAAGAGAGTGAGATTACTGTCTGTGTTCCTTTGCTGCATGGTTTGTCCTACAAGGAAGCTGTATGATGCACAAGAACCCCAACCACTGTGGTAATAATTGCCCTGCTTCAGGTATGTGGAGGGTGTCTGCGAGGTGGCAGTAGAGACCCTGGAGGAAACACTCTCAATGTACGAAGAGGGCAGGGAAACTCTCAGCGCCAACTCTGGGGCGTTGGTCGGCAGGTATTACGAACTGCTGAGTTAATGAGATTGATCCCACAGAATCCCCGGCTGAGCTGCACCAATAATCAGGCATAGCTTGTCCATATTGTCAGCTGATGGGCTAATGTGGTATTCTTTAGCCAATCACAGGTCAGCGTGTCATATAAAGTGGGCGGACTCTTGTTTTTTTTTTGGGGATATCCCATAAATCATTGTTAAATCTTGTGTACGCATAGGTGCAGCTCCTTGTTTTCGGTGAACGTGGAACGGAGGCTTCAGGGGGACGAGGCTGCAGAGCAGCAGTATTGCCATGGCACACTGCGTGTGTTTGACCTGGCAGGAGGCGCTCGGAAGGGGGACCTCAATGGGTGAGAGCGCCCCCTAGAGTCTGAAGCATTAAATGGGATCGGTGCCCATTCTACCTGTCCTGCCAGAACTATCTGGTCCTAGGTGGCTAAGGCACAAAATACCGATCATGTCTCTCTTTGGTGCCACAGAGTCAGCACCTTGGTGAAAGTTCTGGAGCACGTCGAGTATCACAAGACGGCTGATGACAGGCTCCTCCCCTTTCTCCTGGGAGACACTCTAACAGGGAGCTGCAGCAATGTCCTTCTCTACTGTGTCCAGCCACAAGGTGAAATTATAACCGGCTCAGGTATTTTATGGCATTTTTTTTAACAATAGCAGTTTTCTGATTCATTGGCATATACAATACGTTTATACGGCATGTTTCTCCATAATTTACTCGTGCCCTAGACCTGCTGGATGAGGAGACCTACCACGCTCTAGCTCTTGCTCAGCGTGTCAGAGGTCTGGTGACCCACATGGTCCCCAGCCGGTGGTGTCCTCAAAGTGCCACCCAGGATATCCGGGAAAGGATCCAGGAGCTGCAAACCAGAATGGTGTCCCAAGCAGAGAACGACGAAGAGGACATCAGGAAATTAGAGATGCTGATTCAATACTTACAGGTAAGACAAGAGCAGAAGGTGGTTCAACTGAATTTCAAATAGTTGCGTTTTCAGGGTATGTATAGTTATATCGACAGGTTGTGAGGTTTAGTGTAAAGGTGACACATAGGTAAAAGATATAAAAATGTTCTCATGAAAAATGGCAAATAAAACGTAGACCCTTTACGGACACCTAACTATTAGTGCAAAGACCTGACTAAAATGAGTGAAAAAGCACATTAAACCCTGTGTGTTATTGTTCAAAAACTCTTGAATTGCAAATTTGCTCAACTGACTCAATTTAAACTAACTGACTGACCATTTCTGGAGGGATGTGTCAGCCATGGAGATCCTAGTACCCATCCCTAATGCAGGCTCATGCCATAGCTTGTTACCTTTTCTCACGCAGCTTAAAACCTGGAAATAAAACTGCTGTCCAACCGATTTGTGGTTTATGACCAGGTAGTGAAAAACCAAGACTGGGCGAAGAAGAAAATTCAATCCAGGGAAATCTGGGAGAGAAAAAAGGTGTCTTTACATTAATGCACGGTGAAAAGGTGTCTTTACATTAATGCACGGTGAAAAGGTGTCTTTACGTTAATGCACGGTGAAAAGGTGTCAGAGCATAGATTTTTGGCCTTGATGAATGCTTACAGTCATTTCAATAAGGACTCCATATTTGTGTTAATGGAAAAGAGGTTAAAAGAACAACAATCCAAAGTGGTGATGCTGAGCCACAATGCTGACATCCAGGGGGCGACAGAGAGGCTGAAGCAGCTTCAAGCTCAACTGAGAGTGCAGATCGAGGCCCACATAAGAGGTAACTGAGAATTTTGAATCAAAACAGGCCAGATTCTTTCACACGTCTCAAATAGTGTAATGCTTAGATGTTGAGATGAAGAAATCTATGTGTTTCACAGAAGGGAAAGTGAGTGTGGATACGAGCCAGGAGCGACTGAGCCACATCCAGAAGCTGAGGGAGGCCATCAAAGAAGAGGAGGCCAGATTGAAGACTGCCAGCAGTAACTCTGAGCAGCCAGGGAATCAAACAAACCAGGTACACACTTCCCAAGAGCACCACCACCATGTTTAAGAAGCAGCAAATGCCTAGAGGGGCCACATCTCAGATATTTCCCCTTGGCAGGCAGAGGATGGATTTACCCAAATGTCTGAGGTGGAATATTCGAAAGCGCAGAGCAGACGCCAGATGCTGATGGAGGATCACAGGGCTTTGATCCAGAAAGAGCTGGACAAGATGGAGAGGGAGCTGGGAGAAGAGAAGGTAACAGATCAGTCGCAAAGTGGCCAGCAGAGCTCATCGATGCACTGAGGACTGCAGCAGCAGTCTGGACTCAGGGAGAAGCTCTCTCAGCCTCTAAATATATTTAGTTCCATGAGCCGAGCACATGGCGTTTACAGCGTTATAAGTTAGATATGCTGAATGAAGTATCACCTCATTCAATCAACACAACTTAGGTTATATCTTCAGAATTGTAGCAAAACCAATGTACTATGAGAGACTAGTTAGGCATAAAGGAGGTGAGGCGTAGGTGTCAATTATGGGGGAATGTAACCCTCCTAATAATCAAAATCAGCCAACACAATTCCCTGGACCTCCTTAAATGCTCAACTCAAAGGTGTTCCCTTGATAAGTGGCTCCTCCTGGCCTCCACAGGCCGACGGGCTGGAGGGGCAGCTGCTGCGGATGAACAGGGAGAGGCAGGTACTGGTCCTGCAGCTGGAGGCCCTCCGAAGGGAGAAGCTGGAGGCTGAGAAGGACCTGGAGGCCCAGCACCGGAGGCACATCCAGGAGCTGCACACCCTCAGAGAAGAGGGCCTCCAGGTGGACACTACGGGGGGGCTGGTCAGGAAGGGGGTATCCTGAGAATACGGTCACTTCTTTCTTCTGGTGACTTTTCCCAATGACAAACATCATCGTGAGGGTGACACCCAGCTGCCGATTCCTCCTCAGGTGTTCCGCGTGTACCGGCAGGTGTTTGAGGAGCAGAAGGAAATGTTGGAGGACAGGTACAGGAGTCTGCTGCAGGACGCCATCCAGGATGCCGTCTACCTGTCGGCTAAAAACCAGCAGCTGCAGGCAGAGAGCAAGAGGCTTCACGCTGGTGAGTGACTGAAGTGTCCTCTGCCTCACTGCAGCACGAGGCCTGCCCATATCAAATATAGCACTACATGGATATTGAAGGAGGGGTAAAGGACAAAACATTGAAAGAATTACTCTTTGACATTCTACTTGGTCTTCAGAATTTCACTTCGACAGGTTCTGCAGAAGTTGAGATGTTTGTCCAGCACAAAAGGATAGCGTAACACCCGGGGAAGCACTTGTGCGTTTTGCACACTCAGCGGTGTCCATTTTCGGAAATGCGTATTATCAAAAGGTCGAGTCGGACCAGTCCGTCACCTGGGTATAGGGGTTATTGGGTCACCTGGAGCGATAGTCTATGTGTCATTGGTCGATTAAACTTGCCACTGCCAGTAATGCAACGCCGTCTCGCCCGGTTCTTTGACCGCTGTGAGATGAGATCGATCTTTCTGTCTCATGCAGTGCTGGCTGAACTGAGGGACACGATCTCAGCCCGGGCTGGCCCTGGTGGGTGGTGGGACGATGGGCACAGCGGCGGAGCACAACCCTCCAAAAAGGAGGAAAACAGTGACAGAAGGTGACTCTGGGAAGGATATGTATGACGCACATGCTACCTTGACAACAGCATCAACCACTGGCTGTGAGACACCCCCCCCCCCCTGAAAATGCAGCAATAATCACCCTTCTACTGCTGAGAGGCTCATTATTTGCCAGGGAAACAAGGACACAATGCCTCGCAGTGAATGTTATGCTAAGCATGGAGGGAAAAGGGAAGCAAAGGGTTAACTGTGGCTAATGAAAGGAATAAAGACTGATGAACGATGTAACTTATCAGGATCCATTTTTCTGACTGTGAATGTGACTATTTTCATATCATACTCAGTTCAAATGAGGAGGATTTAGAATCCAATTAAGCTATAACGAAAACCTCTTGCCAACTACCCTTTCAGGAGCTACATGTCACAAACCAATAACTCAATGGCTGAACTTCCACAGTATGAAAACACAACAGATTATGTGTTCAGTGATTCTTTTTTTACTGTGACTTTGTCTTAATACATTATAAATATTACCGAATTTTAACATTCTCCCTCACTCCCACATGAAACATTTAACACACTTCTTGGCAGTGACTGACACAGTAAATGTGTGTGTAATTCAACCAGAGAAATTAAATCGCATCAAAAAACAATTTATAAAAAGACAGAGAGCAATGTTAGAAAACAGAGGGTCATACTGTTCTCGGTATCTAAATCCATTACACAGTGAAGGAAACTGTATACAAATGAGCTTTCAGCGTGATGACAAAGGCGAAAGAGGGTAACGGATTTCATGTGGATTACAGACACGTAGCAGACTGCAGGAGCTGGAGAGTCATGTGAAAGTTTCCAGCATCAAGCTGCTCACTTGCTTTGCATACTGAAATATGCAAGGCTGAAAGTCAAACTCATTTTTCATGGATCTTTCTGGAAAAGGCAGCTATTTCTTTCTTTGCTTAATCTCTGAATGGTTTAAACGAAGTTTCAATGGTTTGTTGTCACTTTGAGTGAGCAGCTATTAAATTTCGCTGACTAAAAACAAGTCAGTCCAGCAAAATCATCTAAATGGCGACTGCGTTTGAGGGGACGAGGCTTGTTATGGCAAGATGATTAAATGCTGTAGTACAGGTGAATGGCGAGTCCAATCAGCATTGCGGCCAATGCGAAGAGAGGTGTGAGCTGCAGTCCCAGCACTGCCCAGGAGAGGGCGGCGTTCACCAGCATGGAGCAAGAAATGATGAACAGGCGTGTGATGCTGCTCCCGTGCTTCATCACCACAGACATCAGCAGGCCGTTGGCCGCCTGGCCGGCTACGATGGCCCACACGGTCAGCGAGTAGCCCTCCAAGAAGCCCAGCTCCCCCCCAGCCCCCGAAAGGTGTGCCACGCCATTCACCGCTACCCCAAAAATATACAGGAAGAGATTCTGCAAGCTAAGGGGTAGCTTCTGGGTCTTCAGAATCAGTTCAGTGTAAACGGCAGCCAGGCCTGAGATCAGGCAGTAGCTGAGCACCAGCAGGATGCCCCGGGCAGAAATATGGAGGTTGATCTTGTTGACGCCTTCTTCACTTGATGCTTCCAGCTGAAGGTTGCTATAGCTGTGGCACACCCCGGCCCCCATGAGCAGGCTGAGAGCCAGCCACTGCGTGGACCTTAACCTCTTCCTCAAGCAGACGCAGTACAGCAGGGCGGTGAAGGCAATCTTCAGATTGCTGAGGACCTGGTAGGTGCTTGGGTCCATGTGGGCCTGCATACGTACCACCAGGTTGTTGTTGAGGGCATAGAGGACGGCCGGCAGGGCGTAAGGGGCGGCCGAGGCCCAGGACCACAAGGCGTAGGGAAAGGCAGGCAGGTCACAGACCACCAGCAGGACCAGAGAGACTAGCAGCTTGGCCAGCTCGATGAGCAGCACGCAGGAGGAGGAGCTAAAGGGGACCCGCCCACCCACCTTGCTGAGTGCGATAAGGGGCGCGTGGGAGCCGTAAATGAGCACCGAGAGTAACAGGAGGACAGGCCATCCTGCTCTCCGCACCCAGTGTCTCCGCCCTGGTGCGGCGTCATCGACACCCACATTGGGGATCACAATCATCGCAATTATTTATTTACAAACTGACAGAGTCCTTAACTACTGCAGCTTGCATCATCTGACCCAGAGCACTGGAAATCACGCTGAGACTATGTCTGCAGAGCAGCGTTTCTCAATTAGCTGCCAGCGATACAAAGCAATTACACGAGTTCCCTTGCCCGACTTTCTAAAAGAAAAGGACTATTTAATATAATTGCTTTTGTAGAGGACTAATTCTAGGAGGGTTATAGGAAAGAATTTGCTTTTTTGGCTGAGTTTAGCTTCAGGCTCAATGTACAGTATTTAAAAATGTAAAAAAATATCCGGCAAGTAAACAAAGGTTTGTGTATCATTTCAGTTATTACTCTGACTGGACTCAAGGAGTTTTGTTTTTTCTGCAGATGTATGAAAAACACTGCAATAAAAACATTGCACGCATTATAATTGTGTAGGGATTACTTACATTTTGCCCCTAGTAATGACTGTTTATAAATTCAGCTGACTATATTTCTTCTAACACTTTAAATGAAAACCTAACATGATACCAATAGGACAGCGCTGTAACAATGAAGAAAATGGGGGGTAATCTGGTTTTTGACATGAACCTGGCTGTGCTTTCATCTCTGGAGAGGAAGGGGCTGAGCAGCACACAGTTAGCTGGACCTTCTCTTGGTGGAGTTGAAGTAGTCTTTGAGGGTCCTCTCAACATTGGGTACTTTGTAGTTTTGTGCCGCGTATATCCCTGTGCAGGTTCCCAGAAGCAATCCGAGGATTGCAGAGGAGCGAAGCTTCGCCACGACGTATCCAGCTAGGAATCCTTTCAGGAAGGGAGAGGACAGCACAGTGCTCCCCTAGAAAAGGAAATACCAAAGACATTTGACATTCAGGGTGTTTTCGAAGGCAATATTCAAACACAGAGCTTTTATCCACCACTGTGTGGCGCATTGCTACAGGTGGAGAGAGTCACCTGTGGTATTCCCGCATGGACTTCACTCTCAACCTGCCTCTGAATGTCCTCTAGCTGATCTTTCAGCTGTGCAAGATCCTTCAGCTGTCTTAGAGGATCCTGGAGCAAAACATGATTAAATAAAAAAACATAAACTGTATATTGTACACATACGCTATTCAGGGTGATCTTTTGATGACATGTATAAGATAAATTTATAAACGTATTTTAAAGTAACTTGCAGCACAGTGATAACGAGACGGTATCTGCTGTCGATTACTTACGTCTATTTTGAAAAACACTTAAAATATCGACTGCCTAACACATATGCCTCGGAACCAAATAATCAAGAGCAAAACCAACGTCATTGCAAATACTTATAAAAATTGTTGCGAATACGCCTCACATATCGGATAAGAAGCTGGTCGTAATTCGAACACGTGCTGTCCAAATCTACGTAATCAAACTGGTTTTGAACGAAGTAGAATTTTGCTTATTGATTTATTACGCGATTAGATGAGCCTTTTGGGACGTCACCTGCTGATGATCTCTAAGTGGACGCTAAGTTGAAGAACTTTGCAAACCCAGATCTGGGCGCCCCACAAACCAGACTCACCTTGCTATCCGCCATGTTTTCGGGTGTCAATGATCCTGCTATCTACGATCGATTACTCATGCCGGGCAAGTCGGAGTTACGGATCCAGCAGAACAGTCAGGGAGCAGACAGGACGTTTGGTGTCCGTGATGCTTGCCACTTTGCAAGATCATGTTTTTCTTCTCCTGTCCCGTGTTAACTGTTTTTTTTTATCGGTTATGTGCCGATATATGACTTTAATATATACAATCTAGTTTTACGTTCTATTTCAGTATTTGCCCATTTCTCTAGAATCAGAATATAAGAACATAAGAAATTTACAAACGAGGGGAGGCATTTCGGCCAATACACGCGATTATTACATTAATAACATTGTTAAACATACTGTATAGTTAATTTTCTTTCCTTTAATTTTGTAAATATATATGATAGTGAAAATATAGCCAACACTGAAAAGATGCAATTCCTCTTGAAATTGAACAAGGAAGTGTAAAATTAAAATAATGTTTCTTATAACGATAATGATTAGATGCACAAACAGACACACACACACATACAAAACTGGTAACAATGTCATTCATGCTCACAACAAACACGGTGCAACCACGTCGATTAAACTTAACTAAATGTTATTACTGCCCCGCCGTCTCATGGTGCAACACTGATCGATAATTCCTCGCTGATGAGCTTTGGGACGCTAAATTTTGGGTGCCTTGTTTACACCCAGTAAAGTTGGACTGTCCTTTCTTTTAATCCGCACTCATCCTGTGACCCTGGTTCTGACCGCGTGAGCTGGTCCCCTGTTGCTACGGTAACGCTGGAGGTGATTGAAGGATGCTGCAGACGGAATCTATTACGGAATGTGGGCGCGAGCCAGACACGACGTCTGGTTAAGGTGGACCAGCGGGAGAGAGGCTAGTAGCGCCGGAATGTAGCGTTCATATGCGTCTCTGTGTTCTGTGTCTTTAAATGGACCCCTGCCTGTTATTAAGCTGTAAATAACGCAGAAAGTTTCGTTGCTTATTCAACATTTCTGTAACTGCTGTCATACACCCCCCCAATTCCGTAACGTATATAAGTAATTTATGATGCAAGCGAGGGTATTTCAAAGAAGTGAAAAATAACAATGACAACAACAACGACAATAATAATAATAATAATAATAATAATAATAATTGTAAATTATTATAACTATTATTAGTGATGGAATGGTGGACATAATTTGTCACCCTAAATTATTAATTTCTAAAAACCATTATATGAGACTTTGGCACATATGTTTGGCATGGGACTGTCACTTTTTTAGCAGGGATGTCTGTACTCTGTGAGGTGATGGTGTATATATTTATTTTACAGATGGTGGTACAAATTTATATTTCAGGCTCACATCCTCCTGGGTTGTGAATTTAGGCACCGCTGGGTTGGAGTAATTACTCTACAGCTGGTATTAATATTTGTTTGAATCAGTGGAATTGCTTGGGGCCTTCAAGCGTAATTTTAAAAGAAAGGAAATACTACTCCATTAATCTGGCTAGGTTAAGTGGTTAGAAAGTGGATGGATTACTGGATAGAAAAACGTAAATTATTTGCGAGCCGGTGTGCAGAAAGACAGCTTTGTTCTGAAATCCTTTACGATGCAGCCCGAGTTCTTCCTATAGATCTCTCCTGCTTTTGTTCACTTCACATACAGTGACTCTTACAGCTTACAGATCTTCCTGCAGGAAAGTTTAGCACAGACGTGGATGTATTCTGAGAAATGTGTTGTTAGGTGATTTTTTTGCTGTGCAAACATCCTAGAATGTGCATTGCACAAATCTAGATGGTATATCCTACTACACACCTAGGCTATATGATATAGCCCAAATAACAAACATTTAGTGTAGTATGCATTAACCTTTAACATAGTTGTTTATTATTATTCAGAAGTATTATGTACTGTATATAATTGTATGCGCTATATCAGGGGTGTCAAACTCCAGTCCTGGGGGGCTGGAGCCCTGCACTTTTTTGGGTTTCCCCTCATTAAACTCACGAGATTCAACTCCTTGTGCTAATTACCACACAGCTCTTGACCAGAATCATTTGTGGTGGAACAGGGAAAGAACTAATCTACACAGGGCTCCGCCCCCCCAGGACTGGTGTTTGCCCCCCCCCCCATGCTATACAGTGATAAGACTGGCAGTACAGGACACCAGCATCACCACAAACACGTGAATGATACTTTGCAGTACAACAGCTATGATATCACAAGGCAATAGGCATTTCTAACTCTTATAATCTTAGGAGTTCACCCTTGCGTTTGTGCTCCCTTGCTGAGCTAGATGTCGTTGTGCGGCGCATGTCTGTACATGGTGTACCATAAGGCTCTTATTACTGACACTTACCACTTTCTGCAACAATTACACCCTATTCAAGCTGGGAGATTTGACTGCAGATGTCAGCCAGGCCGCCACACGTTGCTATGACAGGAGAAAGTGGGGCCTGTTTGGACCCAACTCTCTAATTAGAATTAGGAAAATCTGCTCCCCCATCTGTTGACAGGAGGGGGCGGTGCTGTTTTCCCTGTGTATGACACCGTGCTAGAGAGTGTGCCCTTCACAAACCCCCTCCCCCCCAACACCCCCACCCCATGTGGCTGCTGGTGTGATATGAAGTGCTGCCTGTATTTGTGTTCAGAACTGATTCTTATCCCAAATCTTGCTACCTGACAGACACATATTATGCCTTAAATTGAATGAAATCCTATTTACTTCCCCCACCTTGTATCAGCCTGGTTCCTCCTACCAGTTGTTGGAATGTCTTTTTCTGCCCCATTATTTCAAATGAGGGGGTTTCATCTTCCTCTTTTGCTTGTCAGTGGCACCTATGGAACAGAATCTAGCCCATTTCGAACCCTGAGCAACGACGGTGGCGGGGGACTTTCCCAAGAAGCCACGTTGGATGCATTCATGTTCCCGGGCATCCTTAAGGTACGGAGAGCCAAGGAGCAGCAGTAGAGGTAGGGAAGGGGAGGGGAGAGGATGAGGGAGTCAGGGGGAGTGACGACGAGAGCCGCAGGCATTATTAAACGCAGGCTGGCGAGGGGTGGAGACCAGAGTCGCGGAGAGGCAGTCGTGCAGCGCACACACGAGTTAATGCAGCAGTGAGTGGCAGGGAGGGAACAGAGGCAGGGAAGAAAATGGGCTTATTTTAGAATCCCTGGCTACAGCTGGACTGGGCTTGCATACTGTGTGAGACAGACAAAGATTTGGCCACGCAGACAGAGAGAGAGGGACACGGAGGGCTTTAGTATAGTTTAAATCTCCCCCCAGGCTCCAGCAGGCGAGAGCAGCGCCTAGCGAGTCGTTCCCATGCTGCTGTGAGCCCGGGACATAGTTCCCTGAGCAGATCCGGAGCTTGGTCTGGGATGCACTGTAGTCGACCAGAGTCGGACGGGAGCAGCCCTCAACATGCTGGGGAAGGACTACATGCTAGCCATCATCATAGTCAACTATGAGGGTGAGTCCATGCGGATGCCGTTTCTCTCTGTCCTACTGGATGCTCGCACCTTCGGCCGTCGCCTCTGCCCCTCTGTCGTCCTTTGAGTCCGTGTCCATGTGTCTGCATGTGGGAGTGGCCTATCCGTAATGTTTGTTTTTGGAGAGCCGCCGCGTCAGGGCGAGTGATAGGTAGTGTGTGTGGTGGTCATGTGATGCTGTCAGTTTAACCGAGCTGGTTGCGGGAGCTCATGGGTGTCAGTGCTGCATGGAGGCACGGTCGTGTTTCATGAGGTGTCCCCTCTGCCCCGGTCACCTTCCACTTGGAAGAGCAGGGACACCTAACAGGTGATGGCACCTGCAGGCGTAGCGCTTTGAAACTCTTTTTACCCCCC
>JABFEB020000002.1:18428364-18448866 GCA_019775895.2 Stomatorhinus ivindoensis | reverse complement strand
CCCCCCCCCCCCCCCCCCCCCATCACCATTGACAGGGTCAGGACATGGTGATGGTGCTGAAGAAGGACACGCTGAGCCTGTTTGACCCCTTAGATCATGGCTTGATCCACTGCCAGCTCATCGTCAACATCCGTGTGTGGGGCGTAGGCTGCAACAATGGCAGGTGGGGCAGGCGGAGCAGTGGCCTGGTGTAGCTGCCTTGGTGTGGGTGGAGGGATGTTATGCTATTCTGCAGAAAGCTGAGGGACATGAGTGGATGAAATATGGCTTTAATCCAAGAAGCAAAGGACTTTTCTCATAATACCCCAGCTTTACTGCTAGAGAGTGCCTTCTTGGACTTATTATATAACTAAATTCTGCTGACATTCAGCTCAGCTGATTTCAGACCACTGTGCAACACTCTACTCTTAATCCCTGCACATGCCTTTTTCCAGAAATAGGAGGGAGTGACCTGTAACTTCTGGTACAATGCTGTAGTATAGATAATTAAGATTGTTTTAAAGTACTTTGTTGTGTGGGCATGAGGAGGTTTGCATGCAACAGGCTGCCTGGAGCTCCTACAAGGCTCACCGTTGGCAAACAGGTTTTAGTAGTGGTGCTGGACAAAATCTATTTTGGAAGGCAGTGATACAGTAATGTGTTGGTGGTGGCGATCACAATGTTGACAATAGATAGCAAAGATGTAAATTCAAACTACATGGAAGAAGGTGGTGGTAGACTTGTTCTCTAACGTGGAACCTTCTGCTCAGAAGGCACTCAATGTAAAAGACAATCTAAAGCTTTAAAGAAAGTATCACTCCTGCAATATGGAAGTAATGAAGTATGAATGTTGGATGAGGTAAAGATGGAAATGGATTCCTTACAAGTTGACATCATGAACATTTGTGAACTCCGATGAACTGGACTAGGACACTTTCAGTCAGGCAATCATACCATTTACTACTCAGAAATGGTATGGCACCCATTGACAGGAAGGACATTGGAAAGATTGTAACTGAGACAACGCTGTGAAACACCAACTGATATTAATTTGATGTGACGTAAAATATAACAATTTTATGTCCCAAAAACTGATTAAAGGACCACAACTGATAAATAAGTAAATGAAGGGTTTTGTGATAATTTTCAAGCAGAAACAGACAGGATATATTACCAGTGTGTTCATGTTCCTGTTGATTGGAAATTAAAAGAGGATTTGGGAATGCTGGAAATACAATTGGCCAGTGGAGAGCAACTATTCAGCTAATGCAAATAATGATCTCTTCATTGCCAGTGTGTCATTCAAGGAGCCAGAATATTGTTGCTATACCAGGGTATCTTTAGATGGAGTTCACGGGAATCAAAATTTAAGATTATAATTTCAGTACCAAATTATGGTGGAGCTCAATTTGAATAGCATAGACATTGAGCAGGGAGTGGAAGACGTCAGCGGTTACTCATGATCAAACTCCAGCTGAAGCTGAAAAGGAACGCAACCCTTTTCTGGCAAGGAAAACATCACAAAAAAGTTTTTGTTTCTAAACTATTTCATAGAGAACTAGAGGAACCATACATGGAATTTAAACAAAAGGAATATGCAGGAGGAATCGTGCATGGATTGGTCACCAGGAAGGATCCAATGTAAGCAGTGAGACTGAGCTAGAAGAAGACAATTGTAGTGTAAGGAATACCATGCTCTGGTCCAATCGCAGGATTCAGCTGGGTTGTCAAAGGCAATCTATGTGTGGTCGCTTCTTACTCTTCTTAAAAGTTACCTAAACTTCTGATTAAACTGAATTAAATCTGACTCCTAACTCATTTATGATACATGATCACTTTGTAGTTCAGAGTTATTCTCGTTATTTCTAAATTTTTATCTGTGATGATGCACAGGATTCACTTCTGACTGATTAAGTGATGGAAAAAGATATTCAAATTCAAGGGCTGCATCCTTCTAGGGCTGTATTCAAAGACACAGCAGTGTGACAAGGCTGTTCCATTTTGAAGGCTCCTTCAAATGTGGTCTAGAAATGCGTCCTTCATATGCTGAGTTGTGAAGGATCCACCCAGTGGATCCTCAGACCACCCAACATATTTTAAACAAGATTCACTGTATAGCTGTAAGGTGGGTATGTCCCTGTTAGGTGATAGGAGCTGTGCTTAGTGACTCATAGGTAAGAGTGGGAACAGTTGGTGACCCAAATAGCAAATTGTACATAGGCCTGATTGTCCCATTGGATTAGGCTTTCTGTTTGACCTTCAAAGAATGCAGCCTACGAAGGTTACGCCTTCGGAGACCACGTCCTTTGAAGGTTACAGCCCCTGAATTCGGACACATGTCAGTTGTCTCATGAATTCTCTCCAGGGCAGACACCCACTTAAACGTGCCTGACTGATATAATTAAGAGTAGCTGCAAGGTACTTGTCAGTTTCTTTGATCACTTCAGCTCTGATGTACTTCAATGCATCTGATTGAGCCACTGAAAGGCTGCAAGGCAAATGGAGCCATTTGGTTCCAGTTTAACGAGTCCCTTTCCCTTTGTGTAAACTTCACTAACAGCTAACACTCTAATAGAATTGCAAGAATTAATCAAAACAATTAATTTTCTGGGCAGAACGTGTCACCTTTCAATTACGATGCAAAGCGCAGAGAGCTATGTGGCCCCTTGGCTATCTAACAACTATATCAAACCAGCAAAGCCGTACAGAAAGTCAGTATAGTGCATACCAATCAGAAGATACACACAGTACTAAATGCACAGAATACTAAGCCGCAGTCCCCCCTAAAATAATACTCAAAGTAAAAGTGTCCATTTAAAAATGTTAATAACCCGATCACAGATAGAGTGTAAAAAGAATTTCCTATGGGATACAACAGTGAGAATATTAGCATCCAATCAATCATCTTGCAGCTACTTATTGCTTATGAATGGCTTAATGGACAGCTGGAATGCTAGCAACAGGGTGTCAAGGTTCTTTGGCCAGAGAGAAAGAAGCAGGCAAGGTTTCTGTGTCTTTATGATGTGATATTGTTACTGTTTTAAAGCTGAAGCCATTGTACTAGCTGTACTGAGACCATACATTTAGCACAAAACACAAAAAACCTTTTTTTCTTAAATCTCTGCGTTCTGCTTGAGCTTTGCCTGACCTGAGTATCGGAAAAAGATACGAGAGGGAGAACTCAAGGGTTAAATTTGTTACATGCAAGGTGTAACCTGCGGTCGTCAACTACCCCATAGTAAGAATTAGTGAAAAGCAATAAGACAAGAAGGAACAGCATCATAAATGTGTTATAAATAAGGATAAAGGAAACCACTATATGTGTGACATAGCACCAGTAAGGAACATGGCACATGGGGAAGGAGCGAATGTTTAATTACAGCTGCCAGTTAAGTGTTAAGTAGTCTGATGGCCTGAGGGTAGAAGCTCCTTCTGAGCCTCTCGCTTCTCACTAGAGACACCAGAAGCGCTTTCCAGGCCTCGGCCTGGTAAAGAAGTAGTTGTTAGCATGGGTTGTGTCTCTGCTGATGTCGGCAGCCATGTTCCCGTATCGTTTGTTAGTGATTAAGTGTCATTGCTGACACACCACAGCACCCAGCATACACAATGAAATGTGTCCTCTGTATTTGACCCATATGTGTCCTTCAGGGGAGGCAAATCAGGAGGGAGGAAGGGATGGAATTCAGGGTCAGAAAGTCTGGGGCCAGCTTTGTGAATTCCTGCTCATTTTGGGAAGTTTGGTGGGTCTAATCAGTGCATTCCTCTTAGGAATACCATAGGCCAGATTGACGTTTAATCAAAGCACGTCTAAAATTTTCACTTAGGACACAAATGACCAGACTGAAATTATCTTTAAAAATCTGTCGCATGACTTTTGTGTGATGGCGATTGGAATGAGGACTCAAAAGCAAATCAGACGCCGTGCGCTGGGTTTATTCCAAAAGGCAAAATTGAAGTCAAGACAGTCTAAGTCGAAACCGGATAGTTCAGATGGTATCCAAGACAAGAGGTGAAGGTGTAATTCGGCAAACTCAGGTTGGAAAACAGGCGGTGGTCAGGTGACTCGCAAATGGGCACACATCGGGATAGATAAACTTGTGGCCTGGAAACAGAAGTCTGATCAGAAAACCAAGAATACTAGGAAACTCGCACAGAAAATGCTTAAACTATGACCGAGAAAACCTCATATCAGACATACGTGTCTCACAACTCAAATAGCGGTCAGTGACCGTGCATAAGAGATGAGAGTGTAGGCTCCATTGGGGTTCCCTGAATGTGTGGCACCAACCAGCTGGGATTCCTTGGGAGGCATGGTTGCTGCAGAGGGAGCGACATCAGCAGGGTTCCCCAGGGCAACTTGAGTGCGATGTTGGAAGATCACAGCTTCTTACTCTTCTGGGGATGGGTTAGGGTGGGGCTGTTTTTGGCAGCACTTCTGAACATTTTGCTGAGGGGGTAAGTAACAAGACCTCTGCCCCCATAGTGCTAGAGTAGGTCAACTTCTTTATGGCTGCGAGCTGCACAGATGCAAATATAGAACAGGTCAAGTAATGCCAAGACACTGTATTGGATTTTCATATAATGAGTATGTGTGTGTGGGTCAAACCCCTCCCCCCTTTGGATCAATGCTGTCTCTGTGGTCAATAATGGCTTTTGTATCATGCTGCATTTAGGGTGAGCTAAATGTTAATTTGGGGTCAACTGCATTTTGGTGTGGGAGAACAGAACAACACTGCCGCCAGACAGTAATTATCATCTGAACACATCTCTGATGACCATCTTGGTCTGAGCTGGGCTTAGTTTTAACATTTAATTTCTTTTTTTTTTTTAATTGCCACCCTTGAAAAACAGAGACAGGTAACCTATTTTTCTTTGTCTTTGATAAATTTCTCTGATATGCGATGTATGGCCTGAAGGTTGCATGGTTGCCTTTCAAACCTCACTCGATACTTCTTTCCAGTGTCTACCTACTGCCTTGCCATCCATCCAAGGGTTTTTCGTTCTGTTTTCCCACTCATCTGCCATTTTCAGTGCCCCATGGCCCAATGCCAAACTGACAGTGTGCTTGGTATTGGCCTGAGACAAATCTGCAACGGGGTAAACGCATCGTGTATGTCCCTCGCATGCCTGTGGAAAACGCAAAGCCTCCAAGTCATCCAGAGATTTTGTGTCTCTGAAGCTTGAGGAAGCTCTCTAGCTTCACTCTCCTCCCGGGATTCGTGTGCGAGGTCTGCATGCAGAGCAGGGGCTGGGGGGGCTGAACAATCTCCTTTGCTTCCTTTTCTTGTTGATGCTGGATTTTTGTCTCAAGTTAAGATGGAGAATATTGATGAATTTTGCCTTTTAGGGAGACGTGGCACTGTTGGCTGTGGAACCGTGTAACAGGGCTTCTTCTGCACTGTACTTTGGCTGCCAGACAGTCATTTGCTATTCCCTTTCAGTGTACTCTTGTTTCTTAATAATTTAGCATCCCCCCCCAAACTCTTTGTTTTTCTCCTGACAGAGGCATATTAGCAAGAGTAGTCTTAGCCCATAGATCAACCCCAACCTCCTCCCCTGGCTCAGGAAAAAATAAAAGTGGTTGAATGCCATATATACACTACCTTGTTGCTGGACGTGTTTCTGATTGGCTGATGAACGAGCATCATCACGGAGAACCAGTGACATTTTCCTGAGCAGTGGTCTACCCAAACACGCGTAAGGCCTCCACTCTGCCTTGACAGTGACTGTCCTGCAGAAAATGATTCTATGTGGATTATGATTATTTATAGGAGGCAGGCACCCCCAGAGGGGGGTGAGGGGTGGGATTAGCTACACGAGGCCTTCACTGAAACAGAAGATGACTTTTTAATATTGTGCCTGTTCCAAAAATAGGTGGCAGGAATATCCTTGGCAGGTGGAAACTCAAGACTGAAGAGAGCTGGCACTGTTTGCATCTAATTTTTATGGTTCCTTCCCACCACGGAATAACACTGCAAGAATGTCATTGCTCTGCTTAAAATGCAGTAGTATAAATAAAGCAATTCACCAAGGTTGGGCTGAAGAGCTGGATAGCTCACAGTTTTTTTTTATAATCATCCCTCTAGCGTTGCATTGCCTTACACTCATGCTCACACAGAGTTCAGGCCATTACCGACCTTTATGGCAAGGACTGAATCACAACCATCTCTGTTTTATGGAATTCGATATTGTACAGACTTTCCTAGAAGATTGCTTTGTGATGTGACATTGTCATTCATTAGGTCACAAAATCCTCCTCCTGCATGAAGCCCCTCCCCCTACTCCGCTGTTCACCGCGGCCTTTAGAGTGTCCCCTAGAGACTCGGAGTCCAAATGTCACTCAGGTGTCCCGGCCAATTGAGAAAAAGATCTGCATCTTTGATTGGTCGCCTTTCCCAATACCCTCCTTTTCAGCCAATCGAACCATAGCATTCTGGCTTGAGAAAAGTCATTTGTGTGGCAGCAGTTACTGACATTCGCTATGTTAGCCATGTAGGTGTAGCGCCTATGAAACATGCCTCCCGTGTGTCTGGTATGTTTCTCCTTATTCTGCTCCCCACCCTCTGCTCCTCAGAGACTTCGCCTTCGTGGCCTGTGACAAAGATACCTGCACACTCAAATGCCACGTCTTTCGCTGTGACGTTCCAGCAAAGGCCATCGCTGCTGCCCTGCATAAGCTCTACTCCAAGGTCAGCGGCGTGCCTCTCCTCCCACAATGCAATGCTGTGTGCACATCTGCAACACCCCTGATGATCTTTATGCTCACTGTAATTGCACATTGCATGTGTTTTATGTCATGCAATAAATGTATGAATGTATGTCACCTGTATTATAGCTTCCAGTATTGGACTGTGCACAATCCTCTTTATTTATCATCTACCCTTGCTGCCTTGTATTTCTTCACTGTTCACAATATGCTCTACTTCTTATTTGTCTGTTGGCATGGTGTTTCTCACTGTAGCAAGCTGTCCCAACACAAATTTCCACTGGCTTTGGTAAACATTCTGATACTGATACGTTAGTTCCACCTCCCTCAGAAATGCAAATAAGTCGGGTGGCTGTCAGCGGCATTCATATGCATGTTTACGGGATGCTATTGAATGGTTCATTTTTAAACTACAATAATTTTATCTTGGCAGCTCTTTTGCTGCTTAGCTACTGTTTTTCAAAGCAATTTGTAGTGCATTTATACAATTATGCACATTATTCTGGCTTTACAGCAGGGTGCTTCAGCAGACTTGAATCAGCAGCTATGTCTGCAACCATTGTGCTACCTCCAGCCATTATATAAGCAGGCTGCCCTTCTGGTGACACAGTGTGATGCAGTGTTCTTGTGTACATCCGTGTTTTTTTCGTACAGTTAGTAGCAGAAAAGGCCTCCAGGCACTCCTCTGTGTCTCGCTCGCTCACTGAGGAGGACATCTCCCCAGAAGACTTGCCCCTGCACGGTAACACCATGGGGGAAGGGGTGAGACCGTGCTGGGTGGGCGGAACCTCAGCTGATCATGTGATCAGGCCACAGTGCCACTCAGAGCGTGACCATTCAAGTTGAGAGAGTCTGGAGCTAGAATGAAAATGTTTTGGTGGAACTGCGCCTATGATAAAAATGTTAAAACAGGATTTAGGTGATTTTAAATTTTTAATTGAAGTAATTGAGGGTATTTCTAACTTACAGTTGAACCGGCCACTACAGGTCAGAATTATTTAAAATTTAATGACATCATTATTTGGTTTAAAAACTATTTCTGACAGACCCTTTTTCTATTTTTCTCTTTTAGATGTTAGACACATCCGTAACAAAGATCTGTAGAGTCGATCTAGTCTGACATCAAAGCCTTTGATTTAGAGCATTCGAGTGGGATCTGATATCTGCTACAGTTTCTCTGGTTTTCTGAGCTTGTGATTTGAGCAGAACTAAAATTTCGAATGAAATGCTGGTGTCCCCCCCCCTAAACATCACAGGGTCGTCAATCTATGATGCATGTTAAGGCAGAGCGACCACAAGCCCCATCGAGTTGAAGGGGTGGCCAGGAACAGGCCTAATGATATCTGCTGAGGAGGGCAGGGCCTTGGAGATCCTGGGTTAGCACTGAACTCACACAGCATTTAGCATCAGTGGCCCAGCAGAACTGTGAGTCTTGAAAATACGGGAAGGAGCGAGATGACTGGTTTAAAAACCAGGAATCACATGGAAACTCCATGCACAGACACTGCTGCTGGAACGACAATGGCAAAAACAATGCTGATTAAAACTGGTATTTGTATGATTATTTCATTGAAATCGAAGGATGACTCACACGACCACCATTGGCCTGTATATTTGCAGTGGGCTTCATGAATGCGATGAGGCATCGGGTGCAAAAGTTCCAGGTGCAGTACGTGGGGAACCTTCCGGTGTCACGGGCCATGGGTGAGTGCAGATTCGGGGAGTGGGTGGTGGGATAATTGAGCCTCTTAAATCCATGGGACCTTGGGATCCATTGCTTGTCATGTAGAAATAAACTGGACTCTTCAATGAATGAATTCGGTTCACACTTAAAGCAATTTGTCTTTGTCACATTTGTAGAGTACCATCTTGCCCTTGGTAATGACAAGCACCTTCCTCCACTTTACAGATGTTGCTCTCTCATTCACATCATATTTAAGAGAGACGCTGTGTTCAGTTAGTTAATGTTGAGGTCAACACTTTAGCAGTGCTGGGTTAGCAGACCTTGGGTCAGGCATTGCATTTCAGCCCACAAAGACACTGCCCACTCCCGTTTAGAGGACTCTGTGGTTCTCAGTGTCACTGTGTCATTGTCATCAACCCAGCCTTAATACAGCCAGCGTTATTTACAGTTGTTAGTTATTGGTCATTCATTGAAACGCAGCCTAGCTGCACTCATGCCTGATTGGCTGCCTGACAGCTGTATTCTGTCGTGATACACGATCTGCCTCAGCTGCTCATTGCAATGGACAAAAGCATCTGCTAACCAAATAAATGTAATGTAAGTGTAAATGTAATGTAAATGTAAATGAAGCAGGTGACACAGTTCACCACTGAATTTTTATTACTATTTACACATTTGAAAATGTAGTAAAGCAAAACCAGTTTTAATACGAAAACAGCCATTCTTCTGATAAGATGTTAAAATGCTGGCTTCTTGAAGGTCAAGCCCTTACCCATTACATCTGATCAGCTAAACATAAGCATATGCTGCCCTTAATTGTAACTACAATTATATACTTTGTGGTGTACCATAATTATATCTTAAAATAGCATTTGATATTTAATTACACTAAATTTATTGTGTACAATATTAAAATAAGTGAAAAGAGCTATGAATAAGTGTACCTGATAGTCAAAGAATGAAGTGAATGTCATTCCTTTCACCCGGACAGTGGGTGTATGACAATATAAGAGCAGAAAATGAGGTGGGCCAGTCCCGTAACAATTCACTGCGAGACATCACACTACATGCTCACTACGTCTTATTTTAAACAGTTTGTAAATAGGTCTTGGCATTTGACCAAGTCCAAATTAGCTAAGAGAAAGAAAAATCAATTTGCCTTTCTGTAGCGCATTTGTTCCAATTGATCTAACCCCGCACACACATACCTGTCAGACACAATCATTTTATCGTACAGCATCTCCCGCGATGAATGCTGAATGGGTGGGCCAGAGTTCCTTGCTGCCACGGTTGGTGTCCGTCAGCTAGGCTTGATGAAGCTGATTCGGTTATCTTATCTGTATTGCAGGAAAGAATGAACAAAGGGAGTTTGCCCCCTAGTGGCAAGACAGTTGCATTAACACTTTGATATCGTAACCCACCTTGCTCTTTGGCAGGCATGGACGTACTGAATCGAGCAATAGAATCCGTCGTGGATATCACAGAAAGAGAGGAGTGGGAGCCCATTGACATCCATGTAACAGAAACGACACTGTCGCTGTGGAACGGACAGGTCAGACCCTCTACAGACAGGGAAGAGAATGGCAGCACATGGGGCTAAACACATCTATCACATATGGCTGGTTATTTAATACATGGGTGCTGAATAACTGTTTGTTAACATGTATAATGTCCTGTTATTGACCATTGCTTTTTTAACATTTTTTACTGGAGGCAACAGAGTGAAAATGACCTTAATTTTTGCTACCCTTATCAGGGTGATGGGGAGCCCTTCTGGGAATGTCAGGTCCGCTACTTGACCTTCCTCGGGGTGGGCCGAGACACACACACCTTCGCCGTGATTGTGGATACGGGCACACAGCAGTTCGAGTGTCATGTGTTCTGGTGCGAACCCGACGCAGGGACCATCTCGGAGGCGGTGCAGGCCGCATGCATGGTACGCTGACAGGTGGCCTTGTAGCCCATCACCTTAGGGTGTCCCATTAATGGTATCAGATGAACTGGTGATTGTTGGATGTGCATGTAACTGCAAGCAAATGATCAATTCTCTTATATTTAATTAATTTTGACTACTTTGTTGGTGCAAAAGCTCATTAGACATTCCAAAAGCATGTGTTTAGGCTTTGATGCCTATGTAGAAAGTTCCATCTAAGATTGGCTTCATCTCAATGTCCTGGCTCCTCCCGCAGGTCCAGTATCAGAAATGTTTAGTCTCCCAGACGCCCCCTTTGAAGTCAAAAATGGCTTGGGGTGGGGCCAAGTTGAAGCGAGCTGCCTCCATGGAAATTTCGGCGTACGAGTCCCACTTCCACGGACCATCGTCCCCCAAGTTTGTTGGCTCCTCTGCTGTCAGGAGGGGCATGCTTTCGTTCCTCGAGACCTTCCGGAGCAAGCAGACGGCGGTGCCTGCGCCCTAGCTGGCCAGCGGAAGGACATGGGATGTGGCTGATGGGTGGGAACATGGTGGATGGGGAGGTTGGTGGGGGGTCGAGAGCTCGTAGAATGGGAAACACAAAACCAGCTTTTGAAGTACAAAGAGTTTTTGTATCCGATCTGTGGTGAACCATTTGGATTGGGGATGAGCGTTTGCCCTCATTCTGTCTTTGAAATAGGAGAGGCTTGGTAGCGATTAATTAGCATTTCTGAGGAAATTGTGTTTGTGGTACAGTTTTTAAATGAAATCCTAGGTGCTGTATCTGTCACATTCCATACCTCCTTTGTCCTGACTCAAAGCTAGAAAACAAAGAGTCTTTTAACGGAAAACTAGCAGAAGGTGTTAAAACATGGGAGAAGTCAAGGAATTACCAACAGATGAAGTGTTAAGCCTGGAAATGAGATCATAACCATGCAATAAATAGGATCATTTTTAAGTTACATGATAGGTATTCAGAAGAACTTCTAATGGTGACATTGAAATCTAAAATTAGCTGTTAATTTCGTATGTTTTTCTTAGCCTTGTATTGTAAAGGTGTTCAGCAGTTTGAGGCATCATGAAAAAGGAGGATGGATGAGGTGAGGTCTTTGACTCAAAGTAAGGATTAATGGTCCTTCCCTGGGAGAGAATCAAGTTTATGGAGCAGATGCGTATAATGCGGATTTAATGCATCGACATACTTCCTGATTGTGCAGCGAACACAGACTGCTGTCTGCAGCCTCTTGCGTTTCCTTTGTGAAGCAGGAGTGTCATTACCTATCTGAAAATGAGCTATATTTCTGTCTCATATTAGCAGTGCCTGCTGTTATATAAAGTTGCTCTTGAAACCCCCCCCCCTCCCCCAGCCCCATCCCACAATGATCTGAAGCTCCTTGGCTCCATCTTTTGCTGTGCGGAGGATCATAAATGACACCCATGCATACGGTAAATGGATTAATAACACGGCGGACAAGCAGATTAATTGAATTTTGAACATGTAAACCTGGGCCAAAATAAGCTTCCACTGCCATAGCTCTGTCGCTTGCTCTCGCCACGCTTTCTGGCAGCGTCCTTCACTTACCTGAGGACCACAATGCTTGTATGGGTGCTTACAGTAGCTAATGACGTTATGGCAATGCATCCTCGCGCTATATTATGTGAAGAACCACCTGATGTAACCATAATCTGATGAAGAAAAAGAACAGGATTGATCATCCATATAAACAGCACATGCTGCATGTTTTTTTTCTGACTTGGTAGTTTGGCTCATGGGAGTTTTACTTACATGTTCTGAGGCCAGAAAGAAAAATGATTGGTTCAGAAAGATAACCAGTTAGGTTGTACAGGAGGTGGGCCCAAGCGACTAAGGGAGGCAGGACCAACCAATCAGATGTCCTGGAAAGACTGATTTTGCTAACTTTCCTTCCAAAAATGAACTTGAGGTAAAATGAATCATGGGGCTGATCTCATTTGGCGAGGATGCAACTGATGTGCCCCTGATATTTGAGACGAAGCAAAACCAACATCCGTCCTTATGTACTTGTGTTCATAGTATTTGAACTGGTCTTCAGCAATGGAAGATGATGTAAAACGAGTACACAAGAACACAGGTACGGTCACATATTGTGATTCAAATGGACTGCATTTATATAGCTTCACCTTTGGTCCTGCCTCCTCTGCTACCGGATTGGTTATTGCTTTAAACCAATCATTTTTTCTTCTGCACACAGAAGATTTTTGTTTAAGTAAAACTCCCACAGCCACTAATTTGGGATTCTGTGACTGCGGTCTCTGCTTCATTGGGTTTGCCCCAGCAGCAGTGGAGTCAGGGCAGCATCGGGCAAGGCGGGGGGTGCGATTTGGGAAGGAGCACTCGGTACCTACCCCTCAGATTCGACTCTAATTCTGTACAGCTATTTAAATCAAATTAACTCAGGTCTCATTATCACTTTAAAAATAACAATAAACAGTGAAGGAGTGCATTCCAGCATGTAATAAGACTATTAAAAAAGAGTTTTGTTAAGGAAAGTTTGAAATGCTATCTTAAAACATAAATATGTGTTGTTTGTTAAATTTATATATATATATATATATATATATATATGCAGTGATTTAGCAGAAAAAAACAGTAGAATGTGCAGTAAATGCAGTTAATTTTTTATTTAATAAATATGCAGTTGTTGCATCATTCTGGATCCAAAATTGTGGTCTGTAATGGAAAAATAAACTATGAATTGCTTGAAGATCTGTCTCGGACATTTAATTTCACCCATTGTTCCTCAAACATGTATATGCATGTAATGTTGTATGGAATATATAAATACAGCTTTGTGAATGGACGATCCTGGGAGAATCTGCAGTATTAGCCTTGGATGAGGAAGTCAGGTTACTGCAGTGAAATGTCCAGCTGTGAAAATGCGAGATGGATGAAAGGTGCCAGTGTGGTGGATAATTGCAAATATCAAGTATGGAAAAGGTATTCCAATAAGACACACTCACATTTTAGGAAAACACACAAAAAAATAAGTGCAGATGTATTAATCTCTTTACATTTGCATTTTAGTCGTAATAAAAGATCATCTGTATAATTTCCTTGATCACTTGTGTCCTGACCGCTGGAAGCATGGCGGGAGATAAACACAGGAGTCCGGGATTTAGGGGTAAATAAATTTAGGGGGATTTATTTTAGGGGAGCCACAATCAGGAGCACAGAGAACACTAGTGAGGTACAGACATCAATGAGCAGACTGGGGAAAGACTAACTAAGAAGCACTTAAATACACAGACACTCAGGTAAATTCACCTAGCTGCAAGTTTTTGAACCAAAACAATCTGGGAACAAACCACTGAACCACTGTCTCTCCCACAAAGGACCAGAGACTCATAATGAAAGCTTCACTGAGGCCTACATTTTAGACAATTTTATTAAAACATGCATTTTTGTCACACCTTGCAGGCCACCTACAAGACACAGTGCAAGGACAAAACAGTGAAAATAATTAAGGATTTTACGCACCCCAAACAACACTGGAATTGGGAGAGAGCAAAAACGTGGACCATCTGGGGGTCCCTGAGGACTGATTTGAGAAACTACCCCTATGCTAGCTGTATTATTAGTATATACCACTGTTACCCAATTCAGTCCTTGGGGATCTGCAGACAGTGTATGTTTCTGCTCCCTCTGGGAGCTGAGAGGTAGCAGATATGTGGATTGTCTGACAGGAAGCGTGGACCATCTAGGGTCTCCGAGGATCGTTTAGGGATTCCGAGGACCGTCTAGGGTCTCCGAAGACCATTTAGGGACTCCGAGGACCATTTAGGGACTCCGACGACCATTTAGGGACTCCGAGGACTGTCTAGGGACTCCGAGGACCCACTTGGGAAACAATGAGTTGCTATAAAGCTGCATCACTTCTCTGTGCGGCTGTGTGCACGTGTGTGGATGCATGTCTGTAGCAAGCCAGTGGAGATACAATTAACAATGTAATTTATCACCTTAAAATGATGGATTTACAGGCCTGACAACTAAAGCAAGTGAACCGTGAGAGATGGAGGGATTTGACCACTACATCTATATGTTCAAGCCTCAGTGAGTGAAAAACAGGGATTTCACACGGGTTTCTGGTTAATTGTTTTTCTTTGGACACTGACCAACAAGAAATAACTAAATTCCTTAAATGTAATAAATTTATGATAGTTTATTCTTTGAAAAAGCATTTACAAAAATACAGAGAGTGAACAAGACACCAATAAAAGTATAGCAAAGAATTTAATTTCCAAATTCAAATTACTATTAGAATAAGTAGTTATTGGGAATGCATACAAGTCAAACACAGGCCAATGTGCCGTGCCTTTAATATTTCCACCACAAGTCCAGTACGGACAACAAAGGAGTATTTAAAAACCTCTTTAGGACAAGCCATTTACAGCTGCTGGCTGAGTTTGGCTCAAAACACACAGAATGAAAACATTTCAATATTAAAAATAAAACACATTCAAGTGTTCAACCAGAGACAGCACGTATTTATAATTGTGGCTCAGTTAGAATTTCATATCATTGACCACTTGTCATTTCACTGCAGGTTATAGTTCTGATATAAAAAAACAAAAATAATAATCCTTGAATATGGCAGCTTTAAAATTGCCCATAAGTGCGCATGTATGTGCCTTAATTGTGATGGACTTGCGTAAAGTTTAGAATGTACCTTAGCCTTGTTGTATATGCTGAGTAGGACAAAAAAAGTCCAAACATCACAAATCAAGTTTAAATAACGGATTAGGAGACACAAATTAGCTAAGACAGTTCTGCAAATAGCCGTTTTTCACGGGTTTCCGTAGTGTAGTGGTTATCACGTTCGCCTAACACGCGAAAGGTCCCCGGTTCGAAACCGGGCGGAAACATTTCTATTTCAAAATGCCACACGTACTGTTGATTTTTTTCTATTCTAAATATGCATCATATTTGTTTAATGTACTTGAACCGTTTATGTAAAACGGATTTAGGATATTATTTTTAACATCGTATAAATGCCATATAACCGAATTGGAAATAACCATTTGTTTGCTAAATTATAAGACTACTCAATGCGCATTGTGCCTTTAAGAAAATGACATGATACGGACTCCAGCACACAGTATTTCACGTGTCTAATACGTAGCACCTGATTGGCTTTTGGGCATTCATTGTATCACCGGATTGGTTTTTTGCCTTAGCAACGGAACGCCATTTTGAATGAAGGACGGGGGAGTAAAGAAGTCCGAAAGAGGGCTTTCTCACGGGAACGGTGATGCATTAAACACAGGTTTAATAAGATGATTAGCGATGGTGGACGGCCACTGGTGACAATCGAGCGGTTGATGTTGAAGCAGACGTGATCGGGAGGGATTTGGGGAAGCCTTACTTGCAGTAGAGGTAAGGTTGCAATAAGGAAGCTGCTCATTGGATGCTTCACAAAGCTTAGACTCAGTATGGAGACTCACGAATAATCCACATTCCTCACGGGGGGGGTCGTAGTTAGCCAGCGGGGGAAGCTGCGCCGCTTCACATGTTGTCCGCTACGAAGTGTCGCTGTTATTAATTGTGACGCATTTAATTTTCTGAATGCTTTCCTTCCTCTTTGCATGGGAATCTAACCCTTTTTTAAGTGCATCGAATGACCTGCCCTTTTATTGGAGGCCACCGTACCTGACTATGTGTGGTGGGCAGATGTCACCGAATCCCCCTCCGTTTTCACTGAGCTATCTGGTTGAAATATCTAACTAGTCAAATCTACAATGCAAACCGTTTTCTGTAAGATAGCTGAGTTTTAGGTGAGATTCAGTTTTGCTGGTAATGACCTTGACCCGGGCCTTGTTCGTTCGCTTTTAACATTGCATTGTAATAGCCTTTCATGTACAACTACATCCAAAATAGCAACTGCATTTATAATTAATTATTTTAAACTTAGCTTATTGCTTTGTTAAGGTATCCTGTGCTGTACAGTCCACTACCCAAGACTTTTGTTTGGAAGCATTTATCCCGGTTATGTACCAGTTACTGAGAGCAATTAACATTACTCATGCATATGTAGTCAACGTGTGCAAACTACTTATGTCTAGTGAGGGGCCCTACTGGGCCAGAGATTATTACTGAACCGAATCTAGGGAATTTTCAGACTTTGGATTTGCGTACAATGCCAGAGTCAAGGCATACACATTATATTGCTGTATTATAACCATTATTATTCAATTATTCGGATGAAAAAGTAAATAAACATAATAGCACGATTAACATCCCCCACTACTGAGGAGTCTTTTTCAGGTTCGGTGCAACTTTAATTTCCTGCCTTTTATAATTTTAGGGGCATACACTTTTAGCCATTTGTACAGATGGATATTTTCCTGTAGTTTTTTTAGGCTATGAGATGTAATACTGCACCCTTCTGGGATTTTAGCTAGGAGCATCAACATGAAAACCATTGTTATTATCTACTGTGATATGCATGCAACTGAATTGTCTGACATTCAGTATACAAAGACCTACCTAGATACAATATAGGTTCAAAAGCATTGGGACACCTGGCCATTACACCCGTGGGAACTCATGACATCCCAGTCTAAATCCTTAGCCATCAATATGGAGTTGCTCCCCCACTTTGCAGCTATAACGACTACCCCTCTCCTGGGAAGGCTTTCCTTGTGTCTGTGGGGATTTTTGCCCACTCATCCAGAAGAGCATGTATGAGGTCAGACACTGATGTTGGACATGAAGGCCTGGTTCATAATCTCCATTTTAGTTTATTCCAATGATGTTTAATGGGGTTGAGGTCAGGGTTCTATGTGGACTAGTCAAGACCTTCTCCACCAAATTCATTCAGCCATATCTTAATGGACTTTGCTTTGTGCACCGGGGCACAGTCATGCTGGAACAGAAAGGGGCCGTCCACAAACTGTTCACAAAATTGGAAGCATAGAATTGTCCAAAATGTCTTGGTATGCTGACGCATAAAGAGTTTTCTTTACTGGAATTAAGGAGTCTAGCCTAACCCCAGAAAATCAACCCCATACCATTATCCCTCCTCCACCAAACGTTACAGTTGGGACACATGTTCTCCTGGCATCTGCCAAACCCAGATTCGTCCATCAGACTTCCAGACAGAGAAGCGTGATTTGTCACTCCGCAGAACATGTTTCCACTGCTCCAGCGTTCAGTGGCCTGTGTGCTTCACGCCACTCCAACTGACACCTGGTATTGCGTTTGGTGATGTGAAGCTCACATGCAACTGCTTGGCAATGGAAGCCCATTCCATGAAACTCCCAGTGCACAGTGTTTGTGCTGGAGTTAATGCCAGAGAAAGTTTGGAACCATGCAGTTAATGAGTCAGAAGAGTGTTGCTAACTTTTACACGCTATGCGCCTCAGCACTTGGTGGTCCCGCTCTGAATGAAACACCGAAATTCAATGATTAAGAGGTGTTTCCCAATATTCTTGTTTATATAGTGTATCTAGATTGGTTTCCACTGAAATACTCTTAATCTGCAGTAATTTGTTCTTGGCACTGGGAATCCTGTTTTCATAGGCTTTCTTCCCTTGTGGATACAATTATGTCCTACAGCATGTCCTGCATGCCTCTGGGAGAATAATTTACAGAGACTGTTTCTACCTCATTCCGGCTGTAAACACACTACGATGATGTCGTCTAAGATGAGTCAGGCATACTGGATGTGTTTCCAGCAACATATCCGAGTTCTGCTTAACAGAACCCACACACAGTCTTGGGCTTATGAAGTACTCTGTCTCTGTTGTTGGTATAATTTTTTGTTAAACTAAAATGTTCCCAAACTACTGATTATAGTGGCATGGGAGGGTCTTTGAGCTCTCCAGCAATAACTGTAGCCAGTAAGGATGTTTTTTTTTTTTTTTTGGAGGGGGGGCACAGTTCTTTTGATTCAATTTAGCTAAAACAATCCTATTGATTCATTCACTAACTTGTAACACTTCCCATTTGCATAAAATGGATATGAAACACTTATGTTCAGATATGTCAAAAAATAGCCTGTTATTTAGGCTAGATAGCGCTAAGGAGTAAGCTAAAGTCCACCGATGAGTCATGAAAGAAAAATAATATTTGTTATTGGGTTATAGTCTCAGTTTTGGCAATGTTGTATTTTAGCTACTCATGTTTGTTTAAAAAGCAAACAGCTAATCACATAATCAGCTAACAAGTGAGAATATGGAAAGTCACTGCACATGTAGGTGTGTGTTTCAGTCACGACCAAGAAGTAAGCTGTGTGAGGTAGCCTGTCACTGACTCACTCACCAGCTCCTTCACTCCTTCAAATTGCTTGTTTTACGTCATGAGGCTGAACAAAGAGCTCTCTTGTTCATTCATTCATTCAATAACTGGTTCAGAACGACAGATTTGAAGGACTGACCAAGTTGGTGAGTGAATTGGTGAGCGAGAGAGTAGGTGTATACATTCAGTCCCAGGTTAAGTTTCCAGCCAATCATATGCTCGCTCACAACACGCCCTCTGTGCCTCATTGGTTCTTACTGGCCATAGTGAATGAGGGAAACAGCATTCATGTCAAATGTCTGAGGACATGTGCAAGAACAAAAAAAACTAATCTGTGCATGAAAGTGAACGTGAGTCGCATAAAGTTTTGCGTGTTGAACATCAACTTGTTAATTTAGGTTTCACCCATGTCAATAAATGTATTAATTTGTTTCATTGTGTGTTACGAATTGAAAATGATGAAACTGAACAGCACACAATGAGCATGTTACAACCCTTATCTTTACTTTAAATCTTGACCTGTACTGCTGTTCAGCAACAACTACTTAAATATCGTGATGCATAACGAATCGGCAAAAAAAAAAAAATAATAATAATATTGAATCAGGAGGTCTCTGTTAATTCCCTGCAAATTCCCACCGATCTGCAAATTCCCATTAATTGTTTTTAAATTTTATTCACATATTCTGGAAATCATCTTGCGACCCCCACTTTGGGAAACACAGTGCTACGGTATTGTGAACAAATGTGCAAATATAAAGCTGTCATTTTAATAATTATAGGTGGATGAATGAATAAATTTTTTATTAATCATTTTGTGCATTTTGCTCCCAACCCACACAGGCTTATAAAACACCAATAACATAACATTTTATCCGCTAAGGCATGGAATCTTTTATACGTCATAGCTTTATAAAAGCATAGGAGTCTGTTGTATGTTACATTTAGCCTGATAACTCAAAATACACGTTTTTCCATATATTACTTCATATTTTACACATAGAACGCATGAATTTGAAAAAAAGTTGTTATATTCTGTGAACAAAATGAAACGCCAGGCATAATTGTATGATAATGAATACCCAAAACGAAATTTATCCATAAAATGCCTTCCTACATTTGTCCTAGGCCTCTTCGATAAATCAAATCTCATTTTATTCGCAAACAGCTGACTGTTTCTGTGCTGTTATATCTTCAGACGTGCTTAACGTCCTATAGCATAACAGAGCAAGAGTCCTTGCATATTAATGGGCTGTTCTGTAGTGGTCAGTCTCTCCTTTGAGACACTTTTTAGTCGCCAAAACACCTGCAGCATAATCCAAAATTGGACAGACACACGACTGATATGGCTTAAATGTATAGTGAAACATTATACCTTTGGATTTTCATGATAGACCTCCCTGGCACTGTTTGCTGCATCAGTTAGCACTGCTTGTGAATGTACAAATATACGATGGTCATCTAGATATAGGACTAGATATTTACATGAATTGGTATAATCTAATGTGATTTGATCGAAGTTGGATCTTTTTACACTATTTTCTATAATGCATTATTTGTTTCTCCATTTTCCACACCAATTCATTTGTTCATCCTCTACCAAATTCTCACTTTCAAGGAAGTGCATTAGTCTTTGAGCATTAATATACTCTACTTATCAGAGTAATGCAGCTTCAAAGGGATCCCAGTGTCATTCTTTTGGTGATTTGGGGATTAGGTGTATTATCCTTTTAAGCTAAACAGAAGGAATTATTTTGCGTTGGAAGCAAATTTTAATAGTGATTTCAGCACTTCATTTGGCAGTTTGTCTATTGCCACTGTTTTCTTTGATAATGCTTAATGCCCTGGATCTACATCGCTGGATGTAGATGTCCTGCAGGGTGCTGAGTGTCTCTGATAATGCTTAATGCCCTGGACCTACATCACTGGATGTAGATGTCCTGCAG
>JABFEB020000002.1:18369115-18382078 GCA_019775895.2 Stomatorhinus ivindoensis | reverse complement strand
GTGCTCTGTGTGCCCCAACTCTTATGCTCTGTGTGCCCCAGCTCTTATGGTCTGTGTGCCCCAGCTCTAATGGTCTGTGTGCCCCAGCTCTTATGGTCTGTGTGCCCCAGCTCTTGTGCTCTGTGTGCCCCAGCTCTTATGGTCTGTGTGCCCCAACTCTTGTGCTCTGTGTACCCCAGCTCTTATGGTCTGTGTGCCCCAACTCTTGTGCTCTGCGTGCCCCAGCTCTTATGGTCTGTGTGCCCCAGCTCTTATGGTCTGTGTGCCCCAGCTCTAATGGTCTGTGTGCCCCAGCTCTAATGGTCTGTGTGCCACAGCTCTTTTTGGCCCCTCCCTGTTACTTTACATGGACAGCCATTTTGTAGCTGAATTTCTGTTGTTCCTAAACGCTTCCATTTTGCAATAATACCACGTAAGGTTGACTGTGGAATACTAGCAGGGAAGACATTTCACGAACTGGCTAATTGCGAAGGTGGCATCCTATGAGAGTAACACTTGAATTCACTGAGCTCTTCTGAAAACCCATGTTTTCGTAAATGATGATAAACCTGACTGCATGGCTAGGTGCTTGATTTTATACCTGTGGCAATGGGTCTGAATGAAACACCTGAATTCAGTGGTTAAGAGGTGTGCCCTAATACATTTCCCCATACAGTGTATGTTTGTTAACAAAAAGAAAATTAGTACATTGAAAAAATACCTAGACTTTAATAATAAAACATAGGTTTTCTAACCATTAACTATGATTATGAGAACAATAGTTTGCATTATTTGGTGACACTTTACATTATCTGCACCTTCATAATGCTTTTACATTGCATTCATAAAATGTTCAGTACACCTTCATAATGTATTCATTAAGTATTCATAAAACATCCTAACATCACTTAACAGCTGTAATATATATTAGTAACAAACATTATATAATAGTAACAAACATTATAATTGTATAATCATGTAATGTTTGATATTATTGTATATTAAAGCTGTTAAAGGATGTTAGGATGTTAAGGTGTACTTGAATGCTGCTTATGAATGTTCTATGAATGCATTATGAAGGTTCACTTAATGTAAAGTGGTACTAGATATTTCTTCATTCTAAATAAATGTCTTCCTAATATAAGAAGACATGACTATATTCACAGGAATATATATATATATCTTACATGAAAAAGGAACTGAAACATGGAATGCTCAGCAAAATCGTGATTTTGCACCATATAATTTAGATTAACCACAGGATGCATTATTTCCTTCTAGCATAGAACTTTTTGGTGCTTTTATCATTATTTTGTACTTTTGTAAGATGTAATATTCATTAACTTACAAAGAGAAACAAAAAGATTTAAACAAAGTAACATTGTATAGCTCTACTTCACACATCAACTTCAAATTACTGATTTACATTTTGTCATTTGTAAATATTCTAATGTACATCTTATAGATTTGCCAGTGTTATGGATTAATCAAACATTTACTACCTCTGTTAATACGTTAATAAGTTTCCAGCAGCAGAAAAACGTACAGCCCAAATTTCATATTGACAGAAAAAAATAGCTAACTGAGACAGTGCTATTTTATCCTGTCAATATCTCCGTGGTGGTTTGAGTTAAGTCAGAATAGGTTGCAAATAACGCAAAAATAATGTTTCCTTAGATAGAACCCATTGTTATGTCTGCAGAAGGCTGACCATATGATTAAAAAAATTCTGTTAATAATATTGAAAATACAATAAAGCGGTCCTGGAGGCTACTAGAGGGGTTATTGTTGTTGTGCGAACCTTGTCTCCGCTCTAGAGCAGCTTTTCCTCACATGGTGCTGCAGAACTGCCCAGTCCACATTTTTGCTCCGACAACCAGATTGGAAGACATTGCTTTAGAGGGTTGATTTATGAAGTCAAAGAGCTCAGGAGCCCAATGGCCCCATGGCCCCATTTGAAACAGAACATTTTCATTTAAAATTCTAAGCACATGGATTGGATCTGTGGTTTGGGGAAAACAGAACTCAACACACTAAACCCAACTCATAACGAACTTCCTGTTTAACGACTTTGAAGTCCAAGATGTCAAATGTCGCTTACCAAAATATCTAAAACATATAACTCGAAAGCACCCCAAATGTATGCCATTTTCTCATATTAACGTTAAATATTAATTATAATTTTCACAAAGTATAAATTCTGTAGTGGAGAATGCATAGAAGTACTGTATGAAGTCAAATTCAAGGCAGAAATGTGCAACCGATCGCACGACTTTCTCTGGCTTCACATGCATTTACATTTACATGTATTCATGGATTTAGGTGGCACGAAGATGGCAGTAGTCCATCAGCTGGAGATGAAGGAGAACAGGCTTACCGTTGCACAGGAAGGTCAGGAAAGAGACCACAAGCAGGATAAACATCCTGGCCGCCTTTCAGAATGAGAAAGATCAACGTCCACTTGGGTCGGGTACACTGCGGGTAACTGGATGTCTGAGATGATTCAGTCCTCATCTTCTAGCCAAAGCTACTTCTCCTTTTCTTCTTGATGTTGGGAAACCAATACTAAAGCAGAATGAAGACAGCATGCGGCAAGAAGCATGCAAGCATGCAACTGAGGTATGCGACACGCTATTCAAGGGTACATTGGACCTCAGGGCCACAGGTGGATTTCAGTAACAGTTTATGTACATATGCGCTTTGACAAATAAAATGCATCTAATTACAATGTGCTGTGCTGTGTATAGTCTTAGAAGAGGGATCCATCTATCTTCAATCAATGAACCAAACATGTGCCAAAGACCAGATTGTCTGTTGTGTATTTTCAGAGATTTTTTTACACCAGTTTTACATCAGTCCTTTCAAACACCGTTTGGATGAAACAAGCACATCACTGTGCTTTACTCTGACAACTGAATCCTTCTCAGTCTGAGACCGCGGCAAGTTATGACAGAGCTATGAATGAAAAACTTCTTTGATGTTTGCAGACCTGAAAACCTCATGATTGAGTTTCTTTGTGAAGATTTTGGATTTGAATTAATTGGTGTAAAAGTATGTGCCATTAGTTTAAAAAGTATCCTTTTCAATCATTTCAGCCTAAGGGTTTTTTTGTCCAAAATTGTGAATCTGATCAATTATATAATTCTGCAGAAATCAAAATAGTTTTTATTAGGTGTCTGTTACACTGCAACTACCCAAAGTCAGAGTTCAGTGACTTTCAGCTTTCCACAATGTGCCATATAGGAGAACATGGTACTGTGACGTAATATGGTAGTTTTTTTTATCTCCTGTGGGCAAATCCTCTTTTTGCACACTCCATCTCAATCTTCATGAGGTATCCAAACAAATGCAGGTGAGAGAAAGCCTGGGGGATTTGAGGGCAGGGTCAGCCACCTGTGGCACCCATGGAGTTGGTGGGAGGGGCTTCGGTGAGGTCGTTTTCTTGCAATATCTTTGTAATGAAAAGTTATTGTTTCATATTCCAGGTATTCCTTAAATAACATGTTTTTATATCACTCCATTAAAATTTTTAAGTTATCTCTTGTACTTTTTAAGAAGTTGTAACATTTGTATTACTACCCCAAGCTTTCATAAGTGGGACAAAAATGACCCACATGCATTTCCCGTACAATTTCATGAGATCCTGTGATTCTTATCAATCGTGGCTGTCAGGGATATATTTACTGTGGACCACACACCCTAAGTCAGAAGTGTCACCAATCAGGAAGATTATCTTACATGGCAAGACCTGATGCACGCATCCCATACGCAATAGATGGGATGGTTTACACAGGGAGACAATGAAGGGAAGAAGATCAGAAGAATCGGGGGGGAAACACTGGCAGATATGCAGTAGATTCAGAAACACAGGTCGCAACATCACCTCAGATAACTTTTTCACCAGTGTGCCTCTTGCGCAGCATCTCCTGGAAATGGATTTCACTAATGTGGGGACTCTATGACAGGTGCCATCCCTGCTCTGATGAAGGCTTCCAAATCCAGGGAGATTCACAGCACACAGTTTTGTCAATGGCAGCATTACCATGGCTAGCTATGTCAGAAAGAAAGGAATGGCTGTTGTCCTCCATAACGCACCACGATAAAATGGTAGATGAAAACAGCAGAAAGAAAAAACCCAAAGTGATCACATTCTATAACAAGACCAAGGAGGTGTTGACACCATGGACCAGATGGTTGGCACCTACAAGCGACAAACCCTGAGGTGGCCCATGGTGCTGTGGTACAACATCGTTGACATCGCCACCCTAAATGCCAAAACCTTTTTCACCACTCAGCACCCTGAATGCAACAGAGGTATCACCAATGCACGACACCCCTTCTGCCAGGAGCAATGGTGGCTTAAGGGCCTTACTCAAAGGCCCACAGATGTGTGACTATACTGTGAAGGCCAGACTGGAACTGACAACCTTTATATTATAGACACAGAGGCTTAGTCTGCAGAGACTCACACCACAAGTCTACACAAGCAACAGTAATAGGTATCAAAGCATAAATGTATTTTCTTTCCATGGTGTACTGGAAACAAGGCAGTGTTTTTAATTCCATGCTATATATTTAGAAAATACTGCATTATTGTTCTACTGATCATCTGAAAATATGTTTTTTATTATTTTAAAAAATGTTTAAAATATGCAATTAGAAAGGTCTTTATGCACCAAAGGGGACAAGGTTAGGTTTTGGTGGGGAACAAAGAACACAGTACAAGAATGTAATAGTAACATTATTTATTATACTTTTTTATAATGATTCATAGAATACTAAATTCATACAAAATACAGCTGTAAACGTTTTAAAGACTTTGGTACCACAACGTATATGAATGTCTGTGTACTATAGTATGGAACATGCATTGTGCATATTCAGGTTTGCTAAATACCTAGTGTTTGATCAACTTTTAGTACCTTGAGCAGAGACAACGAAATTCTGCCTGAAATTAATGGACTGATATCTTTAAAATGAGCTAGCAGGAATCTGCTTCCTAACTGTAGCATTGTGCCCATTAATACAGGCAGATTTATATTTCAAACTTTTATTTTCACAAGGCTACAAGCTTCATCCCTGCTGGCATCTAAACATGCAGCCTTAAGACTTGAACAATTACATGTTTATTCTGTATTTTAACGCCATGTTTGCATTTGTTTCACATAGCGAATTAGCATTAATTTACCTTTTAGCACTTTTGGTATCACTGAAAAAAAAAATTGTAAAAGTTTTCAGAATGTATCTACTACATTCATGAAATCATATTGCTACATTGATGCAGTGTTGTTAAGAATATAACAAAAATGTTATAATACAGTTTAAAGGAGCACAATGCATTAGCTACCATGTCAAAATAAAACATAATATTGAATGTTTTTAATATAATACAATGAAATTCAATGTATAACGTAACATAACATAAAATATCACTAAAAATAGAATCTTGTGGTAAATAATGATGCATGCTTAGTTTAGACGACTTATGAAACTGTCGAGGCTGGGTAAATTGTTGCATATTAATTTCAGAAGGTGCCAGAAAATATTTCCATGGGTCTCAGCCTGTAAAGCATACACTTATGTTTATTACGTCAAATTGGATTTCAGAGCTGCCGTCTCATGAAGGTCACAGCACTGATGGATGGAGGCCCTCTGTCAAATGGAGGATGCGGACAATACTGTCAACCCCGGAGAGGGTTCCTTTAAGAAAAACACCAAGTACCACCAGTGACAATAGAATTATCTTTATACAACTATACTATAATGTGAGTAATAATCTCTGTCACTCATCCCCTGCATATGATGGTAAAGTGCAAATTTGCAACAGCTATTGAGTTATTGCATTTCTCCTAACACAATTCTAAAACTGACTGACTGCTTGTTAAAGTACCTCCCAAAAATCGAAGCTTTTGAAGGCATATTTTAATGGGGATACTGTTTAAGGCGTAACTACTACAGCTATGAAAAACACAATAGATTTACATGCTACATGATAAAAAATCCCTTTATACACAGAACTCATAAAGTAGAAGATAACATACTTGTGTCATATTTACATTGTCATTAAAAATCTAAATTCTTGAACAATTGGCAGTGATTGAGCAATGTTCCAAGGCACTTCACATTCATTTAAAATGTACAAATTTGGCACTATATCAAACCTTGCAAGATTTTCTACAAAGATGATATATTTGGTGCTTATGATGCTATTTTACTAAAAGGTTGGTTAGACCAGATAATTCAGCTGAATAGCTAAATCCAAATAGGTATATACCTATGCATACATATACACAACATATACTTGAATATTAAGTAACAATGATATGGATCAAAATAGCACAGGGTGATTTCAATGGGAGCCCTGTGAAAATTATACTGAAATACGTAACTGTGCTATTCATTCATCTATTTATTAGAAATTTTGTTATTTGAGGACAAGACATTAAAATATGCACAAGGTTTTGTACATCCATGTGCTACTTACAATCAATGATTATATAGCATATCACCCTATATATTAAGATATTACATGAATTTTGTGAAATTTCTCAGCAATGTACTCTGGGTCTGAAAAACTGATGATTGGTTACATTCTCTTTGACCAAATATTTGACCTATTGTCCGTATTCCTGTAGTGCACAATGGATTTAAAAATAATAATCATTATTATTATTATTATTATTACTGGGGAATATCTGTAGTTGTAGAGGACTCCCCTGAACAGGCGCGGCCTGCCCAATGGATGATTGCCTATGGCGCTATTTGATTAGGGGTTGTGACAGAGCAAGCGAAAAAAGTCTGGAAAACTCTGTAACCTTCCATGACGTTGCTATCATTCACACTAGTTTTAATATTTCAGTACTCTTATTGTGATACACATATGAGCTACATCTGGAATATTATGTATCTTTTTTTTATTGTGTCCATATTTTCCTGCAGAATTGCACTTCATCACAATTGTAAAGGTTTGCTTGAGATCCAGGAAACCATTTACCTTAAGCCCTTCAAATGAATCTAGGTCAAAATTCAGAAGGAAACCATAGTTTTCATCTGTAAGTTGTTGCAGTAAAAGCCAGCGTGTAAAAAAATACAAAGACCAGCTCTAATTACACACTGGTATTAAAGGACAGATTTAAATAAAGAGCCATCCTTAAATAAAGAGCCCTGCAGAACTGCAGACATCCTTACTGCGTAGACAGTATTTGGAAACATAGCCCTCTGCCATTTCAGTAGAACATGCCTTTTTTTAAGCAAGCCTACATTTTGCAGTGCATTTGCTTCTGGGACAGACACTGGCTTTGGAGGCTACAGAAAGCTTTCCTCCACGTCTGGGGTTGCCTTGCCCTCTGTCAGGTCCTTTTCCTGACTGTCGGCGTCCTTCGTGTCCTCTGGGATGGCTACTTCAGGGATTCTACAGCTGTCGTCCCCCACAGGATCCTGACAGCTGGAGAAAGATAAAACATCCATAGTTGTGGACTCAGTCCCTACTGACCCAGTTCAATATATTGTTTTACTATTTAGTATTTGAGCCAAAAAATAAAAGCATTAGTTTGGAAGCAGTTCATAAATATGTATATTTATTCCCTGTACTGTAGTTTTTAAACATCATTAATAACAGAAGCTTATGCACCGGTTGCCACTTCTGGTTAAAAACTAGTTAAAAAAAAACTCATTGTTGTCGTGCAAATGTATTGAATGTTTTGTTGCTTAAAAGAAGGAAGTTTCGCTCCTGGAAGGTTATTGACTAAGAAATACCACATAGTTTTTTTTTATCGTGGCCACAATTTTGACACAAGAAACGATATTCCACGTAATTACTACACTGTAACATTATCTGGTCGGATTGTGTTACTTGTCTTTTTTGAGCACACACACACACACACACACACACACACACACACACACACATATATGTATAGAGAGAGAGAGAGAGAGAGAGAGAGAGAGAGAGACAGAGAGAGAGGGGGGGATAGTTTAACTAGGCCTCATAAAATTTTAAATTAAACTTTAATTTAATTAATTAGGTAAATTATTTAAGTGTGCTGGTGGTAAAATTGGCTGGGGTGTCCTTGAAGATATATTTATGAACCAAGCCTGTGTTTTTTTAGCCATGCAACAAAGTGTCTGTTACTTTTGGAAAAACAGAAAAAGTTTGCGTTCCTTTTTATTGTATGACTGCTTATCAGTGTACAATCTAATGATAAACAATGTTTTTGTCCGCAAATATACACTTTCTGTCCAGATAACTTAAAACGGGAAATTCTTCAATGACTTTTGCACAGATCTGCATAGTGTATGTAATATTCTTATCGCACATCTGGCAGCCGAGCGTTGGGCAATGGTGGAAGAACCCTCTTTATTTAAGCTCAAGTCTCCTTTTTCTAGCACGTTCTTCACGCAGACTTAGACTGACGTCATCGCACCCAGACGGTAGTCAGCCATCCACTCCTTAGCCATACCTCAAGGGACTTTCAGGGGAAGTATCGCCTTTGTCACAGACTTCCTCCGGTTTGGGATCCGGGATGGGGATGATGTACTCGTTGTAGGAAGCTGTGGCCTCTTCCCCCTCGGCCTCTTGCCGGACGGCCTCAGCAGGCTGGCTTGGGAACAGCGACGGTCTCGACAACCTGGATTTAGTGTGTGTCACGGCAGGGTGATCACTCTTTAAGAAACTCTCGTTCACCTGGCTGTATTTCTGTTCCGGGGAAGAAAGAGGGACATATCTGTAGCCAGTAGATTTCCCTTCTCCAGCAGGGATGCATTAGAAATGCAAAGTACGATACCTTTTTGTAGCTGTCAGGCAACATGTTCCCCATTGTGTGAACCAAAAACGAGAACTCGGGTCTCTTCTCAAACTTTTCGTCCCAGCATTTCCGCATTACATCATAACTGGAAAACATGGTTGGGAATAAATAGCTTCACCCCATTTCTGTTATCTTCCAAATGTAAGATACCATGGCTATAGGGACGAGCCAGAGAGAACCATGGAAGGAAAGGGAGGAAAGGAAGGGCGGGACGTACATGACGTCAGTGGCATGAGAGGGCTTAGTCATCCTGTAACCTCCCTTTAGCGCGCTGTAGAACAGGTCGTTCATGGGGAGGTCGGGGTAGGGAGTTCCTCCTGGCAATTGGCAAGTGTAACAAACGTAAAAACAATTAAGTTGAAAGGGGAAAAAAATCAAAGCAGGGAATCTTCCAGTTGTTTTTATAATCTTATATGCAGGCCTAGATTGAATTGCACAAACAAACAATATGCTGCCTGCCCCCCTTGTTTCCCGGCCCAATTTGAAATTAGTCTTTTGTTTTTGGTTTGACCCCTCATGGTCCTTTATTTTGTGCTATTTTCGTTAATAAACCCCTTCTGTTCCCGTGAGCTGCAAGTGCAAACCTGTCCGAATCCATGATAAAGGATCAATTTTTATATTATGTATAAGATTTTGGTAGGAATTTTTGCTGAAAGATAAAAAGTCTTCCAGGAAAAAAGACTTCCAGGAAATTAAAACATTTTGAGTAGAACCCATGTGTCCACCACAGCCCATTGGTATGGTTCATACCCCTTTAAATGAATAATATACTTGCCCAAGGTGAAGATCTCCCACAGCAGGATGCCATAGGACCAGACATCGCTCAGAGTGGTATAGAGGTTATGGAAGATGCTTTCTGGGGCCATCCATTTCAGAGGAAGGAAGGTCTAAAGGTACAAGGGTACAGGCCTCCATTTCCACATATTTGCATTTGCAGAGTTGGGCACTTGATGATAGCCAATAGCAGTGTGACCAATAGTTTTGATACCATTACTGTAAAGGGCCTCAAGTGGTTCAAGTATCATGAAAGCTCCAACTACTGCAACCTTGAGGAAGTGCTAGACTGTAACATGTGTGGCTGCATACACTTCCTGTGACTCATTTTTGCAAAAGCAAGTTGACCAGCACTTATATAAATAAATTCAAAGAATGTTCCAGTACTGAAAGGACCAGTACTCACACTGCCCTTGGAGATATAGTTGGAATCATGCATGATGTCCCTGGCCAAACCAAAGTCACAGATTTTCACCAGTTTCCCCTCGCAGATCAGGACGTTTCGAGCCGCAAGGTCACGGTGAACGCACTGCAGAACGAACAGGGACGTCTTCAGCAATCAGATGTTTAGCACTCAAAGCGTTAAATGCTACATTATTCACTGCGTGATTTAACACAATATATATATATATATATATATATATAGCCACTACCTCTTTTTACTTGGTTTTGTCCCAAGCAGACACTTAATTATTAAAATGAATGAATGAGATTGATGAGACAATGCATGGAATATCATAATAAATTAAATGTTACATTTATTTACAAGAGTTAAAAAGAAGTGTTAGAAATGTATTTAGGGGAACCAAATTAGCTTGAATAAGTATAATTTTCATTTAATTTGTGTGCCTCGTGCAACAAATGAAATATATTTATCTTAAATAAGCATTAAAGAGACTTTCAGTAAATTTCCAGGGTCTGTGACCTTACATGTAAAGAATTACACACAAATTACTATTGTAAATTGGATTTTGGCTACATTCTTACAAATAATTCTCAAAATATAATAGCAATCAGTAAATCAACAGAGGTGGAGATTTCAGGTCCACAGAGTACAAATCCAGACCAAGTTTTTGTTGCAACGAACCGTTGTTAGAACTATGTTAGCAACTTGCATGGTTCGAACTATGTAAGTACGACGCAGGTGTTTCCCGAAACCATAGTTCGAACAAACGCTCGCAAACACTGTCGTTAAGTTGCATAGTTCGAACTACAGTTCTCCAGCTGTAGTTAGAAGCTTAGTTCTGGGTAAATAGGTCAGCGATGGTGGAAAGTGCAGTCTAAGAAGGGTATGGCCTCCCTTTAAGTAAGAAATGTAATAATCTTTAGTACCTAATAAGGAATAATTTAGCTCTACAATCACATATAATGTGAAGTTGTCTGGAAATGTAGTTTTAAACGTAATTGTCGTGTGGGTCTCCTGTTATAAGTACGCTATAATTGTACATTAGATTGATGAAGTCAGCAACTGTCTGTAGTGAGCAATAGGAAGAATTCTCAGACTGCAGAGTATTTTGTTAGCACAGGGGTGTTTAATTTTATCCAGAAAGGGCCGTTTGGCACGCAGCTTTTCGCTGCAACTCCGTGCTTGGAGTAGCACGTAGAGGATTGATCGACTGAAGAGTTTGCACAACTGGGTTTGAAGAACTGACCGAATGGTTATCCCAAAAAAAACCTGCAAACACACCGGCCCTTTCTGAATAAGACTGCCCACCGCTGTAGTGGCATATGCTGTTAGTGTTTATTGCTTAGTAAAGGATGTTGTGTACCCTGTGGTCATTGTACCATACGGTACACTTCGCCATATATAGTAAAAAAATAGAAATAATTAAAAAACATTAATAAAACAAAAAGAAAAGAATAAGACCAAATAATAATAATAAATCATTATCCCTTGAATGTGTACATGTGTGCATATATATATATATATATATATATATATATATATGATTGTTATATATTTGTATGATATTACACAGCACAGTTCACGAGTTTTTGTACTTGACTGAATGTGAAAGTTACACCATTGATATTATAAAGTTTAAAGGTTAGTTTTTGCGCACAACTTGCAGACCAATCATCGCTGGAACCATTGTAGTTTCGAACTACAGTAATTAAAAACTAACGTGGTTCAAATTACTGTGGTATGACAGTTTTGTCGTATTTTGGATGTTGATTTTTTTGAACTACCATAGTACGATGCATCATTAATGCTAACTTTCGTCATTGTTTGGGAAACAAATCCCAGTTCAGTACCCTGTGACTCTTTATACTCAACTGATTGGTTGAAACAAAATCTTGGTCTGGATTTGTACTCTCTGGACCTGAATCCCCCACCTCTGTAAATCAATAAAAATGAAATTAAATTTCATATTGTCACGGGTCAGCCAGTACAGAAGCTAGTTTCTGCACAGGTCTCCCAGCACCAGGACTCATGGAAAATCATGTTGTAACGTACATTTTTGGCTGCCAGGAACTCCATCCCTTTGGCCACCTGGTAGCTGAAGCCCACCAGGTCTGCGTAGCTCAGGATGGGGGAGTCACTGATAACCAGGGCTGCGTCTACCCTCTCCTGGACTGCAACCCAGAAACAAAGCAGGACGAGCTTCATTGGATCTCACAGTGAAAACACCAGCTGAACTGTCACTCACTACATGTATCTTTCTAATAGAAAACACAAGACTAACATTGAATTCTATATCTGTATATAATGTATTACAGTGTATAGATAAATTCTTTCCTCTGGATATTTATTTAAAGTCCTTTCCTCAGGCTCAAAAGCTATATATGGTCTATGATATGTATGGTCTAATGTTACTTTGTTATTACTATGAGGGCAAGGGGCAAGGTGGGGCTTTGGATGTGGAGTAAAGTTGTAGTTCAGTCCCTCATTAGCTGTTTCTTTTTTTACCTTGTCCCTGGTAGTTATCCTGCTGGTAATGCGTTTCATATGCTGACGGCTCTATGTCAGCGTACTTGATGCTGTCATTCAGCTCCTGCATCGGCACGTACTCCATGTTGTCATCCTTGCTCATGTCCATGTAGCCTCCGTCACATTCACTGCTGAACGACATGTAATTGTCAGTCACATCACTTGTGACCTGTGAAGAAGGTTCTGGTTAGTCTCACTCTCTGTTACCTCTTGACGATGGGCCATTTTTACCCCCGGCATGATAAATATGAAAGTAAGGTCTAAGGTAAGGTCTAAGGTAAGGTCTAAGGTAAGGTCTAAAGTAAGGTCTAAGGTAAGGTCTAAGGTAAGGTCTAAGGTAAGGTCTAAAGTAAGGTCTAAGGTAAGGTCTAAAGTAAGGTCTAAAGTAAGGTCTAAGGTAAGGTCTAAGGTAAGGTCTAAGGTAAGCTCTAAGGCTGGCAAAACACCTGTAATGTGGTGCCAGAAACAATGTCT
>JABFEB020000002.1:18354580-18366178 GCA_019775895.2 Stomatorhinus ivindoensis | reverse complement strand
TGTGATTGCCAGCATTCCATATTTGGCTAATCAATACCATCCATTTTCTGTAACTGCTTGTTCTATTCAGGATTGGCGGAGGTTTGAAGCCTATGGACACAAGGCAGGAAACAATCCAGCACAGGGTATACTCACACACACATGCCTATAAACTCAGCACAATTTTGGACTGGGAGACGTACCCAGAGGGACCCCATGATAACAAGGAGAGAACATGCAAACTTCACACACGGAGACGTGGCGAAGACTTGAACGCTGGTCGCAGAGATGTGAAAGGGCCCTGCTAATCACTGCACCACCATGCCACCCCTAATCAATGCCTCAGCAAGTTAACCATTTTAAGGTAATTAATAAAGCGGGTGGTGAAATGTATTGAATACATGTCCCTGAGAGATTTGAGAAACAAATCTTTTAGCCACCCAACACGACATCAGTAACTCTTTGCTATAGTTTCGTAGAGTTTATTGAAGTTACTTTTTAATTATATTACTGTTCTTTTGCATGTATTCTGTGTTAAATTGTGTTTTATTTTACTGACCAAATATACATCTACTACCCAGATAAATAGCTTTATGACTTTTGCACAGTACAACATATCAAAGCATCATAGCCAGATGTGTTTGTTTATCATATCAAGGAGAAGCGTACTGCTTGAAAAGAGCTTAATGTTCCGTGCCCGGCCGCCCAGGACATTGCTGGCCTCACAGCGGACGGACATGATCTTCTGCAGCTTGAGGAAGGTCAGAACACTCCGCGTCTGGTGGATTTTACGGGTCTCGTTGTAGGTCTCCTTTGTCTGGATGTCCAGGTTTTCGGGTTCGGACTTCAATAGTCTCCATGCATTGGTTTGGTTGCTGCACCTGCAGTGATAGTACACAAAGGCATTATACTGAATGTTCTACTGTTGTGAAGGCAAGAAACCATATTCATAATTTATTAAAAGTTACATCCACATTAATTATTGGAAATAGGCACAAAAGTTGGAACATGTCAAATTTTGCATGGTTTAAAGTAGAACCTCAAAATCTGACATGTAGGGATTTAAAGCATTATCGCACTTATTGACTGTATATACCATGGATATAACATACTTGTGATATACCCTAGAAATAAGATTTTAGCATTTTTATTTTTTGACATAATAATCACAATAAATGTGATGTCACTTAAAAACCCAGGATGTCCTACACAGTATTTCAGGTTTCAGCATCTTCTTAAAATGCAGACTAGAGACTGCGGTTTTACGGTGCACACCAGAGAAGGTAAACTGCAAGGTCTTAGAAGGATATGACATAATTCACTGGAATATGGTACTAATGAAAAATGACTTCATGGCAGAAGGACTAAGAAAAATCACCCAGAAGTGCATGGAATACGATCAGCAATCAGCACGTTTCAAGTTGCCACATTGCCCCCTGGTGGAGAATGTAAAGCACAGCAAGAGTATTAAAAACACAGACTGCGTACTCACTTGTACATGCTATCGCAGCTGTACCACTCTATTCTGGGGGGAGGTGCGCCCTCTGCTGCACACACAACACCATGTTGCTTTTCGGCAATATTGTAGTCCGACAGTTCCACGATGTGAGGGAGAACTGTCAGGGAGAAGTTGCTTGATAAAGGCTCAGCTTGGCCACTCTCTTAGGGAGGGGAGTGATAATCACTTCACACATGGGGGAGGGATGCAGAGTTCGCAGAAACCGAGGCTGTGACAACCGCTGTTAAGACTTTCCCTGAACGTTTTCTTGTTTTGAAGATGGCCTGATGGAAGATTGCACTAAAGACAACCTTCCAGTTTATTGAGTGACTGGGAGTGACTGGGAGGTTTGACCTCAGACCCCCAGGATTTTTGCTAATTACAGAATTTTTTTTTTCTGCTCCATATGATTTAAACTATGATTTAGGTTTCAGGACAGAACAGCCACTCTGTTATGAACATTATGGATTTTTGAGTGTTGTTAGTGCTAATAACAGCAGCTAACAACACAATAGCACAAAAATGGGCTGCATACACCGAAGTAATTCTTGCTTGTTCATTGGCGTGGGAAAAGGCGGTTCTATTGTTATTAGGAGGGTAATAAGCGTTACCTGCAAGCTCGCTATTTTTCTTTTTGCTGCAATTGTTTTCATTGTTACTTAATTTAACTTTTTGCATCTTTAAATTCTCATCCTTGCATTAGAATATAGACCAGTCAATACTGATGGTATCTCGTGCTGCGTCATATATTTAAAAATTACTACACACTGAATATTAATCTGAAGTCTGACATAAAAAATTAAATCGCAAATCAAATCGTAATCGCAATTTCGGTCAGAAAAATCACGATTCGAAATTTTTCCCAAATCGTGCAGCCCTATGACATGGTCACATAACTCCGCCTACCAGTGACATCGAGCTCAAAGTCCATCTCCTGCTCATCATCCTCATTGGTGGCGTGGATGGTGTAAAGGCCCTTCTGTTCCATTGTGACTCGCAACAGGGTCAAGCTGCTGATGTACCTGGGAATGAGATAACTATTTATAACCCCATGTTAAAGATAAAACACTTCTATTAGGTATTCTTTGTGGTGGCCAATGGAAGCAGAGGTGCAGTCACCTGGTCTCCTGCAGCTGTCTAGTTTCAACAGAGACGGTGTCCCCAAAAAGTGGGGCGTGGTTATGGGTCCAGTACACCTGGGGCTTGGGGTAGGCGTCAATGAGCACCCTAAACTGGACGCTTTCCTGCAGCTGTGCTGAGATGTTTTGGCTTATTACTGAGTGGAGCTTCACAAATCCTTGCTCTACAAGACAGAGATTGGTCTTGGTGACTTAATGCTGGGTATACAGACTGTAGGACCCTCCCTAGGGCATGTATATGTACCCACAGATGTCTGTTTTATTCCCTAGTATGTTAAATACAGTACAACGTTTCACTTAAAATGAGGGATAAACGACTATGAGGCGTACGAAAATAATCAACGACAACTTGGTGTAATGCTAATAATGCTTATTTATGAGTAAAAAGTTACACAGGTCTTCAAATTAACACGTTTAATAGAATATTAAAAAGCATTAATATATAACTGTTACTGGGCTGCTGGAACCACTTGTGCAATTACAGGAAAATAATAAATATCCATATGACATCTCTGGACCAGTAAGAAAATAGTATTTACCAAATTGTTTATGGAGGCTTCAGTTCTAACAACATTTCAGTCAGATGTTGGTAATTCAGTCATCCACTAGGGGGCAGTGATCAAAATTGAAGACACCTTGTAAGCCACTAAATTCCCCTAAGTAACAGGGTAGAAAGCTTGGGAGGCTTTGCCAGGAAGGGGGAATGGTTAGGGGCCAAGTCACGGCAGTGGTCTAAGCCCATTAACCCGGAATGGAGACCTGCTGACAGCAGCTGGGGCTTTTCCACTGTGATTTTGCTTACCTGGCACACACTGCTTACCAGAATGACAAGGCTGTCCATTTAAAAGCCTGACCAGGTCCCCTCGTTTACATTTCTGGCAGTCAGAGTTAGTGAGCTGCCAGACATCCTGTATGCACGCCTTGCTGTGTTCAAGGGAAACTATTGTGTCATTTTGGCTCCGTGGCGTTACGCGGGGAAATTAAATTTTGAGACACCTCACATAAGCACAGACTTCGCATTCACAGATGCTAGAGCCCTTCTGCCCCAGCTGTGGCTGAAACTAAAGTACAATTCTCCCGTTTTGCATTAACGTGCTGCTCTCTTGGCCTGTTGTTTTCTGAGAGGTCTGCGCGGCTCACCAAGGACCGTGATGTTCATGCTGATGTTGGCTTTGTTTTCCTGAACTCCTTCATAGACGTGGCAGGTGTACTGGCCTGAGTTGTCCAGGGTGGCGCTGCTTATGTTGAGAAAGGAGCGCATACTTGTGCTGGACATGAAGTCAGTCAGGGGCTCGATAGTCTTGCCCTTTTAAAGAAACAGCAATGTGCTCTGTGTCAGCTTGAATCTCTGCAAGCAGAACTTTACCCCAGCATATAAAACACTCCATTATCTCAAAGTGTGGATACCGGAAAATTTCGGAGCCAATTATCCTTTATTTGCCATTAGCACAAGTATGACTGCAGGCACATTGGAATGCGTCTCTTGGCATATCTCTTCTTTATTTCATCTGAGACACACACACCATACAATAGCAGGGGTGGAACCTGATCCATGGAGGGCCGGTGCGGGTTTTTGGGATGACCTCTCAATCAGCTAATAATAAAGCAGTGGTTCTCAACTCCAGTCCTGAGGACCCACTGTGATTGGCTGATTAGGAGGTTACCCCAAAAACCCGCACCGGCCCTCCATGGATCAGGTTCCCCACCCCTGCTATATACAACTGAGAACAAAGCTTGGGGCTCTAAGTGCAGGATGAGGTCACTTATCCGATGCCCCAGAGCACTTTGCGGGGTTAAGGATCATGCTCAAGGGCAAAAAGATACGTGACTATTTTGCCGAGCCCGGGGCTTGAACCAGCAACCTTCCGATGACAGGCACACAGATTTAACCCAGCTGATAAAATGACAAGAATCAGCATAGTTATGCTTACCTCTGTGTGTGGGTAATTCCATGTAAAGTAAACTATTTCTGCTCCGTTTACAGTACAGTTGACCATGAGAGGCTCGCCCCGCCTTAGCACAGTCTTTGAGGCCTTGATTTTGGGTTCGAGAATTTCTGGAGCTGAATAGACAGAGAGAGATTTGCATTAAACCGACTAGCCGACCTTCAACTGGTGCATGGTTGGCCTATTATTTGTTTTATTTATCTATATTTTAACCTTTATTTTACCAGGTAAAGCATCAAGAATACTTTCATATTTACAGCCTGGGAAGTGCTAGAAAGCACCTCTGAAGCAAACACACACAAAAGAACCATAGCAAAACAACTACATAGAATTAAAACATCTGCAAGCATCATTAAAAAAAAATCTGAGAGGGAATGGAATTGAGTGCCTTTATCATACCCACAATGCTGAAAATGTAAAACATTTGGGAAGTTCTCTCCTCGCCATTAAGTTCCCCTTTGCAGTAGTATGTCCTGTCTTCCAGAAAAGCTGTGAATCCAGAACTTGGGTTGTACTCTCCAACCACAGGAGTATCAGCTGATTTTTCATACAGGGTAACGTTGATTTGGGGGTTGGTGACAAGGCAGGGAACAGTACCCACATCACTTGTCTTGGTTACCATGCCATGCTCATCTGGAATGAACCACACCTTGGGGTCTATAGGAAAACAGATGGAAAGAGAAGTGAAATTGTTGAGATTTTTGCAATTTCTTCTGCTGTGTATACATATCAAAAATCCACCTGTTAACCAGTCATCAGCCTAATTAAACAATAATCAACCCCTGAAATTTTGTTAAAATCTAATATTTCATTATATTAATTTTCCCTCACATTATTACATAACAGTATGCAAGATAGTTTAATAAACTTCCTCAGCAGATTACCTAATACACTGTTTACAGTTACAGTTATAAAAGTGACTATTTTGGCCTAATCATAGTCGAGTGAACATGCCAGCGATAAAGGCAAGGCTAGTTTCAATAGAACGCTCAACATGGTGTTCAGAGATGTTCGCGATTAATAAAATCCAGATTTTTCCCAGTGTTGTTTTCATATTCACCAAAAGAAATACCCCCCTCCTCAAAAAAAAAAACTGAGCTTGGAATTGGAGAACTGTTACACCCCTGACAGATAATAATAATAACAATAATAATAATAATAATAAGAAGAAGAAGAATAAACAGAAGGGTTATAAGATTGATTAGATAGAGAGAGAGAGAGAGAGAGAGAGAGAGAGAGAGAGAGAGAGAGAGAGAGAGAGCATGTCTGTCATCTGGCCAGGTCCTACCTGCCACAAAAATGGAGATCTCTCTTGCTTCCTCTGCAACAGTTTCACTGCAAATGTAGACGCCTGTCTGGTTCCAGGTCACATCCCCCAGAAACAGGGTGCTAGAGGTGGCACCATTCTTCATCAAAACCAAGGAGGGGTCCCGCTGAGACACAGTTCTTTTTGTCCAGACTACTTCACTCCAGCCAGAACATGTTACAGAAATGCTAGAATTGGCTTCCAGGATGATGGTTGAATTGTTAGGGGTGATTTCCAGGCCCTCGCTGAAGAGGTACAACTGAACAAAGGCTGCAGGACAAACCAGAAAACCTTCAGAATCGAACAGGTTAAGGCAGTGCACATGTGCGGACCCAACCGGCTGAGAGACAATGTCATCCAGTGTTCAAAACCCATAGTGCTTTAGGATCATTTAAAGAGAACACTTAGAGATGTACGTGTAGTGTCTGCGTTGTTGAGGAATCTCTGTCCTGGCTAGTAAACAGAGGCAGGTCCAGAAAATTCTGCATGGGGTGGCAAGACGGTGGCATGAAAATTTTAAGGGGCTGCATCACAAAAACATTTTTTCAGATATACAGCTATTTATGTGTGATCTATTACGATTTTATTAAAATTTACGCTGGCATTTTATTGAATATATTGAATATAATAACAATAATTTATTCTGCATTTATTCTGCACGTTTAATTCTGACCACCTGATCCTGCTTGCATTTGCATGAATATGTCCCACATCCCACATCCCACGACCCATGCCCCACGCCCGCTACTTTTCCCACATCCCCACATCCCACTTCAGTCTCCTAGTCTACATTTCCGTATGTGGATGTCAGTTGTAATGGTGGTACCAAGCTAGGGATTTTCAAGGGGGGTGGACGACTTGATATTATTGGGAAATTATCATGTACTTTAAATATCATATATTATTATTATTATTATTATTATTTGAGATATTAACCGTCCCTACGGAAGATGCAGAGAAACGGTGTAAGTCACTAATTCATACATTTTTTAATTATGGAAACTATGTTGGCATAATTAGAAAGTAACATTTTAACATTACCTATCTGACTGGTGGCATGCTGAAGTCTGACATACACGCACAGCATGATGCCGAACGCAATGGAAGGGGAGAGAGAGCTAACATCATTTACTGACATACTGTCTTACACAGCACTCTGAGCACTGGAGACTATGGCTGTGTCCAAATTCAGTGGCTGCATCCTGAGGCTGCGTTCAGAGACTGAATGCCACAGCGAAGGTTCCTTCAGAAGCTGATGAATGCGTCATTCCTTTGCCAAGATCCCAAGGTTCACTGCGCGAACCTTCGATGAACGCAGCCTACAAGAGCTCCACAGATTGCATCATTCGAAAGATGCAGCCCCTGAATTCGTCCCATTTGCCCCACCAAGCACACAATTACACACTGCCCCACTTGGCAGACACCTTCATGTGCTTGCCGCAAGTATCCAAGGGTGACCTGCCCCTCAAATAAGCCAGGTGCAGCACGCTTAATGTGCACTTTATCCACACATTGGGAAATACGGCATGGCAGCATCGGCTGAGGGCATAGGCTACAATGGACTGCATGTGTGATGTCTAATGTTTACATTGAACACGAGCTGAAGGTTACTCAGAGTCCAACATGACTCTGAAGAAGTTTTCATTTAAGTGCCCAGAGTCGTCCACAAATAATTACATAGCCTAAGTTACAGTGAAGGACAACCTCAAACATAACTATCACAAATGACAATTTGTAGCGTGTCTCTTAATAATAATAATAACATTATCTACTTCTTCAGATTTCAAGGGTGTCCCATTGCTTTCAAGAAATCCCTGCGCAGTTGGGCGCTTCACTTATACTTTCGCACTTGGCATCTTAGGTAAAGTTGGGTAAATGGGATGAAGACACCTTGTAAGCCATTAATCCCCCAAAGTAACAGAGCAGAAAGCTTTGGAGGCTTTGTCTACACGTCCCCCTCCCCCACCCCAGCCCCCCCGAGAAAGTCTATACTTGGCTGTGAGTCATGGGAGAACTTCACTTGACACTGGGGTAGCAGATGGCAGCTGCCCCACCGCCAGTGCCACCACTGCTGGTGTCACAGACGCCCTGTGAGCAGTGCAGTAATCTTGAACTTGCTGCTCATGTAAGTCTACTGTCTCTCACCTGTAAGAAGGACCAGGAGGATGCTCATGTTTCCCCTGTCCGTCTTCATGATGACTATGTGCGCTCTGCAGCAAGAAGAGAAAGACAAAAAAAAACATGTTAAATGAAGGTTCATTTCATTACAACATGTAATCTTTTATTTTTTAAATCTATCTATCTATCTATCTATCTATCTATCTATCTATCTATCTGTTTATTATTATTATTATTATTTTGTAGAGGAAGGCTTCTCAGGGCAGCATGTGACTCTAAAGCTTACTTGACCAAATCCAGTGACTGGCAGAATAATTGTATTATTGTTAGACCTGTGAGGAATGCCCCAATGCCTCAACAGCCAAAGCTCTTCTGAGGTTCCAGAAAATGGTGAACCCTGAATTCTGACCCAAAACTTTTGCTCTTGTGTGTTGTCTCATAGAAGAACAAGCTGGGATATTGAATTCTGTTGTACTCGCTACCTTACAATGACAACAAAGTCACTCCCTATTCCCTTCTCAAAGTGCAGGCTGTCAAGATGCCCGGCTGACCTCACTTGGCAGGAGATCTCCCGCTGGAACACTCCACACATGCTGAACTTTTTCCCCAATAGGTCTTAATGCCCGGCAACACACTTGGGTGGTCTTGCCCATCAACATCACTATGATTTGTGCTTATTCCAGAATTCTGACACCTGGTATCTCTCTCATGATATTTCTTGTGCATCTCCTGATCTCCTTTCATGGTTTCTAACTCAAGCTTGACTGCCACCTCAAAGAGAAGCAATATTCAGCGATATAATTGAACAGTTGTGTGACCTAAGTTCCACTTACGTCACAGGTGTCAGACTCCAGTCTTGGAGGGCCGGAGCCCTGCACATTTTTGGGTTTCCCCTCATTTAACACACCCGATTCAGCTTCTTGTACTAATCACCACGCAGCTGTTGAGCTGAATAATTTGTGGTGGAACAGGGAAAGAGCTAAGTGCCACACAGCTCCGGCCCTCCAGGACTGGAGTTTGACACCTCTGACTTACCCCAGCACACACAGTATAGGGAATTAAGAGATCCCAGCTGGACTGGGGGAGGAACACCATGCATACACAGGGACACCAGGCAAACTCGAAATACAGAGCGAGGTGGGAGAACCCAGCCCACGGCCCCAGGGGTGAGAGGCTCTTCTCTCTGAGTCTCTGAGGAGAGACAGATACAGCAAGTGGCTGATGAGTGGCTCTGGACTAAATCTGGATGGAGCATGTTTTATTAAACATACTTATGTTCCTACAATATATAGTGCCCACAATAATAATACAACCATGACATATAGTTAAATGTTTGATCGAGCAGCAAGAAACTCCCAGGGAATTATAGGGTTAGGGTTAGCATAAGATCAGTCAAGAAAGGTAAGAGAACATGCTCTGAATATTATTATTATTCCTACGTAATTATGCTATAATCCCCAAGACAAAATAATTCACATTTAACGTAATTTGTGAATCTTAATATTAAAAAATGTATTATAAAAAATATTTATTTTGGTGGACCCAGATGGTAAAGTGGTGATAAGTAAGATTAATTTATGCCACTACTTGCCTTACATAAGCCAGTTTGTGTATGAAGTCAGTGTAATCTGAAATTTAGTGTGCACTGTGTCATTTAAATAAGTTAATGCATTTTGGCCACAGGAAAATACCAATGGCTGAAGGGAATGAAAACCAGCTTCCAAAAAAATAAAATCACCAGACAAAATGCAGCTGGGATGTCCCTTCAGATACCTCCCTGCCATTCATATCACCAGGGACCGTAATGGGAGTGGGGGGGGCGTGATTTTAGTCTCCAAGGGCCCCTGACTGACTGTGGCCCTAAAAAATTTGTAACACAATCGAATTGGTCTGGGTTGGGGGCCCCGTATCATATGCTTTCATGGGGCCCAGAATCTGTGGCAGACCCCCTGCGCATCACTAAAGCTGAAGATGGAAAATAAGGGAGCAGATATCCACACCGTCAGAAAACCACCCCAACTTTCAGCCCAGCTGCCAGGTGACCATGACCCCCCTCAGTGCATTCCCAAAAGGAGTCAGTATAGAAAACTATTCCATGCTACAGTCCGAATTAATAACCCCCATCAGGTACCCCCCCCCCCCCCCCACCTATGCCTCTTTAGCAGCACGATGGCTATTCCTTCGTCTCATTTATGGGATGGTGGAAGAGCAGCATTAGTCAAGCGGGATCATAGCTGGCAGGAGGGTCAGTGTGGCCTCCCGTTATCTATCCGCTTAAAGCAGTGCTTCTCAACCCGGTCCTCGTTTGTGGACTGTCTGGCAGGGGGCTAGGTGGAAGCAAAAACGTGGACTGTCTGGCAGGGGGCTAGGCGGGAGCAAAAACATGGACTGTCTGGCAGGGGGCTAGGCGGGAGCAAAAACGTGGACTGTCTGGCAGGGGGCTGGGAGGGAGCAAAAACGAGGACTGTCTGGCAGGGGGCTGGGTGGCAGCAAAAACGTGGACTGTCTGGCAGGGGGCTGGGCGGGAGCAAAAACGTGGACTGTCTCGGGCTCCCTGGGGATTGGGTTACGAAACACTGCATGTCAGGTGGAACTTGGTGATCAGTGACTAATCGTGGGTATTCAGTGGTTCAGCGCAGTCTCCAAAGCAGAAATCAGCATAATACGACCCCCCTCCCCCCAAAAAGGCCTTACTTATCCCCTTATTCAAGCCTGATGAGTCTGAAAATGTGGAGAGTGTCCAGGAGGCTGGTGGATGGGGGTCCTGCTGGTTAAAGGCAACATTGTCCTAATCCCCCCCCCCCCTCTGACCTCAAAAAATTACATATGGAAGCATGTGAGTGAGTAAATACTGCGTCATATGCTGTGGGAACAGATGGAATGATCCGGCATAAAGGAAGGGGGGGTTGTGGTGGGTTGCAAGAGTGTGCGTGTGTGTAGGGGGCTGGGGGGGTCTGGAAACAATTAAAAGACAGGCTGGAGGCACAAGTGGGGTGGGAAAGCTTGGAGAGCGGAAGAGGGGGATCGGGGGAGGAGCGGTTCCGTTGGGGGAGCCCATGGGAAAGCTACCTTCGGGATTCTGGCCCCCGCATTGAATCTGGGGCCAAACGCAGGCCATCGAATTCACAAAACCTGCAACCCGCTTTGTGTGCTACGCCATTGGGCTCCACTGTTGAAAGGCAGGGGGGCTGCGTCTCTGGGACGACTCTGGACTCTTGTGGGCCCATGGCAGGACTTTTCTAGAGAACTGCAGGTGTGAAGCATAAACCAGCAGACCACCCCCCCCCCCCAACACACCAAGCTGTTAGCACAGAGCTAACACAAAGGCAGCGTGGGTGAGCATTCAAAGCCAATCTACCACAGGAAGCATCATTTATGGCAAACTTGCTTGATTGTTTCCTGCTAGTGAACAGCTAGTGAACAGCTAGTGAACAGCCCCCTCAACAGAGAAGTCGAGGAAAGTCTTAGACATCCATCCTCTATCAGTAGCCTCAACACATTTTTTTTACCACTTTGTTTTATTTATCTTAGGTTACGAGGTGGGGGGGGGGGGGGGGGGGGGGGGGGGGGGGGGGGGGGGGGGGGGGGGGGGGGGGGGGGGGGGGGGGGGGG
>JABFEB020000002.1:18332837-18343261 GCA_019775895.2 Stomatorhinus ivindoensis | reverse complement strand
AAGAAGACAGGCTCCCCCCCCCCCCCCCCCTTAGCAACAGTAGCAACGGACTCCCTCTGCTCCTCCAAAAAAACAACCCAAAAGAAGGAGATGAAAAACACTAAAGGAAAGAAAGTTCTGGCAAGCTCTTCCGTGCCTTCATCCAGCAGAAAGCAGTAAATCACTTTTCCTGAGACCTTTTCAGGGGGAAGATTCATGCAGATGACTAAAAGAGAGAAAGAAATTATAAAAAATGCCCAGTTTCTGGGAAAAAAACAAAAGCCTGAAAGGAGTGACTGGCGTCTGAAAGTGTTGAAGGGCTCCAGTGGAAGGCAGTGCTCTCCCCCACAGCTCTCCACAGCGGAGTGCCTGCGTCTGTTTTCAATCTTGGCTTTTCTCCTTGATTTCTCCTTTCCCAGGATATGAGTGGATAGTAAGAAAATTCATAAGCCTGGCCAAAAAGCTGAGTCAGGCCTTCTTATTTGAGGGGATTTGGAGAGAGGTGGCAGTGTGTGTGTGTATGTGTGTGTGTCTGTATCTGTGTCTGTGTTTGTGTGGGGGTGGCTATTGTGGGGTGTGTTAAATTGGACTCCCTGCTTTAATTGCTGAAATTAATCTTAGAACCTAGTGGAAGCAATCAAGATGCCACAGTTTTCAAACAGGACAAGACAATAGTGATCTGTTGGTCACCTTGACAGATGTGTCAATCCAGGTACTCTAAAGTATTTTTACTGCCCCGATAAAGATTGGTCACATTATACCCGATGCGAGAAGATACGCTCTTCTTTAAAAAACCTGTGTAATCCTGTTAAGTCATCACAGATGTAACGGCGTGAGCAAGCTTACATACCAAACGTTAAATCGCTGTGCTTGGTGAATCAGGAATCTTGCTGAATCACTCATGTTTAAAGTTCTCGCAGATGACCCTCTGGTGGGGAATAGCTGGTGATCCCCGTGACTTTCTGTGGCACCTTGTTTTAGATCTCCCAGATGTCTTTCTTGCAGATGTTCGCCTGTGAACAGACCAGAGGCCGGAGCTCATGTAAACATCTCCTTGGTGGAATGGCGGCTTGTAATTCCTCAAGGGAGGGTGAGCGGTGAAGGTTCACACGTTCGAACTGTGTGACTTGACTTTCTAGAATGCATCACGATTCTGAGCCTGACACAGAAGGTTCTGCCCCATGCAGATCGTTGTTAAACGGGGGTCGGGGGGGGGGGGGGGTGTCAAGAGGATTAGGGGATTATCCATTATCAAGATAGATAAAACATTTCACACGCAGTATAAAATATCATTGTGCCCAGCAGAAGCAATACAGAGAGATATTGCCAGGGGTGATAAGAGTGGACATCATCCAAAATTCTCAGCCTGAATCAGTTTCTGCTTAAAACAAGAAAAGTTCTTTTGTTGATTTTGAAGAACCTGATCCCACTCCTAGAATCTGCTGCCCCAGGACAAAAGCTTTAATTTCCTTCTGCAAAATAGAGAACACAGTTTGCATAACGATAGTGCTGAACACTGATTGTCATCTTCTAGAACTTTCTATATGGGTTCACCAAATAAACTGCGGGTGACCACAGCAGAGCAAAGGTTGCTGCATTGATTTCTTTTTTCTTTTTTTTTTACAGCATCATTGAGCCTTAATTGAGACCCGCCGGAACCCATTAGTGCTGAACTGGTCTCCACGCTGCACCTCGTCACGGAGGTAGCTGAGGTCCGTTCGAAGCTTGCTGGTGGTACTGGGCCTTCCTGCGGCTCACAAGTCATCACATCTCCTCGTCACGGATACACGGGAGCCATATCTGCAAGGAAGTGTCACACACACTTTGCATATATGTTACTCTATAACATAATTTATACCAAATAGGTATGTGTATATTATGTCTAAAAATGTCCCTGTGACGTTTTAATTGTTTTCTGAGACCAGGAAGTCAAACATCATAGATTTTTGTTCCAGTGTAGTGTGCCATCTCCTATTGGAACATTTTGTGGTTTGAATCATTTCAGCAGATGTCTGGCCACAGCAGTCAGGCGGAGGGCGCCGATTAAAAGCTGATTGGTCGATAAGCTCACTGAGATACACGGGAAAACAAGTGACACACGTCTGTTTTCAGCTTTGAGCCACTCTGCAGTTTTCCTGATTTTGTTCTGTTGGTTTGAGTGTGAAACACATCACCTGCATCCTGGAGCTTTTCACATCAGGGGTTAAGTTTATCTGAACACACAGAGCCTCAGTCCCTCGTCACCCACCCCCCAGTCCAGTGCCTCATAGATAAACAGGCCTGTCGTGGAGTACAGGAAAACGAAAGCAATAAGGGAGAGATGTTTTCCGAGCGAAGCGGCATCACTCATGGCTAAATGAAATTAGATGCTGACGCATAATCACATTCCGACACAGCCATCCCTTGACCTTCCAAGTGTGAAGTGAGTCCTCTGTTTGAGTTTTCCCCGTAATCTCATTAAGACACTTCCAGAAAAAAAGGCACCCCTGAATTCTTATTGAAATGTACCATGGAAAAAATAAACGCCCCTTTAGACAAAGGAATGGTAAGGCACAATACCAGAAGAATGCACTTGATGTTGCCTAAATAAATATTATGTTATTGAAGTATTAAATAAATATATATTATTGAGATTATAATAAACAATTAAAATCAAACAATGCAGCTACAAAACAGGCCACTTTTCAGTTTCTTGAATCGAAATGTCGATTATATACCATTTTTGCAGAAGAAAATTACTTAACCACAGACAAATTAAACACTCACGTTAATAATGAGTTTCAACCTGTTTTTGGAACTAGTAACGAGGGTGGCTGACAAATATGGAGAGGTGGTGCATTCCAAAACTGTGCAGCATAAACCCAGGACAGCGCCTCACCACTTTCTTTGTGCTTCACTCCTGGAATGTCTTGCCGTCCAGCACTTGAAGATTGGAAAATTTGATTTGGAACATAGAATGCTAGACGTTTGGAGATGTATGAAGGCACTGTGCCATTTGGAGCTTAAAAAAACAGTGTACTGCTGCTAAGATGTGTAAGACGCTCCCTCTTTTTAGTGAGGGATCTACTCATTGGTCTCTTTGAGAAACATGTAAAACAGACTTTTGTACCATTAAACACCACATCAGTGTTTATAACAATGCCTAAAAAATGTCATTATAAGGTATATCTGATCTTGTATTTAAAGTTCATTTGATATAAATATTGAGGAAACCCCTCAGTTACCCACCACCTCAGAAACCCATCCATCCATCCATCATCCACCGCTTATCAGAGGTCGGGTCACGAGGGCAGCAGTCTAAGCAGAGAAACCCAGACTTCCCTCTCCTCGGCCACCACATCCAACAGGAACTGGAAGTAACTGAACGTCGTTCTCCATGTCCTCTCCAAACTTCTACCACTCCCGAGTTTTTGCCTCAGCAACCACCGAAGCTGCGTTCCAATTGGCCTGCCGGTACCTGTCAGCTGCCTCTGGAATCCCACAGGCTAAAAAGGCCCAATAGGACTCCTCCTTCAGCTTGACGGCATCCCTCACCACCGGTGTCCACCAGCGGGTTTGGGGATTGCTGCCGCCACAAGCACTGACCACCTTGCAGCCACAGCTCCGGTCAGCCGCCTCCACAATGGAGACGCGGAACATGGCCAATTAGGACTCAATGTCCTCCGCCTCCCCCAGGACATGGGAGAAGTTCTGCTGGAGGTAGGAGTTGAAACTTCCGCCAAACATTCCCAGCAGACCCTCACTATACACTTGGGCCTGCCAGGCCTGACTGGCTTCCTCCCCCACCAGCGGAGCCGACCCACCACCAGGTGGTGATCAGTTGACAGCTCCGTTCCACTCTTCACCTGAGTGTCTGATACATGGGGCCGCAAGTCTGACTACACAACCACAAAGTTGATCATCGAACTGCGGCCTAGGGTGTCCTGGTGCCAAATGCATCCGTGCCGAGCACAGAAGCCCAGTAACAAAGCACCACTCGGGTTCAGATCGGGGGTGCGTTCCTCCCAATCACGTCACTCCAGGTCTCACTGTCATTGCCCACGTGAGCATTGAAGTCCCCCAGCAGAACAACAGAGTCCCCAGGAGGAGCACTCTCCAACACCCCTGCCAAGGACTCTAAAAAGGGTGGGTATTCTGAACTGCTGTCTGGTGCATCAGCACAAACAATAGTCAGGACCCGTCCCCCTACCCGAAGGTGAAGGGAGGCTACCCTCTCGTCCAACGCGGTAAACCCCAATGTACAGGCGCCCAGCCAGGGGGCAGTAAGTATGCCCACCCCAGCTCAGCGCCTCTCCCCGTGAGAGCAACTCCAGAGTGGAAGAGGGTCTAACCCCCTTCGAGGAGACTGGTTCCAGAGCCCAAGCCGTGCATCAAGGTGAGCCCGACTAGGTGAGTCCATGTCCCTAGAGCTGTCTTCTGCAGCTGAGGATCGGACCACCAAGGTCCTCGCCTTCGGCCACAGCGCAACTAACACTGCATCCCGACCCTTTTGGCTCCTCTTACAGGTGGTGAGCCCATTGAAAGGGGGACCCATGTGCCTTCTTCGGGCTGTACCCATCCAGGCCCCATGGGTGCAGGCCTGGCTGCCATTGAGCTCCACCCCCAGGCCTGGCTGCAGGGGGAGGCCCGGTGACCCACATCCAGGCTAGGAATATCCATTATGTTTCTCTTCATAATGGGTCTGATGAGCTGAACTTCGTCTGGTTCCTCACCCAGGACCTGTTTGCCTTGGGTGACCCTAGAGTCACCCTGGATATGGTGCGGATGAGGACACCGTCACAAGGGTGTGGTGTGTTTGGGGCAGACCACACTTCTCCACTGAGGCAAGGGCCCATTTGTCTATCAAATAAAAAACAATTCTACGCAGGGGGTGGCCTTTTTCAGTCCAGTGTCTCCATTTCTTTCAGTTGCTACGTCTTGAGCATATCTCTATGGGAGTAAGCCTTTTTCGGGCAAGCTATGGTTCAGTGGGCCTTCTTCACAACAGCATTTCTTGTTTTGTTGGGTTCTTACACAATAAACATTTTCCTGACCTTTCTTACCTCCCTGCACATGAGTCTGGACCCAAATTCAAAGCAAGGATGACAGACAAAGCTACTGCACATAGTCCAAAAACAAACACCAATCCAGATCAAGATGGAGACTCTACTGACAAGCTGAACCATATTGTTATAAACCCAAATATATTTGAGAGCGAGTCGCGTCAGAGGAAGGTCACAATGCTTGATTGTTGACTTCAGATAGACCCAGGAAGTGCTTCGCAGGCTACCCCCCCTACGCCTCACCCTGAAGACTAGGGGCCCCATGAAGACAGAATTTCCAGAAGTTACATTTAAGGAAACAATGTAATATGATCATTTAAATGATAGCATCGTGTCTGTTATTTACATTTTTAGAGAGACTTCTCAGGACAGACAAAGTTGCCCCATCCCAGCTGTAATGGACTATGCTACTTTGAGACTTCACTCTACCTAGCTGTCTTTCACCACTGGAGTCTACTGACTGTTCCCTGCCAAGTGAATTGACACAAAGTAACAAACAAGAAGAAATGGCACAAAGACACAAGACTAACATTAGGTCTCCCATGCTTGATACTGTCTCGCTAGAGCGGTTGACAACCTGTGAAGATATGTGGAAAGAACATAAGTAAACGAACATACAACCCCAATTCCAATGAAGTTGGGACGTTGTGCGAATTGTAAATAAAAACAGAAAGCAATCATACGGAAATCTCATAAACCCATATTTTTTCATAACAAAACATAGAAATCTGAGAAAATGTATCATTTTAAGGAATGGATAAGGTCATTTTGAGGTCATGGCAGCAACACGTCTCAAAAACGTTGGGACAAGGCCATGTTTACCACTGGGTGGCGCCCTCTCTTCTTTTAACAACAGCCTGTAAACGTCTGGGGACTGAGGAGATCAAGTTGCTCGAGTTTTGGGAGAGGAATGTTGTCCCATTCTTGCCTGATACAGGATTCTAGTTGCTCAACTGTCCTAGGTCTTCTGTGTCGTAATTTTCGTGTTATGATGCATCAAATGTTTTCAATAGGTGAAAGATCTGGACCACTGGCAGGCTGGACCCTTCTTCTACAAATCCATTATGTTGTAATTGATGCAGTGTGTGGTTTGGCATTGTCATGTTGGAAAATGGAAGGTCTTACCTGAAAGAGGTGTCCTCTGGATGGCAGCATGTTTCTCTAGAACCTGGATATACCTTTTTGCCATATGTACTAATGCACCACATATATCAGAGATGCTGGCTTTTGAACTAAGCGCCGATAACACGCTGGGTGGTCCTGTTCCTCTTTAGTCTGGATCATACGGCATCCCTGGTTTCCAAAAAGAATTCTGACCACAGAACAGTTTTCCACTTAGCCACAGTGCAGTTTAAATGAGCTTTGGCCCAGAGAAGACGTCAGCGCTTCTGGATCATGTTCAAATACAGCTTCTTCTTTGACTGATAAAGTTTTAATCGGCATTTTTGGTTGGCACGGCGAATTGTGTTCACTGATAACATTTTCTGGAAATATTGCTGAGCCCATTTAGTGATTCCATTGCAGAATCAGGCCTATTTGTGAGGCAGTGCTGCCTATGGGCCTGAAGATCATGGGCATCCAGAATGCTTGTCACTGACACACAGAGATTTCTCCAGATTCTCTGAATGTTTTGATTATATTGATTATATACACTGTAGATGATGATGTTTTCAACCTCGCTGCAATTTTACAATGAGAAACTTTTTTTCCTGAAATTGCTCCACTATTTGTCAGTGCAGTATTAGGGGGATTGGTGATCCTCTGTCCATCTTTATTTCTGAAAGACACTAAAACTCTAAGACGCTATTTTTATACCCAGTCATGTTACTGACCTGTTGTCAATTGAGATAATTATTTGCAAATTATTCCTCCAGCTGTTGGGTTTTTGTAACACTAACTTTTCCAGCCTCCTATTGCCCCCGTCCGAACTTTTCTGAGACGTGTTGCTGTCATGAAATTCAAAATAAGCCAATATATTTCACTAAAAAGCAAAATATCTCACTTTTACATGTTTTATATGTTCTGTTCTAAATAAAATATCAGTTTATGAGATTTCTATGTCATTGCATTCTGTTGTTATTTACAATTTACCCTATGTCCCTACTTCATTGGAACTGGGGTTGTATGACAAAATTCAAGACCTTAGCAAAAGAGAGAATGGATTAACTTAATCACCAATCAAACCTCCAGTGCAATGCCCCCCACGTCAGCAAATATTACTGACAGCATTTCCTCCCCCAACCAGGTTTTTAAGTGCTACCCCGCACTTTTACTGGAATAATAGAATATTATTGACGTTCCTTATGTTACGTGCCGTAAGATTCCAGGGGAAGCCTACAGGTTCTCCGGACCTCCCTCCCTCGTCGTCGTTCGCTTGCTTCCCCGACCAGACCCCGCCCACATCTCCTCTGTTGCGCCGTGCGTCATTTCCAGTCCCCAAAGAAGAAGAATCCGCTGTTCGCCACTCTAGGCAGCTCTTGCTCGTTTTTATCTGTTGTGTTGCCTGTGATTACTGTTTTGCCTTACTGTGTATGACTGTGTTCGTTTCTGGATTCTGACTTTCGCTTCGCCCTTTCTGGTACTTCCGGTTTTGAACTCTCGACCGGCTCCCGATTACTCTCTTTGCTCGCCCCTTTGGATGCCATGTTTTCCTTATCTCTCGCTATTCACCGTGAGTTTGTTTGTTTGTTTGTTTGTTTGGTGCGTACGGAGTGGCTGCCTTTTTGTTTTTGCGCAACGTGGTGTTACTGTGTGTTTTGGATAGGGAGTCAGGTTTACACCTAGTCATTCTGTTTACTTTTTCACTCAGGTTTAGCTTAGTTTGGGTTGTGCTTGTTAGATGTATTTTGTTTGTTATTTTGGCCTCTGTCACTCCCGAAGTCTGTTGCACCTACTAATAAAATATTTTTAAAAACTATTTAAAAAGATCCCTTTGTGTCTCGCGTTCCCTTTTCCCGTTCCCATTTTGTCTTGTCATTCACTTGTCCTTTCCCTGTTTATTTTTTTTTTGGACGGTCCCCAACCTTAGAGACTGGGGATCGTAACACTTAGTATAGAATTCCCTCTCCAAAGATATCTACAATGCCCCCCCCCCAGTCATGTCAGCCTGGACCCCCCAGGGAAGTTAGCCTGCCCCTGGAGGGACAGAACAGCAATTTTAGTACACTGTAAAAAAATAAAAAGTTAAAACTTAAAAATTTAAGGCAACCAGCTGCGAAGCATTTTTAAGTTTTTTCACCTTCACTCCCATGTAGTTACGCTGACTTAATTTCTTTATTTCAGCGTTTCTTACAGGGCAGTGCTTTAAGTGTCCTCAACTTCACTTTGCAAGCACGATCAAATAATAAGTGTCTTTTTGCTGAGATTGAAACGATAAGTTGGGTGAACTATTATATCCCAAAGAAGAAAAGCAGGTTTGCACAGTTGCAGGGTGATTGAAGTGGAGGAGCCTTAGAAATGCTTTGCAGCTGGTTACCTTACATTCCCAGTCTGCTCAAATCCCTCTAAACTTACTCTGTGAGTTTGATGAAATAAATGAAGAAGTAAAAGCAATTAATTACATGTTCATCTTAATCACAACAGACAATGAATTATTAAAATCAACTTTTTATTTCATCTCTCATTTTTGAATATTGTGCATACACATACATTTATTAACACTTAAATTTAAAGGAATATATAAAGTACAATCTCTTGCAGCACCACACTCCACCTTAAAAGATCACTGCTGACACGCACACACTTCAGCAAAGCACCACAAGAAGGATGTGGGCCCTAATTATTAGGCTAACATATATACTAAAAATGCCTGATTGCATATGAGCAGGACTTTTACGTCAAAAAATATTACATCATTGAACATGTCAAGATTTCCACTCACACTGGGCATATACAAACACTTTTTGCAATTAAAAGATCTTAAGGTTACAAAGAAATATAAAGAAATCCAGATATATCATCTCTGGAACAACGTCGTACAGGTCTAAATAAGAATGCATATATAGAGGACATGCATAAAGTTTTTTTTTCTTTTCATTATCTCAAGGTCACGACTTTTTTTTCTCATGATCTCAACATAACCAAAGTAATTTTCTCAGGATCATGACATTTTTTTTCTTGTGATCTCAGCATAACCCGTGTCACTTTCCGATGATCTCGAGGTTTAGTATTATCCTCATGGACAAATGCAAAAGATTTTACTTTGATCGTGGACTGTCCCAATCATAATCAGAAGACTTTATTAATCCCGGAGGAAATTTCTCACATTGATCACACTGCACAATCACATATAAACATGAAGAGAAGAACAATACAAGTATAAAAATAGGAATGAAATGTAAAACAAATTAAACATTCTAATAAATAAAACAAAAATAAAATAAGATAGAAAATCTATGTACAGGAATCTAAAGTACCTTTGTCCAAAAGTTACAGGAAAAGTAAAAGTGGTTATATTGCACTTGTTTGTAAAACCAAGTTAGACTTCAATCTGTGGGAAAAAGTCGAGATATATTGCACAGAATCATGAATACGAGGAAAGCACTGTGTTTGTCAGTGCTAGAAAATTGTCATATTAGTGTTCGTCATTTGAGAAGGAGGCTCAGAAATATGCAGCTATACCATCAGAGAAATTATCGTGAGCCTGAAAGAATAGTCAGTTTCATTACCAACCAACTGGAGAGTCCGGGACATCTCCATAGTTACCGGGTGATGCTTGAAAGATGTCGGCTTAAAAAAATAAGAAAAAAATAAGTTGTGATCTCGAGATAACAAAAATAAAATAAAACAAAAGAAAAGTTTATGCATGTCCTCTACAGACTTCCGTATGAATATGATAATGTTTCGCACAAAAAAATGGGGTATTTGTTGTGGGATTTGTGTATGTGCTCAAGATAAATGTGACTTCGGTGCAGCTGGAGTTCTGTAAGCACAAACACACTCAGGATAGAGACAGGGTAATGACCAAGAGCGTCCTTGATAGTGAGACAACCTGCAGTGCTTCAGCAGTACAACAGGAGAGGGATTCTCAAATTTGCAGTTTGCAGTGCATTCGAAACCTGAAAGCACACATTTTAAAATGAGAAATTCTTAGATTCAATTAATCCAAAATAATCTATAGCCTAACACTGCTTCAATAACCATAAAGGCAAGAAAAATATTTTAGCGTAAACTTAAGGTCTATATGTTATGTAGCTGTAATAATATCGTATGGAGCATAAGAATACGTATCCATACCGTACCCGTAAAATTCTACTGACAAGATCAGAGGCATAGAAGCGATAAATTCTGATCGCACACAACCGCTACGCCATGTTTTGACGCTCTCCGTAAGACATGTTTTGACGCTCTCCGTAAGACATGTTTTGACGCTCTCCGTAAGTCATGTTTTGACGCTCTCCGTAA
>JABFEB020000002.1:18214139-18230249 GCA_019775895.2 Stomatorhinus ivindoensis | reverse complement strand
CAGTTTGGAGTTCAGGAGATTGTCTTGACCAGGACCACACCCCTAAATGCATTGAAGCAACTGCCATGTGATTGGTTTATTAGATAATTGCATTAATGAGAAATTGATCAGGTGTTCCTAATAATCCTTTAGGTAAGTATATATATATATATATATTATAACAATATTTATTTACATGGCCTTTGCATATCGCGAATTTTCACCTATCGCTTTTAAAATGTGTGGGAGGGGTATTTTAAGACTTAAACTATATTTTTTTAAATTATATGGTCTTTCTATGTCATGGATTTTCACCTATCACTGATGGGTCAGGAATGTAACTTCCGCAATAGGCGGGGAATCACTGTAATGCCAGAAATATATATTTTTTTTAATTAAAAACAATATACTACTAGTGTCAGCAGTTGTTCAGGATCCATAGTCCAGCACACTGAGGTTAGTGTGGAAAGATGACACTAAACAGTCCAAATCAATATATAACAGAGGTAAGAAATCAAAACTGTTGCAACGGGCTGTGACTGGTGTGGTGCATCTTGGGAAAATGGTTCATAATTGGTATAACTGGTCTAGTTGTTATGAGTAACTGTTGACTATGTCCAGTTTCTGAGTGCTTCTCTACCCTGCTTTTCCCCGTGTGTCTGAGCTTCCTCTTGTGTGGCTTCAGGTGCGTGTATCTCCCGGTCCTCCCTCCCCTCCGAGTGTGCCTGCTCCTGCAGACACTCCCATGTCTGTATGAGTGTCTGCCTCTCCTTTCACTCCCAGGATCGACTCCCTGGCTTTTGGACAACACTGGCGTCTGTTTGTTTCACATCTGGGTCCCCCATTCCCAATCTGTAATGTGACGGGTAAGAGGTATGTAGTACAGAGAATTTCAGACCTTAAATCCACATGAGCAACACAGTCAGTCCTTCTGTCCACCAGAAAAATCAGCAGCACAGCACCAGCCTGGGATTTATCAGTATCTCTCTGAGATCTTTGCAATCTGAGTATTGCAATTTGAATTTCATGTGAATTGTAAATAAACAGTCTAGGACAAGTTTGAATAAGTAGATTTTGTGTGTTTTGCAAATTACCTAAACATCTAAAGGGTGTTTTATTAGGAAATATGACTGCCTGAAGCCAAGGAATGTGAAGAAAAGATCATTTACTTTTTATGACCCATAGTTCAGAAAATATGGGCCAAAATGTAAAACAACACTATAGCACCACCATTAGACTGACTAGTTTCTCTTTACAGTCATGAACAGTGGAGGAACTGTTGCATCATGGTACAAAATGTCATGATTCTTGGTCATATACAAGCATTATTATAGCTTGGTCAATTGCTATTGATGTTGTCAGCCAAGTTTAATAAGTAGATGAACTTCTATTAAATGATTAGTGGGAACATCGAGCCATGAATAGGGACACAAAATTTCATCTTTCTGTGTCTGAAGGTTTCTGTTATTCTATGCTATAGTGCCCCCGATTGGGTGACTATTATGAAATTTTAAGAGTAGTTTCAGAATGTCGTACCAACTACAAGTAACAAGTTTGGTGAGAATCGGATGTTCTCTTGACAAAAAATTGTTTAATGCAAAAAGGCCACATCCAAGAAATTCCTTTATCTGTAGATCTGGAACGATTTGCCTGATCAAAATCCAATAGACAGTGTTTTGTCTCCATGGTTTCAAGATTCTGCAGTTAACATTTTGTGAGAATCACATGAATGGTCTACGAAAAGTTTGAAAAAGTAGAATTTTCACATTATGCAAATCCTCAAAATAATCTAAGGGGGGTAGAACTTCATAGTACCATTTTTAACATGAGCCAGGGGATGTCTGTAAAAAAGAACTTTGTTTCTATGACTGCCCTGGAGGCATAGGCCAAAACATAGACCAAGGATCTATAGTGCCCCCATCAGGCGGATGAGTATGGCTTGGCTTGCCTGAGTAGTGGGTGCAATTCTGCTGCACTACACCAAATTTGGTGTTTCTACACCCATATGATTTTAGCACAGAATAATAATAAGAAGAAAAATCCTAGGAAATACAACAGGGTTGCAGCACTGATGTTTGAACCACTAAAAAGTGCCTTATCAATGTTAAATAAATATTTTATGCTTAATTCCATCTCTGGTTTTAAAAGTTTTAAAATTCATTCATGGCACGTCCCTCTGCTGAGTGGCCACTAGTAGCTGCAACAACAGTGACCAGAGGCACGAAGCTGTTGTGTAGCATGGCTTTAAAATAAGGCAGGCATTGTGATATCATTTACCTCATCTTCTTACTGGTTATTTGTTTCTTCCTGTTTCGAGGAACTACATGTTATTGGGTGGCCAACAGGTCTGTGAAAAGGGAGGATTGGTAGTAAATATTAAATATTTTTATTTAAGTTTCTTTATGACCAGATAATGTTTGTTACAGGCTAAACACTTTTATATTACTATAATTGAATCACATTCTACCAGAATTTTTAATGTTGTGATTTTTTTAACTGAAGTTTTTGAAGGCTGGTAACCAGCAGCAAAACGGCAGATGAGCCAGCCAGGAGAGGGTAGACACTGTCAGGTTAATTTATAACTGAATCTGTGATTTAGTCATTCTTTGTAATCCAGTATTTGACCTAGCAGATACAGGAAGTCATTTGAAATGTCCCAAGAAAGCAATTTAAGGGCAGAGTACCCCTTAAGGGAGACCGAGAACGTGCAACGTGGAAGATAGACACATAAATCGATTAATAACTTCCGACCATGTTGCAAGATTTAGACCACATGCTTCCTCCAGACACAGCAGCCATGTCAAGTTGGGCAGGTTGCTCAATGTACCATCGTGCTAGAGGGTCTCCATGCCTTCCTGGTGGCTGGGTGCAAACATTCAGGGAACCCATTCTCCTCTTCGTGATTGGCAGAGTGCACATTGATTAATGATAAGTGGCATTGCGACATAAAACAAAATTGTAATTTGCAAATTCATCAGTGTGAAAAGTTGTACTTCATTGTGAAATATAACGTGAATTATATAAGTAATTACATTTGCATTTTGTAAAGAAATGCTGATAACACTTTATTTAATGTCATTTTTTAGTAATATATAAACACATTCATAATAAATAGTAATGCATTCATAAATCATGGCTAAAAATATTTCTCAAAAGGCATAACACATAAAAGCCATGTGTATTATGCATTATGAATGCTTTATGAAGCTCTCATCTATAATGCACTATACAGAACTATTTATAGCCATGCTTTTAATGCTTTATGAAAATCCAATACTTTTATAATGCATTATAATGGTCGGTATAAGCATTCAGGATGTTTTGTAGTGCATTATGAAGGTATGTATAATGCAGTGGTTCTCAACAAGTACCAGCTCAGAAAACATTTAGCTTTCCAAGACCCACCATTATGACTGGCATTATAATACAACAGCGTAGGACAAATACAGTTTACACATGCAGCTATTTTATTCCAATTATGAGAAATATTTAGTATTTGTTGTAATCATCGGACAATCAACGGACAACATTAACAACTGTACTGCATTTAAACACTCACAGCAAGTGACAATAAGTGGCCACTAGCACTTGTGCTGGGTTCACTGTCGTCGACTTCAAGTTTCTCCTGTGCTGCTCGACATATTCGCCGCACTTTGTAATACGTTCCGACTGCAACGCTATTGAGCCATTATTTTCATTTCATCCGCTTCCCAGCACAGCTTAACTTATCAAAGCAAATGCGTTATCTTGCCGAATTTCTTCCGCTGTCCGAATTGCTTCCCCATGCTACGTAACACTCAGCTCTTACGCCGCTGATGCAATCGCACCCTGTTAGTTTGACATTAACCATTATCGCTGCAGCAAGTTCACATCAATAAAGTACTTTCAGAAATGTTTTTTTTTAAAGTGTGTTTTTATTAATTATTATTAAGAACTCATTTGCATTTATATGTATACACACACACACACACAGCAGGGAAAATAAGTATCGAACACGTCAACATTTTTATCAGTAAGGGGACTTCTAAGTGGGCTATTGACACAAAACTTCCACCAGATCTTTCTGGACCAACATAGGCAACAGTCGTCAAATGGATGAAGACGTTAGACAGCCTTTAGATACTACCCATCACGCACTGCAGTTTTTTTGCAAATCCCTCAAACGGAAAACCATTAAATACAAAAGGAACAGCTTAGTTTGACTTCAAGACATGTGTATTATATTTTAAGTTTGTTGTAGGGATTTTACAGATCTTTTAAGATTAAAAATTACACCATATACTCACCATAATAAGAATGTATAACAAAAATAAGAGATATATAAAATTGAAAGTCACACTTGTGGTAGGAGTGGTGTGTTCTAGCTGCCAAGAGCTGGAGCAAACTTCCAATACTATTATTTCGTGAGTACTTAGTATATGGGAGCGGCCTCTATGATCCAGGGGAGGGATCTATGGTGAAATCTCGGAATCAGGAGGACCAATGCAGTTTTTGTCCTGGCCGTGAAACACTGGACCAGCCTTATACCCTTGCGAGGACACTAGAGAGGGCCTTTGAGTTTGCCTGTCCAGTCTACATGTGTTTTGTGGATTTGAAAAAGGTTTACGACCGGATACCCAAGGGTGCATCGGGAGAATGGCGTTCTGGGGCCCTATTGTGCGCAGTTTAGTTGTTCGATGAACGGAGCAGAAGCTTGGTCCGCATTGCCAGTAATAAGTCAGACGTGTTCACAGTGCAGGTTGGGAAATGCCAGGGCTGCCCTTTGTCATCGGTCCTGTTTATAATATTTATGGAAGGATTTCTAGGTGCAGCCAGGGTGTTGAGGGTGTCCAGTTTGGTGGCTTTAGGATCGCCTCGCTGCTTTTTGTGGATGATGTCGTCCTGTTAGCCTCATCTGCTGGGGACCTTCAGTGTGCTCTGGGGCAGTTCGCAGCCGAGTGCAAAGCGGCAGGGATGAGGATTAGCACCTCCAAGTCCGAGACCATGGTTCTCAGCCGGAAATGGGTGGACTGCCCTCTTCAGGTCAGGGAGGAGCTACTGCCTCAAATGGAGGAGTTCAAGTATCTCGGGGTCTCGTTCACGAATGAGGGTAGGCGAGATCGAGAGCTGGGCAGACGAATCGGAGTATTGCCCGCGCTTAACTGCTTCATCATGGCTAAGAAAGAACTGAGTCGGAAAGCAAAGCTCTCGATCTATTGGCCCATCTTTGTCCCTACCCTCACCTCTGGTCATGAGCTATGGGTAATGATCGAAAGAATGAAATCGCGAATACAGGCGGCTGAAATGAGGTTTCTCTGCTGGGTGTCTGGGCTCTCCCTTAGAGATAGGGTGAGAAGTTCGGATATCCGGGTGAGTCTCACGGTAGAACCGTTGCTTCTCCATGTCGAAAGGAGCCAGTTGAGATGGTTTGGACATCTGGTGCAGATGCCTCCTGGGCAGCTACCCGGAGAGGTTTTCCGTGCATGTCCTACAGGGAGGAGAGGGCAGAACCAGGACGCACTAGAGGGATTATATCTCTCGGATGGCCTGGGACCGCCTCGTATCCCCCCCAAAGAGCTGGTAGAGGTAGCTGTGGAGAGGGAGGTCTGGGTATCTCTCCTGAAGCTGCTACCCCCACGACCCGAACCCTGGACAAGCGGAAGCTAATGGATGAATGGATGGATGCCATTTTATTGTATACTGTAGGCAATGTGGAAAATATACCAAAGAGTACAGTTTGCCAAGCAATTCACAATTGTTTTTCCCGGACACCTGCGAGTGCAGGCAATAATCGACGGGTTTTATGCTGTTGAAGGTAATGTATACACAGTAAAATCACAGTTCTATAAAGAATTTAAAAATTACACTAATATTCTCATTACCCAGAATATCCAAATGTTTTGTCTGCCTTCTTCGTATTAGCTTCAAAACACACTATATGAATGAAATGTCGTGTTTGTACTTCACTTTAACTTGTTCCCATGCCCTGCATGATTGTGCTTGTATTCGATAGGTAATTATGACAAAAAAATAGTGTTGAAACATTGGAAACATAATACTACATTCAAGTAATAAATACAATAACTAAAAACTACTTACACATTTAATTTGTCGGACATTTTTTGCCAGCCGTTTTTACCTTTGATACGTTTCCTTTAGTACATACTAAATCTTTGAATTCATCATACCCCTTTAACAAAAGGTCCTGCTCGGATTGCATGACAAATTCCACCCACGTTTTGTGGAAGCCAATGAGAGACTTGCCGAAGTTTTCTAGACTCCATATATATCTCCTTTTCAAGCAAGGCGGGCATGCACAATCATCCCGGATGATTGGATCCAGCTAAGCTAATCTACTCGTGAAGTGCGTTTCAGAAACCAAATTAACCGGATGATTTTCACCGCCATTAATTGATTCAAGATGAGGCACAACAAAATATGCAACTTGTGTAACTAATAACAATTAACAAGCACAGAAACTAGATAACGTAACACCAAAAACTAGGAAACATTAACTACATAATAGGAATAGAACACAAGGGTAATTAAACAGAACACACGCAGGGAAAACTTAGGACAAGAAAAGTAATATAGAAAATAAACTCTGTTAAGCAAAAACACAAGAAGTACAAATGAGCAGATGAGGCTGGCCCATCTGTGACTAGTCTTGAACCTTTAACCAGTAGGTCTCTGAGCTGGGTGGTGGTGAACGACGCATTAGAAATGCACAAGGGTTTGACAAGAAATGACAAGACAGGATGGCCAGCAACACCTACTGGCCAAATGGGGAAGAGACACGAAGGACAGGACCAAATAAGACAGACCCCCGAGGTTATAATCATAATGGTGATAATATCCTATCCTATATTATAATAATAGGTCACCCTGTGTTCTGCAACGAGACCCTTCTCCAAACCAGGGGTAATGGACTACATTACCCAGAATGTTCTCATCTTCCTGTCCCAGGAGTTTCACAGCTGTGCATTGTTTTGGAAACAGTTCTTCAGCTCACTTACTTAAAATATTTAGAGACTTATCTGTTTGTTCAGTCCCTTGCAAGACTGTTAATTTGGTATTGCCACTACTTTTGAGTGTTGTAATATGTTGATCTTGTTCTGGTTTTTGTTCAATGATGTAAAAAGTGCTCAATTTTCATACTTAAGTAAAAGCACTATTACACACCCAATTGTTAAGTAAAGGTAAAGATGATGCAGTAAAATATTAAATACTGCTCATGTAAAAGTAAAAAGTACCTGGACTTGAGCAACATGTACTTTTTAAAACCATCCAGACATTACAGTATGGTAAGGCAAGTTTACCCATATAGTACAATATAGGCAATTAAAAGTTATTCACAAAAGTTGAAGGATGCATTGGTATAAAATACATTAAAATCACATTTAAAAGTCAATTTGAGAGTAATTTGAAAAACTATGCAATACAGGTATTTCCCACTCTTTGGTCAGCAGGAGAGGGGTAATCCCATAATTCCCCCACACCCAGCCATCCAGCTCCCTGAAATCAGCATGGATAAGGCGGGATGTCTGTTTTTCTTTCTCAGGAAAACAAAAGATTGATCTATAGGCCAGATTAAATAATGAATTATAAACACTGGCAGGTATGTTAAAACCTCTTCAAAATGGTGAATGAACTATTGAAATCCGTCATCTTCCACTACAGAAAAAGGTTGATGGTCCAATACAATCATCTCCATTATTTCAGTAGTTGTGTCCTTGGCTTTGGTGTTGCTAACTTTGAATGCTGATATATTGATAGATTTTCAGAGTTTCCCCTTGGGATCAATAAAGTTAATCTAAAATATCAGCTGGCGATATTAGTATGTTAACCAATATATTGTAGCACTGGGCAGACTGAGGCATTGCAGTGGTGGTAAAAAGATGAGGCGAGATGGTTTAACTTGAAGTTGCTCTTTACTAGTAGAATTTAAAAGACTCCCCTACTCTGAGCCATCTCGCCAGCGCTACAATATCGTGCAATATCGTTTGTTCCTGCTTGTTTTTGTGATTTGATTTTAATTACTGATTGGCCTGTTCTGGATTTTTCTCTGTTTTTCTGAGCTTGCTTCTGCACCTTCACCCTGAACCTTAGCCTACACTTCAACACTGACCAGATCTTCACCCCAACTATGATCATCCACCAGCTCTACAGTAGTTGCAGTCTGTCACGTTGTTTAATAAACTGACCAACGATGTAATTCCCAAAGTTCTGCTATGACAGTATTAGCGTATCACAGGGTAAAAGGCAGGGGACAGTCTATCACAGGGCTCACATTGCTGACAGTTTAGAGAATTTTGAAGCTTTTAAAACAGTAGTTCTTTTCAGCAGGCTTAGGGGAAATTTTGTTTGCTGACTTGGAGTTCCTGAAGAAATGCTGACAGGGTCTGTTTAATAGCTCAGTTGTTTAGCCTACTGTCCGTGTCATATTCCGCCCGTCCGAGCCTCGTGTATGCCACGCCCCCCTTATTACCCCGTGTGCAATCCTGATGAAAACCGCCTGTTGTCTGCTCGTGCTTAATTACCTTCACCTGTTGTGTATCAGTCCGTGCCTGTCTCTTGTATTTAGTCCGCGTCTGAGTCAGTCTCCCCAGAGTAGTCATTGTGGTGTCCTGTGGCGTTTACCTGCTATTCCTGTGTGTGCGCCCTTCGTATTGCAAGATTAAACCCCGTTTCCCCAATGACCTGCTTGCCGTTGCCTCTGTTCGCCTCATGCCGCCGACACCCTGGCACACGTACGGCAAATACGTGACAGTCCGCAATAAACCCTATTTTTTATTTTGTAATGCTTAAAGCTTCCATGGTCAGCAGAGCCAAGTTACAGTAATGTTTAGTCAAGGTCATAGTACTGTTGTAAATTATATAAATGCTGGACTCCAGTGTTCCTTTATTCAATATTTATCCAGTCTATGGTCCCCATAGTGCAAAGTGTTCTTCTCCATTTATTGCCTTTCTCTTATTTCCCAGTCAACCGTATCATTAAATTTAATTTTAATGTTTACTTTTAAGTGACCCTTTCAGAGATAATGAAAGCCTTCTTGGGTATGTTTACATTTCACTGGAATGTTTACACTTCACTGGACTTACTCCCTCACCTTTTTTGAGATGGACTGGGTGCAAAACTGAAAGAGAGATTATAAAAGCCAAAGGAGCAAAAAACAAGGCAGTTCTCCATGAGAATCACCTCTGCTGAAGTCAGCCAGTTTATCCGCCAGTCCTCCCAGAGGTTGGTACTTTTGAAATAGTAGATTTCATTTATTTTTTTGTTAAATTGTGAAAGTTATAAAAGTGTCCAAAAATGTTATAAATATGTTCAATAATGGGCAGGACACTGGAATTCCTGTGCTAACCAAAGCTTAATTTGTAATTTATATCAGTTATTGAGTAAGACTATGCATCGTCGTACATTGCATAGAATTGTTTATTGTAATCTTCAGGTACTCCAGATATTGTATTCAGAGAGTCTCCTTCCCTTCACAACACAATTATTACTATCACTTTTAATCAAATATTGAATGTACAATATGTATAAACTGCTAAATGCTATGGAGTGGAATTGACTACTATATTCTGTTCACCATAAAAGACCTTAGAATTTGACATTTTTATTGCAAAGTGCATTTAAGTGCATTGTGACTCATAATTATTGGGAGCGTGGGTGAAAAAATATAGGACTTTCACATGCTGCTGTCCTACAGATTGGAAAAACTCACAAGTTAAGATCCAGTTGTGGACTTTAAGGTAAGTTTGATGAAATCAGAGTGTGTGTAGGGTGGTATCCAGAATGATAATACAAGAAATCAAGACAAGCTTTATTCACTACAGACAACCACTTTTTTTGCAGTGAAAATGAAGTGTCCCACCCTGGTTCTGGTCCTGTTTCTGGTCCTGTGTTCTTTCCATTTTGTCTACAGTCAGCAACCACCAGAAACCGTGAAGCACCGTTATGAGAAATTCATGAACCAGCATTTTGAGAAGAGCATGACTGTACAAAAATGCGATAAGACAATTCATTTTAAAGACATTTATCAATTAGATTCCAGAGGAAACAAAGTATGCAAGGATACAAACAGCTTTATATACAGCTCGTCTGCCAGTGATATCATAAACATCTGTGATAAAGCTGGAAAGCACTATAAAAATACTGAATTACGCATTAGTCTGCAGCCATTTCCCATAATCACTTGTTCAAATGGGAGTGGAAGATACCCCAAATGCCAATACAGAGGACATAATAGTAACAGATACATTGTAATTGAGTGTGCTGAGGGCTGGCCAGTGCACTATGAAAAGGGCGTTTTGTCTTAAAGGAATTGTCATATAGATGCTTGCTTTCTGGTTTGAAATGCAACTGCTGCTAATATGACATTGTATGCAACATTAAAGTTATTGATAAATTGTATCAAAAAAAAATTCCCCACAAAGACAGTAGATTCAATACAAGAGGTGGGTGGTAATAAAAGTCAAATGTAAAAAAATGATTTATATATGTACCTACATCCTTCTTATAGTCATTATTCCAGTATAGACCTGGGGCCAATAACAGGAAGCATTGGACACAGTTCAGGATAACACTCTGTTAATATATCATGGGGAACATTAGCACAGTCACACTCTATGGGTAATATGAGAGACGACTCCTCAACATGACATACTTTTGGACTTTGGAAGCAAAGTACGTGGAGTAAATCCAAGTCAGATTTACAAATGACACACAAAAAAGGTAAAGAACACAACTATTGGGAAAAATAAATGCACCTTATGTCTCGGTTAATATGTTTATACATTTTTACAATATTTACAGACATTTTTTCTGATATTCAAATCCAGTGGTAGCTGTGTTGAAAATATATGGGTATGTAGTCACTATTTCTTCTCTGTCTTGACTGGCAATATTGTAACAACCAAGCCCTATACAGTGGAACTCCCATGTGCACTTATTTGGTAACCATGGTTTCAATTATCCACGGAGGAGTGTGAGCTTACACAATAAGCTATGATCTTTAAGAAATAAAATTCATTCCACACTAAAGTAAAAATGTTGTGTGCAAGATATTTTTTTGTTTCTTTTTTTAAAAATTGTGTTTATTTTAAAATGTTATTTAAGGGGAGGAACCACACAACAAAGTGAAAGTAAGTCATACATTTTAAAAAATAAAGTTAGCAAGGAAGATTAAGAAGGACAAAGAACAAAAACATAAATTGACATAAACGTTAGGTGCAGTACACAGTCCTCACAAAAAGTCTTGGGATGCTTGCTAAATTCTGTAAAAATGCTTTTGTTTCATAACAAAAAGTCCATTGATAAGCCACGTTCAACATATCCATACCTATCTAACAATCATTTTATTTTTATTGAGTGTCATCATTTCTGACTGTCTCATGCAGTCCTGTTATTTCCAATTTGCTATTGATTGCAGTTGTAGTCAATGGCTCCCAAAGGATACTAAACACAAATGATTGATGTCACACCCCCCTTGTGAGAATGCAGGCTCACCTGACAGATTAACTGCACCTGGCACTGACCCTTTAAAAGCCAGGTCCAACTCGCACTTACTGCGAGGGTTTGTTCTTCCAGGCGTTGGCATATTGAGCGTTTCTTCCTTGTTTCCTGTGTGTTCCTGACCTGAACTACCTGCTGTGTTCCTATCTGCTCCTGCTTCCCCCAGGTCCCCATGTTCTCTCGACTCCCATTCCTCCTCTTCTGTGTTGAACTGACTTCCCTGGCTTAGCTGACCCTCTGCTCCATGGCCCTCGACCCCCCACCCTTGCTTCTCGATTCTGCCTCTGACTGTCCTGGCTAGGGGATTCAACACTTGGCGACAATGAATGTATAATGTCCTTGATGGTTGCATATCACCTGGACATTTAAGCCTAGGATGAAGAATTCTTTTCAAAACTGCAGGCGGGATTCAAGAAGTTGTGAATATGAATAGGGTTGGGGGTTCCGTCCACTGCACCTACAAGGCCAGTTATGCCTGTAACGGCATGAAAACCAAAATCACAGTTAAATGATATATTCTATAGGCGACACTTCAAAAATGGCATTCAATAGTGACTTGCACAGACTTGAACAGGGGGGCATGGCCAGCGGATACGTTTTGCTGCCGTAAATATTCATGATCACTTGGGGGATGGGGTACGGGCGGGATTCAGTGCGTGCCGTTGATGCTGACATGCCGGGTAATTCATGTCAAAATATTAAGATCTACTGTTAAAGCTGCACTTACACTATGTGTCACGCTGCGTGGTGGACGAGCAGGAATGGGGGCACGGGAGGCAGGGACCAGGACGGGAAGCAGGGTTTATTCCAGAGACACACGGGTAACGCCCGGCAACACTCAGTAACATTACACGTAACACTACAATGACTGATCTGGGGGAGACTGACTCAGATGCGGAATAAATAATAAGACAAGCCAGAACAGATAAACAACAGGTGATCACAATCAGGATCGGACACGATCGGACACCAATTTATGAACTGAATTTGATGAAGGTCATTCTCAAGTCAGTTCTGAATGGTGCACAACCCTGTTATGTAATGAAATGGCATACAGGTGTTACAACAATTAGCCTACTTTGATCTTTATTTATAGTTGGTATTCTAGATTTACATCACAATTTTGATCTCTTATTATCTCGTCAGCATTATTACTAGTGCTGTCAAACGATTAAAATTTTTAATCAGATAAATCACAGGGTTGCTCTGGATTAATTTCGATGAATCACGATTAAATATCCTTCATTTTTAATCTGTATTACTCTCATTTATTTAATCTATATTTGCATGAGCAAACTGAAAAAAAGAATATATATGCACTTAGCATGTTTATTGAACATCTTGAACACAAGTCGGATGCATTCCATCTGCCACAGAAGTGCAATACCATGGACCCATCCATCAAAAAGCAAGATTTTTTTTTCTTAGCTGGACAACTTGTTGGATTTAAGGTACCTCAGTTTAAATGGTCTTTATCTTCGTTCACTTACAATTAGCCCGAACTACCGTAAATCCGACAAATAATATAAACATATAAACTATAAAACTCTGTAGCAACATGTCCATAGATAAGTTGGACGGTATAGTGTGTGCGACTAATTTAATGAGCCACAAATGAGAACTTGTTCTTAAACACTATAAAACTACAACTTTCCCTTCTCTTGATAAAGGGCGCAGCCATCTAGGATTCTGAACTCGGGATCCTCTGCGCTGCTCTGAGATATTTCTCGGCTCTCCAAAAAACGGGAGCGCGCATGTCGTTGCTTCCGGCTTCAAAACTTGGAATCTGACTCGGAATACGAGTTCCAAGGACAAATGGAACACACCAAAACTGCTCGAAATGGGTTGACAGAGACATTTCAAGGATTTTGAGTCATTCTGTGCTGCAGATGGGTTAATTGTATTAAAAATATTAATCAGATTAATCATGATGATGGATTAATCCGTGTTAGCCAATTAATTTTTGACATCTAAACGAGAAAAGGTGAGAAAACAACAAGTGGGTCAATGAACTACGTAGCAAACTACTTTATTGACGAAGGGTTTTGGGAATCACGTGCTAAGTAAGATCAATCTTAAGTACTACTGCTTAGCATTATGAAGCTTTCAGGAAAGTCATCCCTGATCAAGACAGTTGTCTACTCAGGGAAGCAGATAAGAATCTGACTTTGTAAGTCAACGTCAAAAAGTTTTTATTGTGAGTTCTGCTACACGTTCAGGACACACCATTGAGGTTGGGACCTCGGTATTTTTGTTAAAGTCGTGAAACTGCTTATAAATGGCAAATATTTTATAACAAAGTGAAGTATATTATCATGTTGTCACTATAAAACCTTTTCTTAACTCCTTGGGTTTGTTTCCAAGGCTACAACAATAACCATACCGTCCGGGAACCATATGACTCAGTTTGTTTAGTATCGTTATTTAAATGAATAAAGCAACACAAACAAGAAGGCTGAGCTCATCACACACTTCAGTCTAGTGGATTTCTTGCAGTAAACACTCAAAATCATTAGAATAAATGTTTCCAAGCTAAACTGTTTTTTCAATCCAGCTGTAGGTACTACAAACATTAGCGGTAGACGATGGACCATTGCTTTGGATTTCAATGATGCATTTACAAGCATTACTATAACTGAGAAATCATCTGTGTTACTGTTAAAAGCTAGTACCTAAAAAGTAGTTCTACTAATAAACACATTTTAGGTCATAAACGTGAATATTACATCTTCATGTACAAACATATAACCAAAATGTGTGGCAAATATAGTATGAGTAAGTTAATGCACTACAAAGCAGGCATTATAGGCTTTTAAACACTCTGCAGAGACTGCTGTGATGGTCCTTTGCCCGCAAAGCCGTGCATTTAAAAATGTATAGTAGCGCCGGTAAGATCTGTGCATCCCAGCATGCCTCACGAGTACTTGTGTATATAGCCCTGTGTCTGCGTAGTTGTAAATAACCCTTGTATTGTTGCTGTTATGCTTATAGTTGCCTTCCTGAGAGTGGCACGTATGTTGGCCCATTCCTAGCATGTATAACTCTCGTACCGCATGTACACCTTACAGTTCGGTGTCTGACTACCTTGAGTTTCCACTCTGTGTATTTGGGGTTTGGTGCTTGTTGGGTGCCTGATACAGCCCTGTGTTTTTTCCCTACGCTCACGATGCCTCGGTCTACCTGACACTACAGCATTATGCACAGCTTGTTGTTAGTTATACCATGGCAGTGTTAAATTCTCAAATCTGTAATCGCAGTCGCATTTGGTTGCAGTAATGCTGGCCAGTCAAATCTCAGTAATGAATCAATGCACGATTATAATCTTTAATTCTAATGTTACTTAACAGAAACTATAAAATCAAAGAGATTGCTACAGATCACTTATACAACACTCCAGAGTGGGCATCATGTTATTATGCCCAGAGGTGCTGAACATTCAGATTTTGGACCCCCAGAGGTTTTTTTCCTCCCTATTCGGGAATTTCTGATTCTTCACCTCCTTTGTCTTTAGTCTTTAAAGTCGGTCTATCCGAACAAATGTTGTAATGATGGATTTTGACACATCACTGTCATGTGCCTTGGGGTGCTATATAAAAATAAATTGAAATACTACAATGCCACTGTTTAATAATTAGGTCACGTTAAGATTTTGAAATCTTGAATGCTGAGAATATTTTTGAAAAAATAATTTAAAAGACAATAATATTAACCTCTATGAATGTGCACACAATGAAACATTCATTTTTCTAACACCCTGAGAATCTTCTAAGCAAAGGCACCCTGGTCAGGCTTATTCAGGCCTCTGTGGCACATTCATAGATATACATAAGCATGTGAGTGTGTGACCAGATGGTGGCACTCATGAGTCATGTAAATGCTGCACAGGGCTTAATCAAAGGAGAATACTTTGTATTTGTGGTTTTGCTATATATTGCTATATATTTATAGATTGAATAGATTGAATACATAGATTAAAATTTTAAAGGAAAATATTCAAATTCAAAATAACTATATTTGTCCCCGAGGGGCAATTAAAGGCACACAGGGCAGTTGAACAAGGACACAATAACATAAAGTGCAACAATATTTGAAAGATGCTGTGCAAAATTGCAGTCAATCAGGTAGATGAGAACTGATAAATATGTAAAGGGAGGGATTGTTCGTGGGCATGGGGGAGTTCAAGTGCAGAATGAATGGCAGGTTCCTTTGCAGGGAGGTGAAGGAGGAAGAGAAGTCTGTGAATTGAGGAGTTGGGAACGGCCTTGGGAACAAAAGTGGCTCTCCTCCTCTGTGTCCTGCAGCCGGGACAGCGGAGCCATCATTCTGAGGGGAGCCACTCAAACGCCGGGCATAGAAAATGGGAGGGTCCTGCAGAATCCTACACGCTGCTCTTAGAGTTTGCTGCTCACACAGGGATGAAAGTGCTCTGACTGGGAGTCCGAAGATCTTAGAGCAGACTTGTGTTGTGCAGGCGGGTGCTGTGCTGCAGGCTGGTGGAGTGATACCAGCAGGCGATGGAGAAACAGAGGACACTCTCAATGAAGGAGTAGCAAAAGGTTCTGACCATGACCTTGTTGACCCCAAAGCTGTTGAGCTTCCTTAGGCTGTACAGCCACTGCTGACATCTCCTTAGA
>JABFEB020000002.1:18127717-18140871 GCA_019775895.2 Stomatorhinus ivindoensis | reverse complement strand
GCAACAGACTGGCCCTGCAAAAATATTTAAACAATTAACAAAAGTTAATAGAATACATTTTACACATGATTAAAATTATTTTCATTTAATTATTATTTTTAATGAGAACTTTATTAAACTGCATTTTTTTTCAGAATATAGCCTATATTTTCAAAATAAAATATTTATTTATTCATCATAAGAAATACCTGCTGTTTAGTGATCTCTCTCATGACTCCACTGCAAACGTTGTGGCACAAGGTTGCACTCAGGAAAGGTAGAGACTTAAACCTTGGATCAAGGAATGATGCTCTGTTGAGATACTCCTGAAGGTTAGGATCTGTGTATCTTCTTTCTAAGTCCTGAGTGATAGCTGCCTTGGCATCTTTTATGGTTTGACTGTCATCTTCTACAGGCTGCATGGATTTTAGTATCATTGTCTTTAGAGGAAGGACCATTGACAGAGAGGGAGTTGTTTCGGTGCTCAAGAGGGTGGTGATTGTCTTGAGGGGTTTGAGCAGATTAATCATTTCCTCTGCCAGTCTGAGTTCACTGTCAGACAACACTGCAATGTCATTGACATTCTTATTAACATTTTTGTCCATTAGGGCAGAGTAGATGGCAGGCTGTTGCTCCAGATGTCTCTCCATCATATCATAAATGGTATTCCATCGAGTTGTGGAGTTATGTATTAGTTTGTGTACAGGTAGATTTAGCATTTCCTGTTTGACTTTCAGGGCATGAGCAGCTGTTGTGCTTTTATGAAAAAATGTTACAACTCTTCTGACCTTACTCAACAGATGACTTAACTGTTGAAGTGCTACTGCCTTCTTGGCTGCAAGGTTTAGAATGTGTGTGAAATGTCCTATATGTGGCCCTAGTCCAGCCGCTTCCTTTATGGCGTTCACCATGTTCTGTGCATTATCTGTGGTGACTGGAATGGTGGTGATCGGTCTCTCTAACTTCCAGTCTGTCAATGCACTCATCAGTGCATCGGCCAAATGGCTGCTTGTGTGGCTTTCAAAAATGTTTCTAAAATGGAGCTTTCCATTTTACAGTCCAATATGTAATGAACTGTCACAGTTAAGTAACTTTCAGTTGCCCTGGAGGTCCAACTATCAGTTGTCAGAGCTATGTATTGTGCGTTTGCAAGTTCGTTCTCAATTTTGCTCCGTGTTTCGTTGTACAGTTCAGGAATAACTTTGCTGCTGAAGTGAAGGGATTTCGTAACGCGGCTCGAGCGTCTTAATCATATGTTGAAATCCCACATCGTCAACAACGGAGTAGGGCTGCATGTCTTTGGCTATAAAACACCCCACCGCATTCATTATTTTTCTGTGTCTGTCTGAATTAACACTGAGTGCCCGTTGAAACACTGAAGGCAACGGGGGCTGTTTTCATCTCACCTGCGCTTGACCGCTGTCAACACCCGGGTGATGACGGCGTAAGTGACTTGTCATATTAGATGTATTGCCTTGATCATACGGCACTCGCATCAAACAAATTTTACATACAGTGACTGTTTTGTCGACGTTTTTTTTTACCATCGCTGCTGTAGCATATTGGAAACCCAAAATGCTGCCAGACCAATTGATTGTATCCATTCATCCATTTTCCGCTGCTTATCTTGGGTCAAGTCACAGGGGCAGCAGTCTAAGCAGGGACGCTGAGACCTCTCTCTCTCCAGCCACCTCTTCCAGCTCCATGGTGGAATACCAAGTCGATCCCAAGCCAGCCGAGAGATATCTCTCAAGCATGGCCTGGGTCTGGGGGCATTCCTTCCAGTTGGACATGCCTGAAACACCTCCCCAGGGAGCCATCCAGAATTCATCCTAGATGGATTCTTGAACCACTTTAACTGGCTCCTTTCGACACAGAGGAGCAGCATTTCTACTTTGAGCCTCTCCCGAATGTCTGAACTCCTCACCCTACCTCTGAGGCTGAGCCTAGCCACCATGCAGAGGAAGCTCATTTTGGCCTCTTGTATTTGTGATCTCATTCTTTCGGTCACTTCCCAAAGCTCATGGCTATAGGTGAGGGTAGGAACATAGATCAATCGGAAAACTGAGAATTTGCCTTCTGGCTCAGCTCCCTCTTCACCAAAACAGAACTCCCAGTGCTCCACTCATCCATCTCTCCATCTCCTGCTACCTTTTTCCCTCACTCATGAACAAGACCCTGAGATACTTAAACTCCTCCACTTGAAGCAGTACCTCATCCCCCAGGGTAAAAAAGGGCAATCCACTCTTTTCTGGTGGAGATCCGTGGCCTCAGCTTTGGAGGTGCTGCTCCTCATCTCGGCTACCTCACACTCAGCTGCAACCCCCCCCCCAGTGCATGCTGAAGGTCACAGCCTGATGATGCCAACAGGATCACATCATCTGCAAAGATGCAACCCTGAGGCCCCTGAACTGGAACCCCTCCGGCTCTTGGCTACCCCTAGAGATTCTGTCCAAAAAAGTTTTGAACAGGCAGCCTCACGGAGCCTAACACCCACCAGAAATGAGTGACTTACTGCTTGCATTGCGAACCAAGCTTTTGCTCCGTTTCAGCTTGATGGCTCACAACAATGGAGCCCCCCCAGGGACTTGGTCATATGCCTTTTCCAAATGAAGAACACAAATGTAGGCTGGTTGGGCAAACTCCCACAAACCCTCCAGTAACCTCATGAGGGTGAAAAGATGATCCAGTATTTCGTGACCAGGACAGAATCCTCATTGTTCCTCCTTGATCTGAAGTTCAACCAGTGGACGGACCCTCCTCTCCAGTACCCCGGCATAGACCTTCCCAGGGAGGCTGAGAACTGTGATCACGCTGAAGCTGGAACACATTCTCCGGTCCCCTTTCTTAGACATTAGGACCACTCCCCCAGTCTGCCCATCCAAAGGCACTGTAATTGATTTCATCGTGAATGAAATAACAGCAGTGAAAGCACTGATGACATTTAGAGGTTATGTTCCAATGGCTGTTCCAGAGAAATCCCTAGACCTGCTCCACACATGATCACCAAAGGAGGCATGTGGCTTCCTTCCTGAAACACTGGTCAGTCCAGCATTTAGGGACACTCCCTCCTCATGTGTCACCAAGGGCATCTGCCACAAGTCAAGTCAAGTAACTTTTATTGTAATTTCAACCATATACAGTGATACGGTAAATAGTGAAATCAGACAACGTTCCTCCAGGACCATGGTACTATGTATAACACTACATCAACACAGGACTACTAAGTGCAAAATGTGCAAACAATGCAAAAACTCATACTGGATGAGTAAAAGTACTGGGTGTTTTTCACTAATCTGATTTATAAAAAACATTTTTAAAGATTCTAAATTACCAACGTAAATTAAACTGATTACTGAATTAGGTATTTAAAATAAATTACCTGATTCTTCAATACAACTGTCATATAGTGTTTGCTGCTGTGTATTCTGCCAAACAAGTTGGTCCTGAAATATCTCCCTTCGTGCATTTCCTCATGAAGCCAGCAGGGGGCAGCTGCAGCATTACTTTGGGCTCAAAAGCACAAATTGGACTTTTCCACTGCTGTGAATCTGTCCCAAGAGGAGGAAGATGAACCTCCTTGTCTCCGTGCTAGTGATTGCAAGGCCATTTCCTCTGCAATTTGGCTCAGAGTAATACAGCTAGTACTACAAGTCTTTGAAGGTGAAGATGCTGGAATGGATGGGTGTTTTCCTGTTTTACATATATTATGTTTGAGGTGAAACTCCTTACAAGTATCAAACAGTTTTGAAAGTACTGATTCTCAGTTCTGATTTCCAAAGTGACTAGCAAATCATTAAACATTTGTTTTGCTTTTCAGCTTTTAACTACATAAATCACTCCTACCAATAAGCAGAAATAGGAGCAGTAAAGCTTAGAAAGTTTTTTTAATACTGGAATCACAAACACAACTGACAGACAGCAGTTTTTTTTCTTTTTTACACTTTTTTACAAAACATCTGCAAAGCTTTGTTATTATACTTGTGTATTTCCTAAAATTCTGGATCCCAAAATGTTTGGTGAAAGAGGTTGTCATCAATTTATCATCATAAATTGTCAAGATTCAAAGCCTGCTCCTCCCAAAATGGCATTCATTTGACACCACACAAACAAGCTTAGTTTTGTAAAAACATAAAAACTATTCCTAACACAATGACATGCGGTCCAATCATTACACCTGCACTATTGGACTGCATATCACAGAGCTCCAAGGTTCCACATGAACATTAAACTCAGGAATAGACTTTACACTGTGCTTTCCAGACCAGGCCCTGTAGCTTCCAGTGCATTATGATTAGCACTTAAGTGACCCCTGAAACACCAGCTGTGGTAACTCTGTGTCCTATTAATTACATCAGTGGAGTAAAAATACACAGGACTCTAACGCAGGAGATACAGGGTTTAGTCCCTATGTTTCACAAACAAGCTATGAAATTAACTGTTAACAGGGAGAAGTTTTAATGCAACTTAAATGTAGCAATTGAAATTGACTTCCATCTCCTGACTACAAACAACACACACGCATACGAACATCAAACACCGATGGATGATAAAGATGAAAACTTGTCTTCATCCTTCCTCAAGGCCCTTTGGCTTGGAATTCCACAGTGTAATGAACTTCATCAGGTTACTTCCAGTGTCCCAGGAGGCTTTTAAGGCTTCCAGTTTGTGACGTCACATTTCAATAGAATGACTGAAATAGACTACATGTACCCATCCAAGATTCAAACCAGCAATGTTCTGGCCAAGTTGGTAAAATCCCCCCAGCCCAATTATGTGGGTTCAGCCCTATACCATATCTCTGATGTGTTGTTGGAACTACTACTAGAAATGAATTTAAATAAATAAATAATTATAAAACAATCTGGGATATTGTGTACATCTGATTGTACCAACTAACCCAATGTAATAAAACTTTTTAGCCCTAAAAAAAGTTTTTTTTTTTTTTTTACTTTTCTATAAAGAAATTTCTAGGAGGTACGATCAATTGTCATAATAAATAATTATGTCATAGAAATTAAACATACATACTGAACACATTCTATCTTTGCATTTGAGCCCTACTAATATATATTTATATATTTCTTTTTTTTCATATGAAGTGAAACCTACCCAGAAGATTTAGTTTTGGGCACAGATTCCTCCTTATCTTAGGTATACAACCAGCTCCCACATGCACCACGAGTATCACAAACAATACACATCACTTGCTACTATAAAACGGAGCAGTGTTTCATTAAATGAGATGAAGTCTCTTTCCATTCTATTTCTGTCCACATCACCTTGTCATGAGCTGCTTGCCATTCCTAGCACCATGTCCCTCTGGTTCAACAATACTGAACCTCAAACTTTTTTTTTAATTATAATTTTTTTACATTCAACACTAACATAGGTAGATGAGACACATGCCATGATATTCATTCGGTCTGAAGGATTCTAGTCCAGAGGCCCTTTTACCTTGTGATCTAGGGGAATTCTATTTGGTGATTTTCAATATTTTTCTTCTTTTATAACCAGGGGTAAAGTCACACACCTACCCAGAGGGTATACCAAGCATGTCCTTCACAGGTGTATTGCACCTGCCCCCATTTGTTCTCACCCAATAAGGCTTCTCCTCTTAAACAAATCCCCAACATCACATTTGGGTAACCAAACCCAGAGCAGTTTACTGCACAATAATGGAATTCAGTAAACAATTCAAAAATAATACCTAAAACCCTGAATACAACAAAATGCTAATACATTACTTAAATTAGATAAATTAGTTGAAGACAAAAAATGTGACAGTTATGTTTTGAAACATTCACATTGATAATCTGATCTGCATAAATAAGTGAGACGGACATGCTGTAAAGGCACTTTCCCCTCTGAAGTTTCCAGAACATTCTAGATGACAACAGTCATTAAACTGTCTGAATAAGACCTCACTATGCAAATTGCTGGATTGGGCTTCAAAAGGAAATAAACATAAAATATTGCATCAAAATTTGCCAATTACATGTAGTGTACATGCAGTGTAAAATTAACTAAGAAACTGCCTGGCAGACATCCATGCCCTGGATTTACAGCTTACTTTGTCATACTTTTACACAGCTATACACAGAAGCACTTTTAGTGAAGGAATTCAGGCAATGTTCTAAGTTTTCCCTATCAGGAATACACTAAATAAATTAAATTTTCTAAAATTTTAATCCCTAACCTACCCACCTGTTACATACTATGTACTCTATACATCAGGGGTGGCGAACCTGATCCTTGGAGAGCCGCTGTTGGTGCGGGTCTTTGGGATGGCCTCTCAATCAGCCAATCAGAGTGGGTCCCCAGGACTGGAGCTGAGAATCACTGCTTTACTATTGGCTGATTGAGAGGCCATCCCAAAGACCTGCACCCACAGCGGGTCTCCATGGATCAGGTTCGCCACCCCTGCTATACATAATTATAGTTAAAATGAAAATGACATAATTGCTTTTCTAAACGGTTGTATGTAAAAACACTTTCTTTCATATTTTGGTGTAAATTGCTTTATGGCAGCATTGTTATGCTGTCATGGCAGATGGAGGTACTGTGTAAGGTTACAGAAGAAACAGGTCTCAAGTCTCTTACAGATCAGTGTGCTTAAAGGGACTCCATTAGGGAAGAAGTGATTGTGAATAGCGTGATGCTAACAATGACTTCAGAGGAGAAGTAGATGTGCTTTTCATAACACTAACATATTCTCACAAGAAGGAGAGATTGTGCTTACTGCAATGCTAACAGCCTTCTTGAAGACGGATAGCATGTGCTTTATAAGATGCTAACATTGTTCCCACAGGAAGAGAAGGCTATGTTTAGCGTGATGCTAATAGTCCTCTCACAGGAAAGGGGTAATACGTTTAGCGATAAGGTTTCCAGAACTCTGACAGGAAGGTAAAGCACGTCCTTTTTGGAATGCTACGCAGTGCTCTCACAGAAAAGAGAAGCTGTGTTTAATGCAATGCGAACTGTGCTCTTACAGCAAGGAGAAAAACACAAGGCCCTTAGGGGTTAAATGTACTGACAGTAGTATTGATTGACGGAAGACCACTTAATAAGAGAAAAAAAAAGTCGCTTCAGTTTTTTGTCTTTTGTTGTGCTGTTAAAACATTTCTGTTATTGTTATTCTTTCATTTTTCTTCTTGCCAACAGCTTTTGGTCTTAGTAAAAATTGGTAAAAGGATGTAAATTCCAGCAACTGTCCCCACAAAATATGGCACATTCGGCACAATTCACCCCGAGAATGTCACTAACATTTAGCGTTACATGGAAAAACGGTGACTATGTTTCTTTCTTCAAATCAGCTTACATATGCCAAGTCAAATTTAAGTGTTACTGTGCAGTAATAGATCTCACCACATGAGGGCAGCACATATGGCCAGGAGGAGAAAGACAGTGATGGAGTGAGATGCAGACAGCTGGTTGGCGCCTGATGTAATGCGATTCCCATGGCCCTGATTGGGCCTGGTCCACTTAGTTCCAGTCCTGTCCCTGACACGGGTTGGTTTATTTGGACTGGGTGGGTTGCGGGCAGGTTTGCTATAAGGTGGAGAGGGAGGCCCAGAACCTGGTTCATCGCTATACCTATCACCACCATCTCCACCCCCGGACCCACTCCCTTCTTCACCTGTACCGAGGGAGAGAGGGAGGTCAAAGGTTAAACTGAGTGTGTTTGACATACATGTATTTGTGTTCACAATCATCATACATGGATGCATGTGCAAAGCTGACGCATGTGTATGTGTGTTTAGGGTTTGGGTTTGTGGATGCATTACTCACTATCCATAAAATCACTGTCCTGTCCAGCCTGGGCCTGTCTTAGCCTGTTGGTAGCAACACGGAGTTCCATAATCAGCTGCCGTGTCCTCACATCCGGTCGCGCAATATCCACTTCTACCTCCGGGTTGTTAATCTGACTCACCAGCCCATCCCTGGTCACATCTGGTAGATACCTGTGAAAACACCCCATGCTTTAAAAATCTCACTTACAAGCACACCCAAGTTACAATTATGAGCCAAGAATCATGAATAGTGAAGCCAAAGGAACATTGGACCTTAAAATGTGTAAGTAATAGAGGTGGAAATCATTGGCGCCAAGGAAATCCGATTCAATTATGATTATTGAGGGAACGATTTGATGCGCTGGAAATAACCAATATGTCATCTCTAAGGCTAACATTACTTTTTACTTAGCTAGCTAATTAGCTACCTCAGAGTCTTCATCATGGCCACAATAGCTTGAAAAAAGAATGACTTTTTGAGCTGCAAAACAGGCATTTCCCAAATGTATCATAAAGTAAAGATTTTCTTAACCAGGCATTCTGTGGTACAAAACCAGGGCAAGCTTCCCAATGCATTGTAGTAAAAAGATCAAGTAGCTCGTCCCTTATGAAGATTAATGAACCTTTTCCTGACATCCTACTTTTTGGAAATTCACATGCTGCAGCTGCTACTGTGTCTGTGACTGCATCATGTGAATCCAGAGCATGCAGTATAGAAGTAGGAGTATCTTTATTTTACCCCCCAAGAATCAATTTTGAAAGAAGACTTATGAGCCTCCTAATGAAGTTCAGCACACCGTGGAATTCGAAAAAATTGAGGATGACAGATCGAGGCATTGAATCTCCAGATTACAAATCAATTTATCATGATGCATCGAGACATCCTCATACCCTTAGTAGGTAAGTGGGAGAAAGAAGGGAACATTGTCTTAATGCAGTGTTTTCCAATCAGGTCCTTCGGGACCCACAGACAGTCCATGTTTTTGCTCCCTATTCACAGCAAAAATGTGGACTGTCTGTGTGGGTTCTGGAGGACCAGGCTGGGAAACACTGCCTTTATGTGAGACTAACTTCCCTGTGCCGAGGTCTTTTTCTTTGCCCTTTCCTTCTCCCCTATTTACTATCTCTTCTCCTCCACTGTCTTTCTTACCGTCCTCTTGCCTGCCCATTCCAGCATTTGTCCTCATTTGTTACATCAGCAGCCAGGTTGTCATCGTTGCAGAGTGTGTGTGGAAGTGATACCCAGAAGCCCTTCATAGGACGCAGGCGTTCTTTCAGGTCCAGTACCTGGGGTGAGGGTTACACAGATGTGATTCAAGGTCAGAGGATAGGAAAGACAGCATTAAATTAATGGTACCTGATAAGTGCACAGGAGGAAACTAGCAGCACTCCAAAAGTATTGTAAAGGCATGGACTAGAGTACATGAGATTGTCAAAAATTGTCATCCACCATATTTAATTCTAATTAAAAATGAAGATTAAAAGCAACCTAATACCTCCAAGATATTTTAGGTAGACCACTGCTTACAGAATTGGAGTTCGCTTAATCCAGTAAGCCTAAGGCCTTAGACCCCTTAAAAGCGCTGCACCTCAATGTGAGGCTTCTTCATACGGCTACGGGGAAAACGGTATTATGAGTGCATAAACAAATTACTCATATAAGGTTAAAGCGTGGCCTTTTCCTCACCAGACGGTCCAAGTTGGTGCCGGCAGCCGTAGTAGGTTTCTCTTCAGGGCTATATGTGCGAAATGGCCTCCTGTTGCCCCCTTGCTCCCTGGGGGAGCGCCGTGACCGGCTGGGGGCAGGACGGGGGCTGCCACAACCCTGGAACACCTGGAGAAAGGGGAAATCAAGCCACGGTGCCCATTGTATGTTACCCATTGACAGAGTCAGCAAGAAGTATTTTATTCTACAAACAAGATAATCAGCGTCCATGCACAAGGTGAATATTTAATTTGTTGTGGTCCTCACAGGAAAATACAGCATCCAAGATGTCACAGTTATCTGCCTCCATCTCACCAATTACCACTTTGCGTTGTTCCACACCTCACTTCCTTTTCCTCGTCCCACATCCTCATTCCCTTACAATCAGAATTTTCATAACACTTTACTTGATGGGGCACAAATAATATAGTATTATGTCATTACTTATGTATTAATTAACTACAAACTAAGTCTTATTACATACTGAGCACTTGCTCATTCATCATTAATGAATTACTTGACATCAAGTAATTACTGTATTTGTTACTATATCTTAATTCAGTAATGCTTTACATTAAATTGAACCACATAATACCTTTATAATGAATTCGTAGAACATTCATTGCACCTTCATAATGCATTCATAGAACATTCATAAGCAGCGTGTAAGTATACCTTAACATCATATGATAATAACAAACATTATAATTGTATAATATTTGCTATTAATGTATATGAAAGCTGTTAAGGTATACTCAATGGAATGCATAATGAATGCATTATGAAGGTGCAGAGAATATAAAGCATTACTGTTAATTCTGTATATGTTTGTGAACTACTAGAGGAACAAATAACAACATACGTTAAATACTGATCTCATGTTTGTTTTTCATGAATGAATCACGGTGCATCTGTTATCTCAAACAGTTAATATATTTGCTTTAATCCTGTAAAACTTTGTGAACAATGAAAGGAACAAGCAATGCAAATCACAAGTAAAATACTGAAAAAGTGAACTACAGAAGGAACAAATGAAAGAAGTACTAAGGAACTACCGCAGGAAGAAGTAATGAATTACACAAGTGAAACACTGATCTCATGTTTGTCTAAGCTTTGCCACTCTGTCAACTGAGTGCCCCAGTAGCTCACCTTGGTGGAGGTGGTGACACTGTTCTCCTGCATGTGCATTATGGCCTCAGACACCTTGACTGCAATGGAATCTGCTGCCAACTCCATGTTGAATGGCCCCTCTAGCTTCTCTGATACTTGGAGCAGAGCATCTGAGGAGAGTAGGTGGGGTTGACAGGGAGAAGTGAGGTAAGAAAGACCCTGGAATTGGAAAAACCTGTATCCAGAGTTCAACGGAAATGTATTTAGGCAGTGGCAAAAATGAAATCCAGCAGTAAGGAAGCTCCTGAGACTACAGGCCAACTGAGGAACCATCTGCACACTCACCAATGAAGTTGTTCCATTCACTGTCCAGGTCAGCTTGGTTAGCCAAACAGCCTTTCATCACATTGAGGCAGAAGGAGTGGCATGGGCGCAGGGTGGGCATGCCGCGGCACAGAGGGCAGTACCGCTGTCGCATTAGGGCCCGAAGACACTCTCCACCCACGTTCAGCTACAGGGTCGGGTCAGCAGGAGATAGTGGACAGTTGTCAACATTAAATCCATAAAGGTCAAAGGTAGGCACTGGGAAGAGACAGATATGCAAGTATGTACATACGTACTCACCTTTGATGCCTTGTTAATAATGTCACGTCCTGTAGCCAGTCCCTGAACTAGTGCTCTGGCAGCTATGAATGCTCTTGACACCTGAGAGAAAAAAAGGTGAGAGGAGTTTGTTTAAAATTATGAGAAAATGACTGTGTGTACATAGTCTATGCTGGTAAATAAGTGAACCTCTACAATGGAATTTAGGTGTCCTGCCATCCCCTCCAAGATCCACATAGTCTGGCCATTATTAGATTTGGTTCTTCCTGAAACAGAGCTGTTAGAACTGAAATATGCATGGATGAAAACTAATGTCAGAAAAGTTGTTGAGGCTCATAACATAAGGAAGGGTTATGAAAAGTTTTTCAGAACTTGGGTTTTCATCAGTTTACATTCAATCAGATAGTTTACAAAACTATTGCTACTATGCCTAACAATAGGTATCCTGCAAAGATTACTGCAAGGGCAAAATGTACAATCAAGTGACAAAAACCTTAGAGTGACCACTACAGATCTGCAGGCAACCCTTACACTATCTAACATCCATTTTGATGAGTTTATAAAAAGAAAATCACTAAACAAGACTGGTGTTTATGGGAGAAAGATGTGAAGAAAACCACTGCTCTTAAGTGCATCAGTAACTGCTGAGGCCCTCTGAGATGTCTTTTAATTGACAGACTTCTCTCATGAAGAACAAGTAAACAGAAAGTGGGCAAGTCACATACATACTCAAATTGACTGGAACACCTTAATCCAGCTACCCTCTTTGAAAGGTCACTATCCAGTGGGGTTTATATAGTTTTCCATTAATGCCCTTGATTGTTTAAACTACTAATAAAGATATGCCAAGTCAAATTGTGTGTGCTGTTTGTGAAATATAACTGTATGTACTTTGACTTAGATCAGGTAAATGGACTGCATTTATATAGTGCTTTCTTCCAAAGTGCTTTACAATAATGCCTCTCATTCACACACACCGGTGATGGAGGCTGCCATGCAAGGTGCCAACCTGCATACCGGGAGCAATTGGGGGTTCAGTGTCTTGCTCAAGGACACTTTGATGGGGTCAGGAGGAATCAGGGCTCGAACCTGCAACCCTACAGTTGCCGAACGATAGTGCTACCTCCTGCACCACCATCTTCCCCTTCCCCCTAAAGGTCCCACTTTACCTACCATTTATACAGAAATTAACAATCAGAAATTCAGGGTCAACATCCCATTTTTAACACAAATGTATCATATTTGTATTCCTTGCAGGGCTGCCAACTCTCCAACATTGACTGTCAGACAACCCCAATTGGGCCCAATCTCATGCTAAGCTTGTAATTTCTCCTGTGAATTTTAGAATCCTGTCCATCTGTTATATCAATTAGGGGTGAGATGAATATCCAGTCGAAATGAGCATCTGGTACCAATAATGTGTTCTTTCCAAAACCAATTGTCATCCGATCATTGCGGATGAATATCGGTCTCTATCTTCAACATTTCTTTCCATTTTATCATTAGATTTCAGGGAAGCGATGATACTTATTGGCTGCATACTGTTCCCCCCACACAACATTAGCTGCATGATATTTTTCATGACCGACACCAGTCACTCATGCAGATGAGAAGGGGAAAGTTTCCCAGACAGAGAGTGATATTTTAGTGTTTGATCTGCATTACATGTGTAAACTCTGTTCTGTTGTGTGCTGTATTATGTTGTGTTTGGATGGCTCATTTACTTTGCATACATACACATTTATTTTTCCTGGTTCATGTTGTGTTTACTCGTTCTCTCTTGCATGGATTTTTTAAAAATTCTGTTGTTTTTTATCTGGTAGGCTTACTTCTGCTAGCAAGGTTAAAGTAAGTCATCTAGCATTTTTGGAAAGCTAGTTATTTGCCTCTGTCAGTGGATCACCAGCTTCTTGACAGACAGGCAGCAACTAGTTAAGCTGGGAAAATTCTCTTCCAGCACTCGG
>JABFEB020000002.1:18109482-18119557 GCA_019775895.2 Stomatorhinus ivindoensis | reverse complement strand
CCACTACAGTGCACAGATTTGAAACCTGTCTGCTGCTTTAGTGCTGCATTTGTGTCACAGAAATCATCATTCTGTCTCTAATTTTTGAGATGATTACGGTAATACATAATCATGCTTCACCTGAATATATAAGTATTTTACACAACTCAAATTGAAAAAATACATATTTGTAGATAGTGAAATATTTGTGGATTATGGTACGTACTTGTGGATGGTATTCCGTGGGTTACAAATAAAGTCCAATAACATCTTCCATAACTTTGAAAATTGAAGAAGTGTAAATATCAGTCAAGATTGACATCTTGGGCTGGTGCCAGTATCTTGATTTTTAACGAATATTGGCAGGTACTGATATGTTAACCAATATGTTGTGCATCTTAATCTCAGTATTACTCTTTATGTAGCTAGCTAGTTGGCTACCTCAGGGTTTTGACTATTGCTTCTATAAATTTTGCGCTGCAACCAGGGTTTTCCCAAAAGCATTGTAGGTCTAAGATTATCTTAACCTTTGGAAGAGCACTCTGCACCACAAAATAGGCGCATGTTTCCCGAAAGAGTCATATTTGAAAAATCAAGTTGTGATTCCTTTATGAATATTAATGAGCCTTCCCCTGCCAACCTACGTTTCAGAAATTTGCGTGCCGGCAGTGCTACATTGTGTTTACCTGCAGCATGTCAACACGAGAATTCACAGCCTGGAATTCTGACTTTACAGATCGATGCATTGAATAGTCACCTCAATAACTGATTCATCATGATGCATCGATGCAACTTGACATGTCCAGTGGTGAAATATGTTTGCTTGGTCGGCAGTTGGGTCACCGGAAGGTGATCAGGTATGAGTATATGTGACCAGAAAGTTGTGGGTTAAACTTCCAATAAAAGAGGCTGCAGTTGGGTGAGATGCACTGCCTAAATCGCATTTATGTACCTATTTACATAAATAAAATAACAAGAAGAATTGCTCTTGCTAAGATGCTATGGTAATCAAATGAATAATAGAGCAGAGAATAAATAATTGATTATTTATGTGGAGGCAAGGTCAGTACAGAAGTATGTGCGCGGTGGTAGCTACAGATGGTGAAGGCTCAGCTGCTTAGTGAGATGGCAGCGGGTTGATTTATGTGCGGGGGGTGGCATGGCCCGTGGATGGGTGGGAGGCAGGAGGAGAGCAGGATGTGGGACACCACACGTTGAAAGGGGATTTCGTTCGTGAGACAAAGAGTCTGAAAGATAACGATGAAATGAGCAGATGGGTTATCTATATTGTATGTCTTCAGGATTAATTAATTTCTTTCAAGCCATACAAGGCCAGATTTCTCCAATTTGGTATTTTGGAACTAAGTTGAGTGGGAGGATTTTCAGGGGTTTAACATAATCCTTGTTCAGTGGTGATGGTATAAATTGACGATGCTGTTTGCTGAACTGGCTGTGTGCTTTGCCTGCTTTTCAGCTGTACCATTCTGCAGGCACCGTGGGTGATGATTTAGATAAATGGTAGGTTTCTGTGTGCCCCGAGTGCTATCAGACTGATGTATGTGTTTACATTTCAGGGGTGGTCACCAGGGAGATGCTGAACAGCATGCAGAACGCTGAGATTATCAGCAGGCTGACTAAAGAGTTCAATGAGGTAAAAATGGGTGTATCAAAGGACAAATCGGGGAGTGTCTGGACAAACAACAAAATAGCTCCATCCTGTGTTTGATTTGGGAATAGTATTTTGGATCAGGTCTAGGAGACAATGTGATGTGCATTGTAGCTAAGTTTTCAGTACTCCCTTGGTCTGTGACCCCACCAGGATTCGAGCAGGTACCCCCTGTCATCCCCCGGCCCAGCATGGCGTCGGTTCCGTGCCAGCCTGTGCGAGTTCCTTCACCTTTTAGTACAACGCTGTCAGAACAGCCTTCTGTACGACGAGTACCTCTTCTCCTCAGTACTGGCGTTGTTGACCGGCATGTCCGACTCACAGGTCCGTGCCTTCCGGCACACAAGCACATTCATGGGTATGTCTCCATAGCAAGATGGGTGCTGTTTTTATGATCCATACCCTGCTTTGCTCCTTGTTAGATGTGTGTGATGGTGAATCACAGTCTCTTCTTACTAAATTGTCACCATATCTGTCTAAGAAGATAAAAATAACCTTTCTTTAACTTTTTACACATTTTTGTTTTTGTAGTTAATTGCATTACAATATATGTTTGTGGCACATGTGTATGTGTGAATGCTCCCTCAAGCCATGAAGCTGATGACAGCTATAGTCGAGGTGGCCGTGGACATGACTGCTCGGACGGAGACAACACGGCAGCGGTATGAGGCAGAGAAGAGCAAGGAGCCGGAGAGGAGAGCCCATGGGAGAGTGGAGGAGCTGCACTCCATCTACACTGAGGTGTTGTTCTCCACTTGCTGGTTGGCTCCTACACTTTGGGAGTGGGCGGGGTGGGGGTGGTCTATACCCACCTGCCTCCCGCTACACACAGGAGGGTCGGACTCCACCTGACAGAAGTCCCCTACACCTGGGATTGGGGGGCAGTCTCTACCTTCCAGTCTCCCCCTTCACACAGGTGGAGGTCGGTCTCCACCTGCCAGTCTCCCTCTATGCACAGGTGGGGGTCGGTCTCTACCTGCCAGTTTCCCTCTATGCACAGGTGGGGGTCGGTCTCCACCTGCCAGTCTCCCTCTATGCACAGGTGGGGGTCGGTCTCTACCTGCCAGTTTCCCTCTATGCTCAGGTGGGGGTCGGTCTCTACCTGCCAGTTTCCCCCTACACAAAAGGGTCGGTCTCCACCTAATAGTCTCCCCTTAGACACTGGGGTCGGTCTCCACCTGCTGGTCTCCCCCTACATATGCTGGGGGGGAATGTCTGACTCCATCGTCCAGTCTCCATCTGTATACATGCACATGTCCTGTAACATATACCCACTGAATCATGCTGTCCTTTTGCAGTGCTAGTGCATTAGCACCTCTGTTTTTCACACTAAGCCTGTCAGTCACTGAATTCCCGCTTTTTCACCGCGTTGATCGCCTTCTGTCTCTGACTCCCCACCAACCCTCGTACTAAACAAACATACCAGACGGTTTCTCTCTCTGCAGTGAAGTTCTGGTTAAACACAGCAGCAACAACACAGCGTCTCTTTTTCTCAGTCCATGTGCCATGTCTGTCTGTTGCCGTCTGCGTTTTAGCTGCTGGAACAGCAGGCAGAGTTGCAGAGCATGATGAACACGGCCCTAAAGGGTGTGTTTGTGCACCGATACCGGGACCGCATTGCTGAGATCCGGGCACTCTGCATGGAGGAGCTGGGAGTGTGGCTGAAGCGGAACCCAGCCACCTTCCTCAATGATGGCTACCTTAAGTACCTGGGCTGGACCATGCACGACAAGGTATCTGCTCCCCTCAGGCGTTCGGCTCATGCATCTGCACACATGGCGAGAACTGACTGTGCGTCGTCCCCACCCCACCCAGCATCCGATCGTAAGGAAACAATGCATGCACGCATTGCAAGGCCTATATGCCGAGAAGGACTTCATAGGACGCCTCGAGCTCTTCACCGTCAGGTTTAAGGTACGTGATGAAGGTCACTTGCCACCGTTGGGGTCCAGGCGGCCACCAGGTCCACACTGGGATATAGTGTTTTGTGTTGTGTGCGCCTAGGAACGGATGCTCTGCATGACGCTGGACAAAGACAGTGACATCGCCGTGGAGGCTGTCACACTCCTGCTGCTGGTCTCGCGGTGGGTATGGTGCGTGCGTGCAGGAGAGAGAGAGTGGGTGTCGTGTTATTGCCCATGTGTTTTCAGGAACACGGAGGACAGCCTGTCTGAGGCGGACTGTGAACGTTTGTACCCCTTGGTGTTCGCCTCGCACAGGGGGCTGGCCTGCGGCGCCGGGGCTTTCCTCTACCACAGGTGAAGGCGTGACTCTTGTCGGCCAACCTCCAACACAGGCGAGCAGAGTTGAGGATTTTCCTTCACTTATATGTCTCTAGGTTGTGCAGCGAGGTTAACAATGATGCTCAGGATACAAGGGAACGCACAGTCACCTTCCACCGATTCCTCATCTCCTTCTTCATCCACACTGAGGTGCTGATCCTGGTGTTCTCCTCCAGTTTGGGGCATTGTGGTCAGTGGCATAGGGGCTCTGCACAGGGGCCTTTATTCCATGTCCTTCCCAGTTCCACGAGCATGCGGCATACCTGGTGGACAGCTTATGGCAGTGTGCAGGGACAGAGCTCAGGGACTGGGAGAGCATGACATCACTGCTGCTGCAGGAGAATGGGCAAGACGCTGGTGAGGGGGTCCGTGCATTCGCCTGTTTTGTTTTTTTTCGGGGTGGGACGTGGGAGTGAGTCATAAACACTGTCAGGGATCATCTGGCTTTTTCCCCACTCATATTTCCCTTAGGGCTGGAGGATGAGGAAGAGGGGGCCCTAATCGAGCTGATGATGTCTGCCATGCGGCAGGCAGCTGAGGGCTGCCCTCCAGTGGGGAGAGGCCCTTTGAAGAAGGTGTGGGAGTTTGTGGCCGAGCGCCACGTTCGGCCATTGCTGCAGTATTTCCCACTCTGCTGATGATACATCAGGGTGCTTTGTGCTGCTTTCTGAAAGTGTGTGTGTGTGTGTGTGTGTTTACGTTTATGCATCTGTGTGGACCAGGTGGTCAGCAGGAAGGACCAGAAGGTACAAGCACAGGACAGACAGCGTCTCACCAACCATTTCATATTGGTGTTGCCACAGTTACTAGCCAAGGTGAACACAGTTACACCCGCTCACACTAAGCTCCAGGACAGCTGGTTCCTGTCTGCTCCCAGGTTTGCACAGGTTTCTTCTGGGTCTCTGATTGCAAGCCACCTTGTGCGAACATCTGACAGCCCTGTGATGGATCGGCACCCTGTCCGGGATATCCCCTGGATTATGTAACAAAATGTAATGTGGATAATTTGTGAGTTTATGCTGTCAGTTGTACTGTTGCTATGTCAGTTGTACTGCTGTCAGTTACAATGAGGTTGAATGTAGACAGTCACACATCAGTCTACACAATTTGCTCTGCCGACATCCGTTGTCTCCCACTGCTGTGCCTCAGTATTCACCGGATGTCCAGAAGATGACCAGCCTGCTCAGAGCTCCCTTGTACTTCAACCTGGAGATCTACGGCAGCAACCGTCGTATGGGGAAGGTGGAGCAGCTGTGCTTTGAATAGTATACTTCAAGTTTTCTTGTGTGTGATCTGAAGTCAGGGTCACTTGTTTATGTTTTCCTCCTTTACTTGACCATTGCTTCCCAGTATCTGGACCTGCTACTCTTCCAGTTGTGTGGACTTGTGAAAAAGCACCAGGCAGACAGTGTCCTGGAGGCATGCGCTCGTGTGGCGTGTGTCCTGAACTCTGAAATGTGCACCTTCTCCAACCGAGTGGACCTGGCCATCAGCCAGCTGCTGGACGACCTTGTGGACCGATTCACTTCTGGCCTTAGTGAGCTGCTGCAGGTAGGAATCTCTCTGTCGCAACTCACATGCATGGACGTGCTCCATCTGGGGGGTCTGGAAATCGTTAGACCCTGCTTGGCCTGCCTCACTCTGTCCCTTCCTGTTAAACTGTCCATCTCTCACAGGGCCCTGTAGATGAAGATGATGTGTACAGCCTGACTGCCACCTTGAATAGGATAGTGGCATTCAGCAGGTGTGTGTCATTCCCCTCTGCAAGAGGTTTTTCTGTGTGTGGTTTTGTAGCCTTTATTTCTCCCATAGTGCAAAGGACCTAACAGGGTGGCAGCTGTTTGAGCCCTGCTTCCAGATCTTGAAGAGTGGGGTGGAGTCCAGGCGGCCTGTTAGAGAGGTGAACCTCAGCCCCTCCCACACACACAGGGTTAGGGGTCACCGCGTTTGAAAGGCTAGTGTGTCGTCTTTGTACTTCAGCTGATGGTTCCCGCTCTGAAGTGTGCCGGTAGTCACCTGCTCTGGGAGAACCTGAAGATGAAGTCCTCACCCACTGAGGTGCTGTGAACTTGCAAGCCTCACTCACTTTTGTTCTTTTCTCATTCATTTAGACCTTTTTCTCCTTACTCTCTCTGACTGTCCCTTTTCAGGCAGCAGGGCAGAAGCTAAAACAAGATGTTCAGTCTCTGTTCAGAGTCTGTCAAGCTTGCTTATCTGTGACGGAGGCAGAGTTACGAGACCAGGTGTGTGTCTGTCTGTCTGTCTGTCTGTCTGTCTGTCTGTCGGCTAACCCACAGGCATGCATGCTTCCTGTTCCAGGCCTTCCTGTGGCTTTGCGACCTGCTGGTAGTGTTCAGCGCAAAGGCCGTCCATGGAGACCCCACGCTTCAGACACCGGCCAGCCCCCCCAGCGAGTCACTCCAAGCCGAGATGGCGTCTTTCCTCATTGACTACATCTTTATTGAGTCTGACAACGCCCAATGTGGTGAGATGTCTGGCCTTCCCTGGTGCTTGTGTTGGGGTGGACAGTCGCTGGTGTGTATCTCTCTGTCTGTTGGTGTTGGTTTTGCTGGGGGAAGGGGGCAGGTGTAACCAACTTCTTCCCTGCCTGGTCTTCTGGAGGGTGTCCTCCCTGTTTCTTAAGACTTTACTTGTTGGTAATTTAACCAGTCCACACACACATACACCAGCTCCATGAAAGGAAAAGCTCTGATCCCCTTTGCCTGACAGGATCAAGACAGCTGTGCCGAGAGTCCTAGAACACAAACCTGCATCTTGTCACTTTTGTACCATCTACACACCTTATACTTCACTGTGTTGCTTTAACAGTCTCAACCTGCACCCACATAAAGCTGTAGTTTACATATGACTCAGCTCTGCTCGATCTCCTCAGGCTCGTGCTTGGGAAATGATTCGATTCTTATTAATTTTGCCTCCTGAGATTAATGGAAAACTGAATTCTACTAGTCCAATAGATGGCTAACCTGAGATCACAAGTATCAGATCAGATAAACAGCTCAGTGCAGCTGTATGATTAACTGAATATCTGAAATAGTATAAACACAAAGCCAGGTTCAGACACTTGGTTTAGTCACTAGACTAGTCCTGTGTGATGTAGCCTACAGTTAGGAAATTAAAGTGCCAGTGAATATGTACCCTTGTCAGTGTGTATTAAAAATGTTAAGCTGTAGGTTCAAGTCTCGTAAATGGATAAAATATTTTTGGGTCTGAAAAACTAGACACCCATCTGTGAGTAGCTGAAAACGACGACTCTTCCCCACAGTTGTCTTTCCCTGCCACACTCCTTCAGGTGACGAGGAGGAGGCGATTCTTGGGAAGATCACAGTTCTGCAGAGGTGTCGGAACCAGCTGGCTGGATACTGCAAACTGGTGATCTTCGGCATCCTGGATCTCAGCGCCGCCTCTGACGTATTCAAACATTACAACAAGGTGAAGGGAGGAAAGGGGAGAGAGGGATGTGAGGATAAGGAAGAGTGGAGTGCGAGATATTAGGCATGGTGAAGGTGTATGTGTTGGGGGGGCTCTCTGAGCATGAGGGGTGTGTGTGAAGGAACTAGAGAGGGACAGATGGAGCAAGACGTGCTGTAGGCTGACTTCCTGTCTTGTGGTAGTTCTATAAGGACTATGGTGACATCATCAAAGAGACGCTGAGTAGAATGAAGATCGTCAGCCCAGTACAGAGCGCCAAGACCCTGTGTCTCAGTCTGCGTCAGGTGTGTGTGTTATATACCCCAGGGGGACATTTTCCCTCAAAAACACACACGATAAACCCTGAAAATGTATATTGTGGAGATGTTAAATACCCCATATGTGAAATAGTCGCTGTAATCAACTGAGAAAACTGAGTTTTTTGGGGGGAGGTTTTGGGATGCATTTCAAATATTAAAGGCAGTTTTCATGCCCTGTGAGGTAAATGAAAGTGTCTGTATGCGCATGTATTGAACAGCAGTGGTATCTCCTCTGTGCCGCTGTCCTCCTCCCCAGCTGTACTCAGAGCTGCCCTGGGAGCTGGGTGAGGAGGAGGTGTATGCTAGCCCAGAGTTCAAGGAGATGCGAGAGCTGGCCCGCCGCTTGGCTATGACCTTTGGCATCGACCTGCACCACGTCCGCAAACCACTGGTGTCCCTGCACAAGTCAGTGCCTCAGAGATTTTCCATTTTTATTTAGCTTTTCCTGAACTGATTCTGTCTTACTCCCTTTCCCAAACACACACACGTTTGTTCTTTTTCTGTGTGTCAGCTGCTACTAAAGCCCTTTGCACATATGCATATTGAAAGAGGATTACGTGTGGCTATGGCCATCTTCCGTATTACCTTTTTAAAGTTATCTTATGCTTAGAGCAATATTTTCAAAGCACTACATTTATGTGACAGCCAATCCTCACTTATCCAAAAGCTGAGCTTAGTTTTCTTTATTCTGAAAATGAATTACTGTGTGTTCATCCCCCTTCATGTTCCTATTGCCAAAGTTGGTTTAGCAAAAGAAAAGAAAAAGGAACATCTGAAGGGAAAAAATTGCTGCCTGGTAGCTAGGCACTATTAATGAAACGCTATGAATTTTCACAAGGCGATGCTTCAAATTAGTGCCAGGGGAGTAAACTGAGTATAAACATTAACATTCTCCATACCTTTCCTGTTTTACAGTATATCACCTAAGCTTAACTTTAGGTCTTTTATTGGCAGGCTTACCTCATATTTAAATAGACTTCACCTTCAACTTTCCAGCATTTGTTTCTGTTCAGTCTGACCTGACGATTTCTTGATTTTGTTCAGTGGTCTCGCTCTGCTCACACTTTTAATTGAAACGTAGCCCTTTGTGTAGCTAGAGACGTGTAAGTTGCCATCTGTGTGAGGATGAGCCTCTCTCCGCAGGGATGGCATCCAGTTCTCGTTGCAGGGTGTCGGGGAGACGGACAAGCTCCCCCGCAACCTGTTGTTCTTGGAGATCCTCAGTGAGTTCAGTTATAAACTCCTCCCTCCGGACCGAGCCCAACTGTGAGTATATTATACACAAATTCATTAGTACCAGCAAAACTCCAGAAAGATGTCTTAATTTTTATTTTCTGTGATCTGTACACTGTAACACATTGTAACACAAGCATACACATGCTTATGTATGAAAGCATTGTTATGCCCACTTTAACATGATGTAATATGCTTATTAGTTAGTATACTATATAGTATGCTAGTATAATATTAGTATACTATATTAGTATGCTACCCCCCCCCATCTCATCCCTCTGAACACTCCTCCTCGCTCCTAGTTCTGGATTTCTGGAAAGCTTGGCCCCCATACCACTGCCTGCCTGGCCCCCCCTCATGCTGTACCGCCGGTCCCTGCAGGCGGCTGCAAGGCCTCGCACCCCTGCCCGATCCCCGCAGAACATGCCCATGTCCAAACGGCAGAGGACCGAACAAGCCAAGCGTGCAGATAAAGAAGGTCTTTTCATGGGGGGGATGCTAATGTGAAAGAGTAGATGAGTAACGCTTACTCCTGAGGGTGATTTAGTTATGAGTAATATCTACTCAGAGGAAAAGCGTCCTGTACCCATAGTTCAAATGAACATCCTTTTTAGCTTTGAGCTAAATGTGGATCAAGTGCATTTAATAATTTGTCAGACGTGTAAACCTTTTTCCCGGTTTAAATCATGGTTCCAGGACAAGTCAACTTCTTCAAAACAGTTTTATTTTGTGTAACATTTACAAACATCCATCCATCCATCTTCATTCGGCAGGTGAATGGGATATACAGAATGCTGTTCCATATCCAGGCACATACTCAGTCACAAACTCCTATACACAGTCACACTACAGTGCATCCGGAAAGTATTCACAGCGCTTTTTCCACATTTTGTGGAAAATTTATCGGCACAAGGCTTCTGTGGTAAATTCAGTTGATTGGACAATCCTGTCTCGGAGGTCTACAGACACTTCCTTTGACTTCATGCTTGGTTTGTGCTCTGGCATGAACTGTCAACTGTGGGACCTTATATAGACAGGTATGTTCCTTTCCAAATCATGTCCAATTAACTGAATTTACCACAGGTGGACGCTGCAGAAACATCTCAAGGATGATCAGGGGAACCAGGATGCACCTGAGCTCAATTTTGAGCTTCATGGCAAAGGCT
>JABFEB020000002.1:18094469-18106813 GCA_019775895.2 Stomatorhinus ivindoensis | reverse complement strand
CTGGAGCTGGCCACACAACCGCATGCCCTGGCAGAGGCGCAGTTTAACAGGCCTTCGATCTCTGTACCGATCTTGCTACCATCGGAAGGTAAGCCAATTTTTCTTTGTGTACAGATTTTAATGTTCATTCCCTCACAGTTGCTTGTGTTTTTTTATAGATGCTGAGCAACAGTCACACCAGTGACCTTGTGTGTGTGTGTGTACAAATATATAAATATTCCATTAAAAAGACGTGAGCACCAACAAGATTGTTTGTAGCACAACTGCTCTATTACTACGCTGAGTGGTCCAGACCAACCTCACAAACGTGGGACGTATGCAAGATATACTTAGCGTACGAACGCTTCGAAAAACGTTCCATAACGTTAAGAGAGAGGTTAAGGTAAACCTAAGAACTATTTAGCGATAAGAAGCTTTCGAGAAACCGGGCCCTGGAAGGCTTCCAAACATGAGATCCATGGAGCAGGAGATGGCAGGCATCAGCAGCCAGAAAACAGCTTTTATTCCACCTGCACTATTAATTAATTAGCTCTGGAACAGCTGTGGGCTAAAATAATTTGCATAAATTAAGGAAGTATGTACACTCCATATTATATTATAGTCTATACATTTGTATTTGATAAAAAAAAATAGTGAAAATACAGAAATATCCATAGATGCATTTATTCTAATTAAACATTTTTTGATTCTTTTCAAATATTAAATTGCATAATATATAGTCATCGATGCTAGTGCAGGGTCATGGCACCCACCCCGCCCCCCCAAGCCTATGCCAGCAATAACCAGGTAGAAGAAAGCAAGGAACATTCACACCCCAGAATCAAGTCCAAATCCTGATGCCATTGTGTCCACCCTCAGTTTAATTTTATCTAAAACCAATGGGTATTCTCTCCAACTCAATTAAGAGCTAGAAATGAAGAGGACAGTGCACACTGAAATTCATATTACTGCAGGGCTTCAGCAGAAATAACAGAGAACGCGGTCTTATTCATGCTGTCATTTGTCAGAGGAGAAGGGTACAGTGCCCTTCGTTTCTATATAACCAGTTTCAAGAAAGCATTTAGAAAAACAAGTCCTGGAGTCAGGTTAAGAATAAAAATACTGAATTTTAAAAGATCTCACATTTCACTCCATACAACTGACAGAAACAGCTGAACAATTAACGTGCATAAATTATTCCGCTGCAATGTAGGAAACATCGGCCAGTGAACGCGATTTTCAGGTCCTACTAGTAATTTCCTATCTCTCTCCACCATTGAAGAATCCGCAACTATCTGCTCTGTTTTTTTCGCGCCGGTGGCCCTCCATATTTCTTTCTATTGGTTAGAAAAAAAGCATGTGATTAAGTTACTCTGTTGGAGTTTTCGCGCCACCACCAGAGCTCCGCCCAAAATGCCAAATGCTCTTTTCTCATTGGGAGCGCAAGAGGCTGAACGCGCGCCTGTTTTCACGGCTGGTTTCGGAGGTGCCTTAATAGTTAGAAGTTAGAATTAAGATTTTTTTAAAGATATTGTAGCGTTTAATTATCTGGTAAAAGGACTCTACAGCCTACTTGGATAAATACTCCTAATTTGCATTTAGTTGCTTTTTGTTTGAAGGGAATATGGCTCCGAAAGACTACCTTGCTGAGAAGGGTATGTTACTTTCTATAACTTGTCTGTACAGATGTAAACCAAATATTTAAAACATAAACTGCAACATGGTTGTGTGAGCTATCTATGCTAGGATTCGGGATCAGTAAGTGAAAATCGTTACTTCTAATAAAACCCAGCATAAACCTATAGTTTATTTTTATTAGCTACATCATTTAGAAACGCATACAGTTACTTGTTGTTCAAAGTATTTCAACAGCCTATACCGGTCAGGTGTCGCGGGTTTTCTAGTGTATTGTTAATTTCCTTTGTGGGCAGTGCTGCGCTTTAAACTTGTAATTTGAAATAATAGTCATTTGTGACTAGTTAATTCACCAACTAACAATATCGTTTCGATTTAGTCTGTGTGACCCGGATGCAACCCGCAGACAAAGAAGCACACTGGAGCAGCACGTGGCTATAGGGGGAGGGGCGAATAACTTAAATCACGCTAACTAGTTTTCTGATAGTTTCGCGTAAGTTTACTGCATCACGTTCGAAGGGTGGGGTAGTTTAGATGTCACTCCCAATGCGAGTACCCAGCTTTGTGACCGCTGTGTTGAGCCATTTGTATAACGAGCCAGACTTGGCGGTGGCTATTATTTACTCAGGACGGTAATCTATACAGTTTTAGTCTGTTATACAAACTGGTCCAAGTCTTATTTGTGTACGATATGAATTGGTGGAACTAACTCGTTATAAAACGTGCATGGGTACGCGTCATTATTTTCGTAGCTACGTAGGTGGTAGCAATTAAGATTTATATAAAGAATGCACAATAAGTACATGGTGTTATTTGTATGCCAGATTGATTATGGATATTAACATTGGTATTGAATTGCATAGGTCTTAAAGGTGAATCTCACTGCGAGTGTTGATGAAAATTTATTTTCTAGACGATTGTTGTGAAGTATTTGCCGAAGAGTCGCTTTGGACGGTAATTTCTTATGCTTTTTAGGGAACACGGCACATACAGGCTAACACGTCTGGTGTCCTGGAAGTCCGCAGGTCCAGTCCACCTTATCACTGTACCGCAAAGTGCAGTCGCGGATTACTAGCAGTGTTTCTGATGCAACCACGCCCCGCTGTCCAGTGCCTCACAGTGACATTTCGACATCGCAAAAACAATACGCACATTATCAGTGAATAAAGTCGGCTTCCATGGAAATGATATGGGCAAAATCGCGCCGTGTCCTGAGTGGCGCAGCGTGTTGGCGTCGCAGGCGGGACCACGTTCATTCTGAGCGCAGCGCTTAAAGTACCTTTACACGTACGACGGACACAATTTTGTATTTTAAATGCAATTAAAATCGCGCAATCCTGTATACTTTATGCGAATTACATTGAATCCGGAGAGGTTCAGGGAATAAGTGAGGACTATTTGTCCAGCGGAGGGATAGCGGTATCCCTGCTAGGTGTGTGTGAGGAGGGGGAGTTGAAGAGGTTCAGGAGCCATGTGCTTCTTTGTTTACAAAAACAACGATGGACGGTGAACTGGAAGAAGGAAGCGAGGTAATAATCTAGGTAGAGGGTTGGGGCGAAGAGTGTGCGGGGGCTGCTGTACTGAAGTAGATTGCGCACGTAACGCGTTTCTTACGGATCGGCCGATTCCGTCTAAACATAGATTTGTTTGTCCCTAGGTGGGGGAAGCGGGGTAGAGCGTGTCCTGCGTAAAGCCGCGGGCTGTGTCCACACGCAGTCTTGCTCATTCGCCGCGATTTAATTAATTTGTATTATTTTGCTGTTTAATTGTGCCTCTGTAAGTCACTGCAATGCAATGTTTGTATGATGTATTGCGAAGGGCAATGCTCTTGGTTTGGTACCCAACAAAAGGATTCGGAAATCGCAGGGACGCTGTCATTGAATGCAGCTAGCTCAGTTATCCAGGCAACAGCGTTGTTGTATTCCACTTGGCTAAGTTTTTTCTCTCTCTCGTTCCTTCGTTACTTAATCTGATTTTTTTCTGATTTTCTCCTGCTGACTTAAGTAGCACTGCTCGGCACAGTATTTAGGGGGCTTTGTTTTAAAACGTTTGCTGAAGTGGGCACTCTCCGAAGGATTTAATCGGAAATCCTGGCAAATTTATCAGCATTGGGACCCACATCTAATAGAACTGAAATATCTAGAGCGTTTTTATTTGAATATACGCAGAAATGTTTCTGATAGTAACACGGACACATTTAGTGTTTTAAAAATAATGTTCACAGGCCCCGGGAATTAGATTGTTCTGCCTTCGTGGGGTGAGGGGGGCTGCGTCCGAGGTTTTGTGTGTCACGTGGTCCCGGAATTGTTTACAAGCTGATTTAAGTGCTGCTGTGCGGAACTGAAACCAGTCGTGCTATCCTGTGCATGTGGTCATATTTTTCCAGATGTTCAGGTTAATCTTGCAATGTTGGCATCACCCCCTGTAATTTAATTTAAAAAGTATAGACTGTTACCAGCATTTTAATCGGGTATACTGCTATTGCTTTTAGGTTTCACATGCTTAATTGCCTTGATTAGGCTGTTTTATTCTGTAGCACTTTGTCTGGCTGTAATACATGCACACAGGTCTATTGTGATCATCAAAAGCTTCACATTAGATTTAAAAATGAACTGATCTTTCACTGGGCCTCTGATCCTTTAATCTCCCTATTTCCCATCTAGCATTTGTTACATTTGTTGAATAAATGGTATTTTTTGCAGGTGTCTAAGTTTAATGTCTCTATAATCTGGAAAAGACATCTCAATGTATTGTTTGAAACCTCACGGATGAAAACCTACACTTTGAAATTCGTGGTCTATCCAGGCTGAGACTTATTCCTAAAAAGTCACTGAAGGTGTTGACTGCTCCCAGTTCAAAATGCTAAATCTTCTGCATTCTGTCTTGATTAGCATGTGTGTTTTAGAACTGAATTTGTCCAATACGTTCATCAAAGGGGGGCAGCATGTGGCTCAGTGGGCTAAGCCTGTGTGCTTGTAATCACAAGGTCGCCGGTTCAAACCCAGCCTCAGCCTGTCTGTGGGTCCTTGAGCAAGGCCCTTAACCCCCAGCTCCCTGGGCGCCGCTACAGGTGGCTGCCCCTTGCGGACAGCTTGCTCTTCAAAGAGCAAGTTGAGGGAGGCATAAAAATAATTTTTTTAAATAAAGCATTGATTTAAAAAAAAAAAAAAATGCAGCATTGTGTGTTTGTGTTGATTTTGAAATCACATATAACTTGGTAAAACAGTACAGTACAATGGTTTACTATAGAAAGTGTTCAATTGCTTCTTAAAATGCACCATTTAAAGGTTGTTTTATGCATAAAGGTGATTTTGGGCAAAGAACATTTCCATGAACTTCTCTGGCTCCTCTCCTGTATAATTGTCTCCCGGTAGCCCTTGTTTTGTACTTAATGTGGCATCGTTTCTCTACCTAAACCTGCTTTAGAGAAGTGCAAGAAGTTTTTGCAAGAGTTTTACAGTGAAGATGATTCCGGGAAGAAGGTCTTCAAATATGGTGCCCAGCTGGTGAGCACTGGTTTTTGTCACTTTTTAGATTTGCTCTGTTACAGTGCTTGGGGAAAATTTGGCTGAGACAGCATCTCACTTTGGATGATACATATATTTTAGTTTTAGGTAAAAGTTTGTAAAAATCAGAAAAGTGACCCGCATAATGGATTTCAGTATTAGGGTGGTGTCAGAGATAAAGTTTGTTAGTCTTAAACATTAGTGTGACTGTCTCACTTGTATGGCAGACTCAACCGTAAGAGGCACAACAGGTGAGAGCTGAGTGACAGCATGTATACAAATGTGGACCCCCCCACCAGGTGGCACTGGCACACCGTGAGCAGGTGGCCTTGCATTTGGACCTGGACGACGTGGCGGAAGAGGACCCTGAGCTGGTGGAGAGCGTGTGTGAGAACACAAAGCGCTACGTGGGACTTTTTGCAGACTCCATCCATGAGTTACTGCCTGAGTACAGGGAGAAGGAGGTAAGGGTTCTACCATGATGATACACACATTACAGAAACGGTGTTCCTCCACAGCCAGTACACCATGCTGAACAACTGAGTGAAAATGGGTATCAAATGGGTGTTGGCATCAAAAGCTGTTCTGAATTCTTAACATGGGTGTGTGGAGTTGGGGATCTGGATTTTTTTCTTGCCCCCTAGCCCACACCCTCTGGAAAATTTGCCATATTGGGCATATTTCCTTAATATTTTTGCTATATTTCTACATTGCACTGTTTGACCTGTCCACCATTGCCCTACCCTGCAACTGTAGTGTAAGAACTTTGTGCCCCCCTGCCCTTACATGCACGCTGGGATACTTTTATAGTGAAATAAAGCCTTTTCCTGTTCCTTCCACTGTCCCGTGCCTTAGCCATGTGTAGTACTGGATGATTTGCGTGTCGCTCTCCACGGTACTCTGCTTGTGTTCTACTGAGTCCCTAAACCCCTGTGATTTTCCCAGGTGGTGGCGAAGGACTCATTGGATGTGTACATAGAGCATCGCCTGATGATGGAGCAGAGAGGCCGTGACCCCAATGACACGCGAGACCCGCGGAATCAGTACCCGGCAGAGCTCATGCGGAGATTGTGAGTTGTTGGGACCTGTAAATTTACAATTTGCTTTTCAATCTGAAACTTTGAAATGACAAACCAAGGTTAAGTCTTGTATGGGTTTTAAAATTTGTGAGTTTGTGACAATTAACTGATTTTTTATTGTTTTTTTTTTTTTTTATCCTTGTTCCTGTCTCTCCTTCTAGTGAGTTGTACTTCAAGCCCCCCAGTACAGCAAAGCCAAAGGTGGTGAGGGATGTGCGGGCGGACAGCATTGGGAAGCTGGTGACCGTGCGAGGCATCGTGACCCGTGCCACAGAGGTCAAGCCCATGATGGCGGTTGCCACCTACACCTGTGACCAGTGTGGTGCTGAGACCTACCAGCCGGTGGGTGGAGCTGTCAATCCAGCCTCGGCTTCATGCATTTAAGGCATTGCCAAAATGCCCCCATGCTGACCCCCCCCCCCCCTAATTTTTCACCTTTTCAGATACAGTCACCCTCCTTCATGCCCCTCATCATGTGTCCAAGCCAGGAGTGCGTTACCAACAAGTCTGGGGGGCGCCTCTATCTCCAGACACGGGGGTCCAAGTTTGTCAAGTTCCAGGAGCTGAAGATACAGGAGCACGTACGAGAAGTTTCCACGTCAGAGACGTTCGAGCGCGTGTCTGAAATGGGCACAATGCCAGCTTTTTTCAGGAAAAAATAAAATATGCGCATGCCTGAAAAATAAATATAAAATATATATAAAAATTTATTTCTTTTGGAGGCGTTGTCTCAGGATTAAATGGTGGACAGGTGGATGTTATGGTGTCTTTGCTGTGGGCAGGCCTGTCATATCATCTCTGCTGTCTTTGCCGGTGCAGAGCGACCAGGTGCCCGTGGGTAACATCCCCCGCAGCATGACGATCTACGCACGGGGCGAGAATACCCGCATTACCCAGCCCGGCGACCACGTGTCTGTCACGGGCGTCTTCCTCCCCCTGCTCCGTACTGGCTTCCGACAGGCTGTGCAGGTGAGTGTGCAGCTGTCGTGTCGCGGTGCTGCCCCAGGTCCGCACGGGCAGGGGTGACGTTTCATCTCCATTGCCAGGGTCTGCTGTCGGAGACGTACCTGGAAGCCCACTGCATCACGTTGCTGAATAAGACTGAGGACGATGAGCTCGGGGTCGAGGAGCTAAGCGAAGAGGAATTGCGGCAGATCACAGGTATGGGGGGACAGGATAGGATTGGAGACTCACTGACCGCTGTGGAGTCGAGGAAGATGTTCTGTTTAATCTGATGCAATTTCTCGTCACATAGAGGAGGACTTCTATGAGAAACTGGCAGGATCAATCGCCCCTGAGATCTTTGGCCATGAGGATGTGAAGAAGGCACTGCTCTTGCTGCTGGTCGGGGGGGTGCAGCAGGCCCCCCAGGGTATGAAGATAAGGGGTACGTTTGGCTGTGATCAGTGTGGTTGCTGGTCAGCCTTGTGATGTGAAAGTGGCTGTGGTTCTGATCACCATGTGTGCCTTTTGCCCAGGGAACATCAACATATGCTTGATGGGTGACCCAGGCGTGGCTAAGTCCCAGCTGCTCTGCTACATCGACCGCCTGGCCCCACGCAGTGAGTGCCCTCGCCCTGCTGCTCGGCCTCCAGGAGGTTTTTCTGTAGTCGAAGTGTCTGCAACAGATGAACAGTGAACGTTTTTGATTTCCTATTCAGAATTCGGCTCACTTGCCTAAAAGTTGATATGTAGTCATAGTATTATATTGAGCAAAGTGATATTGCCAGATGGTTCCCAGAAGCAGAGTCATAATTTCTGTGCTTCTAGTAACCATTGGAGGACTCAATGTAGTACAATTACAGTATTCAGCAGATATCTTTGTGTGAAATTATGTACATGTGAGGATCAGACAGCAAAATGACCTAGCATCACTCAAGCAGTTTGTGTTAAGGGCCTTGCTCACGGCTCCAACTGCCAGACATGGGATTTGAACCTACAGTCATCTGGATATGGGCACAGATGCCTGTTCAGCTGACGTACGCATGGCTCTTAGGATTCAGTGTAGCCAAGACAAAACTAGGTCCAGGTCCCAGATGAGACTTGCTTTGCTGGTTTAGTGGTCTGTGGGCCCAGTGTGTGCACATCCATGTCTCATGCAGTTTTAAAAAGATATTTCCCCTTCACTTTCAGGCCAGTATACGACAGGCCGTGGTTCCTCTGGAGTGGGGTTGACGGCAGCTGTGATGCGTGACCCCCTCACTGGGGAAATGACCCTTGAGGGTGGGGCTTTGGTGTTGGCTGACCTGGGCGTGTGCTGCATTGATGAGTTTGACAAGATGGCCGATGCTGACCGCACAGCCATCCATGAGGTCATGGAGCAGCAGACCATCTCCATCGCCAAGGTTTTCCTTTGAAATTTATCTGAAGATGTTAAGGGTGAAGACATTGTAATGAATGGCTTTAGTGGAGAACCAGGGGGATATTCCACAAAGCAGGAATTCTTGCTTAGTTGGATAATATGTTGGATTTAAGCTCATCTGGGCTTCATCTTGATTCCCTTCTATTTACCTCAGACATAAAATCCAACAAGTCATCCAGCTAAGCAAGAAATCGTGCTTCGTGTAACACCTGCCTGATGTGTCTGTGATTTGTGTTTTTGTGGTTTTATTTATTTATTCATTTAAAGTGTTCGCCCAGTTGCTCAATTGCTTTATGCTTCCCCCTACAGGCGGGCATAATGACCTCCCTGAATGCTCGCTGCTCCATCCTGGCAGCGGCCAACCCCGCCTACGGGCGCTACAACCCGCGCAAGAGCGTGGAGCAGAACATCCAGTTGCCAGCAGCATTGTTGTCCCGCTTTGACCTCTTGTGGCTCATCCAGGACAAGCCGGACGCAGACGGCGATCTGCGGCTCGCCCAACACATCACATATGTGCACCAGCACTGCCGGCAGCCACCCACGCACTTTACTCCCATCGACATGAAACTCATGAGGTAACAGCTGGGGTCGCCCTCTCAATCTTATCAAAGTACTTCTGTTCTTACCCGTGGGCAGCAGGTGGGGACCTGCTTGAATCCCCTTTTTTTTTTGTTTCCAGTCATTCTCTAGCTGTGTAAATACCTGTGGCTTGCAGTGCCCCTACACAGCCTAACGCAGATGTTCCTTGCCAGGCGCTACATCAGCCTGTGCCAGCGCCGGCAGCCTGTGGTGCCCGAGTCTCTGGCCGACTACATTACTGCCGCCTACGTGGAGATGAGGAAGGAGGCGCGGGTCAGCAAGGACACCACTTTCACTTCTGCCCGCACCCTGCTGTCCATCCTGCGCCTCTCCACAGCCCTGGTGAGACCCCCGCCCTGCTCATGCACGCCCCCTGCTGGCTAACCGCAGAGATTCGCGCTGTGGAGTTCCTGCCTCACCTTCTGGCCTGTCCTGTGTGCGTTAAAGTGCTTACAGTGCAAGTAGTGGTGCTTGCCGGCCTACTGCATTGCAAGCACTTTTTTCCCACGCAAGACTCCCCCTGCCAGCACCGTCGCCCGCCCCCCCAGCATACACACTGACATAAACGAGGCCTCTGGGTGTCCAAAGTGCTGTTTTTGCAGGTAGCTCATTTTCTAAACCTACTGCAAAAACAGCACTTCACGACACGTGGACTGCGCTTCGCTTCACTGACTTGCCTGTGTACACTTTTGCTCTCCTCACTTCTCATTTGTACCTTGACCACTCAGATTCATGTAATGCCTAGTGCAGATTGCATACGGACTTGCTTGGAAATTTCGAACTACATTGGCGACCACAAGGGGGCACTGTGTTCTACCTGAAGATGGACCCTTCAGACCCAACATTGGATCTTTCAGTCCATTGTTACTGCTGTCCCATGGATTTAGGCCATGTTTCCCCTCAGGCTGCCGCATGGCTTTTACAGTCCAGTCTTCCCGTGGTGGTACCCCTGGCCAGTGACCTTTGGCTGGTCCCAGTCAGCTTTGCAGGGTAGGCAGTCAGCTTGTGCACGCCAGGACCGCTGTGCAAACCCATGCAAAACTGACCGTGGCTGTAGCTAATAGTCTTCAGTGTAGGTCCTCTAACTGGTCAGGGCTGCCTTGGAAGGAAATTGCCTTTTATCTCTTGGGTATTTTGAAAGTTTGCTCGTAAACAAAGTGGATTTTGAAGGTCTGAGTTCAAGCCAGTGACATGTTCAGCCTCAGCCTAAGGAAGAGACTAGCTGGTGTTGAGAGGCGGAGACTCGGGCAATTGCCAACAGTCCCAGAGGGCATTGCACTTGTCTCGGTCTGACAGTGCCGGCACAGCGCGACTGCAGAGGTGTGCGGGCTCATCGTCCTTTAGATGTTGTGATCTGTTCATGAGCCCTAATCTACACACAGCCTCTTTTGAGCCTGTATGTACGTGCCTCAATCCCCCCCCCCTCGTGGACAGGCCCGCCTGCGGCTTGTGGATACAGTGGAGAAGGAGGATGTGAATGAGGCCATGCGGCTCATGGAGATGTCCAAGGACTCCCTTCAGACGGAAAAGTCCAATACTACAAGGTTAGCATGCGTGTCTTAAGTAAACTGTGTCATTTGTGAAGTTCATGCCTTTGCTGAGCCGCTTGACGCCTCTGTCCTGTTCTTCCCCTAGAAACCAGCGGCCTGCAGATGTCATCTTCTCCCTTGTGCGTGAGTTGGCGAGCGAGGCCGGGCGGGGGCGAGCCAGGGCGGGCGGGGTGGTGCGGCTGGCTGACGGCGAACAGCGATGCGTGTCCCGTGGCTTCACACCCGCCCAGTTCCAGGCAGCACTTGATGAGTATGAGGAGCTTAACGTGTGGCAGGTCAATCAGGCCCGCACCAGGATCACATTTGTCTAGGGACCAGGGTGGTGTCCTCAGAAGGCTGCAAATAAGTGTCACCCGGGGGTTCTGAGGGACTGTTAGTGTCTCGGTGTCCTCATGTAAAAAGTTTTTTTTTTTTTAAAGTTAGTGTGCAGTACTGTGCCTTTTTCCCACACATTCAGTGATTTTGATTGAGACAATGATGGTGTAATTTAAAACTTGTATTCCCTGGATGTTAAATGTAAGGAAAAATAAACCCTTAACTTACATTTTTTGGAGAAGAAAGTATGCAGTGGTGTTTTAGACCCGTATAAAGGGGCATGTGGTGGTTAGTTGGTGGGAGTTGTTGATGGGGAAAAGGCATTTGGGGAAACTTGTGTATGTGTGAAACTTTCCTTTATGCTGCTTCTGTAATAAATACCTATTAAAATTTTGCTTGTATTCCATCTTTTGATTGCAGTCACTGATAGGTATTACACTTTGAGATGTCCTTGAAATGAGTGTCCTCTATCAGGCACACCCTTTCCAAACAATAGGGAAGGACCAGATCTGATTAATTTCTGTTCTGACTTGGGGGGGGCGGTCAAGCAATAATTTACCTGAGTTTCAGTCACTCTAAGTAATCTTTATTAGCATGATGAATAATGTGAACCAGATGGTCCTTCATGGCTTTGCACTTTATTTTTTTTCCCCTCCAGCATAATTGCCACCTAAAGAGCTTCGGGGTTGTTCTGTGTAGCTCCAGGTGTGTAACATTGCAAAGATTCCTATAACTTTTGCTAACACCTGGTGGTGAGCATAAGACACTCAGTCCTCATTACACTGGCAGACTTTCGATAGCCAGTCACCTTCCTACCAGATACCACAAGGCCTAGACCCACTCATGAAAGAGCAGTGCAGTTGGAGTCCTGTTCTGGTTGGTTGGTACAGGTCCATATACACCTGCCTTTTTCTGGATCTGAACTAGAGGGATTCTGTCACTTACATGTCAGAAGAACAGGTGAGTGGGTGTGGACATGACCCTGGAGCTGTTAGAGGGCTGCCCATTTTGTTTTTGTTCCAAGCTGAACTCCTAAAGTAGAAAACAGTTTTATTAGAACTGCAATGGATGCATGTTTATTTGGAAAATAATATAATTACACCTCCGGTTATTGTAGAAATCACAGGGATATAAAGCTTTGCTATTATGAAATCGACACATTATATGGATTTTAAAGGGTGTACACGAATGGTGAAAATCGTTTTAAATTACTTATCAATACACTTAACGAAGCTTTTGCAAGCTTGAGGTGTTGAACGTCTATATTAACACTAGAAAGACTGACTGGGTCAATTGACCCAGTCAGTCTTTCTAGGTATATACTGCTGTAAAATACTAA
>JABFEB020000002.1:18080331-18094369 GCA_019775895.2 Stomatorhinus ivindoensis | reverse complement strand
AGAACTTCAATGAGAAATAGCAGTGATTTTGTTTGATTTGGGTCAATTGACCCAGTCAGTCTTTCTAGTGTTAAATGACCCTTAAAAAATGTACCTCAACACTGACCCGAGCAATCACTTGCAAAGATCCCCAGTTCCGGTCTTGGGCGGCCATAAACCAACACAGTTTGCAGATTTCATAGTTCAAGCACACATACTAAGCCTAGTAATTAACTACTTAAGATCTGTTTGAACAGGGAAATCTGCAGAATGGTTTTTGTACCTGACCACCTGGGTACTTTTTTGGTACTTGGCTACTTTCGGGTGGAACTTGAAACACTTTTTTGTCAATTATTTCTGAAAATCGCCAGCATCTAAAACACAATACAATCGCCGTCTTGAAAAAAGCTGTGAAAATTCCAGTCAGCATCTTGAAAAAAGTTCGCTTAGACAAAAACGATAAACGAAATAGAATTTATGTATACAAGTAATAATATATGCATGGACAAATGAAAGACCCAAGCTTAAACTGCTTTCAGAAGTGTGGTCAGAAGAACATACAAGAAGATCGGTATGGTATGACAAGGAAACGTCTAGGAGTGATTTAAACTGCAAGAATGAAAATGATTTACGATTGCCCCGGAGAACCTATGCAGCGATCAGGCAAAATGAGCGTGATTTTTAAACATGTACTAGATAATATCGACTAGGTATAATCATTAAAATGATAATAAAAGGTTTTTTTCCATGAGTTACATTTTAGCGAAACTTAAACTCTGTGCTCTATAATGTGGGAAAAGCCTGATCTTAATCTAACTGACTAGCCATGTAAGAACTGAATGTGCATAACGTGCGATGTCGGTATTAATATCGCACATTGTCCATCCCCATAATATACTACAGGCTATTCTCTAATTGAAAACCACCCTCTTGAAGTAGGAGTACTTTCTTGAACTACCCAAAGTATCGTACTTGGTGCTGTGGAAAAGCGCCCTTATTACAGGATGGATGGGCGCAACACTACTCGCTACTCTTTCCACACTTGCAAAAAGTCTCTATACATTTATCTTTAAGCCATTTTCACACACTAAAAATCTGTGCTTATGGCCTTTTGTAATACTAAATAGTGGAAAGCTTACTGCCTTGGATGGAGAGTGTCTTTGTTCCATTTCAAAATTGTATAAAACGTCTCCGCATGTTTTATTTGCATGTAAATCGAGGAACAAAGTGGTTGATAGTGCACCACGCTTGCTACATGGTGCATAATTGAAGCTGTACGTGGTACTTACTGCCTGTCCCTTTATTTGCTACATATATTCTTAAGCCTTCATACTCGAACGGAAGTTTACATTGCTGCAGTAGTTATATGTAGTCCACCCAAACAATAATGATTTATTGACAACAACTTTAATATCTTTCCCACTTTGAAGAATGTAAGATAATGACTTTGATGCCGATTTTGGTGACTGTTGGTATACGGACGCGGCCACGTCACTGTTTCTGGCTAATTATGATTTAAAAATCCGTTTAAATACAGATGAAATAGTCATACGTAAATCAATACCTAATGTTAAAAAATGTTATGCCTGAACACATGATGTAACGTATGCATGTTAAGTCTGAGCTTGCTTTGGCCTTTATCATATCTTTGCTTTACAACATGCTTGTAAAAACTGAAAACAGATGTGTCTTTCGATAAATGCATTTGGCTCTGAAATTATGAGTTGGCAGAGTGGAAAGGTTGTTATTACCGTACTATTAAAACACCTAGGCGCACATTCCAGTCAGCACTTTAAAGAAAACATCCAACGAACCAGTTACTGTTTAGCAGTTGCCGAATTGAAGAGCTTACGTATTTATAATATATGGAAAACTGGTTTATTTGACGTTGATAGTGACAGTGAGTTGCAGTGAACAGACTCGCATGACATATCGTATAAAAACGTTAATTATAATATTCAAAGTTTATGTCTGATAAAGGCGAGGGCTTGTGAACTGAGAGGAACATGTTTTAAGCGTATGGACACCATTTCCTTGGTAAAGTGCTACGCTGTCTCTCTTCTCTGCGGGTCTTCCCTTCCTAAGATTTAACTGCACCCGTTTGCTTTTTGAAGTTAAGATTTTATTATTTTTTTCTCCCCACAGGCATCCTAAAGTTTGCCTTAATTGGCACCAGTAGCCCGGCGATTGAATTTCACGATGTCTTGACAAAATCGTGGTGGGTGGATTTTTTTTTTGAAGGGGGAGGGTGAGTCGGTGAGATGACCAATGACAGATCAATCTCGCATTGATTGACAATAGGATTCGTATAAATTACCTGTCCCATTCACCTGACAGTGGATGTAGCGCCGTGATCAAGGGTAAGTAAGGGCTGTCTTACATTTGCGAGAAATTTATTTATTTATTCATTTTTTCTATGTATAATGAGTCCCTTTTCAGTTTCGGTAGTTTGAAAATACAAGTTATATATCATTGCATGATTATTATGTTAATAAATATATCTAAGATATTATTTGGAAAATATGTTTTGCATCATAATATTAATTCTATATTTGAAGTAATGTTTTCTGCCTGTCACCAGATTTATGATATCTTTCTTAAATATGATGCACTGTTGTTACTCAAGTCATAATATGTATGCTGAAGGAAGAGAGAGAAACATGTCTGTAGATAGCTTTAGTAAACAGATGTTAGTAATAAAGGAGAAAAAATTGATCTAACTTTGTATTTGGTCTCTGTATAATGATTGCCCAGGAAATGAAAGGCAGTCTAAGAAACAATCTCTTAATTTAGCCTTTTGACACATATGCACGAGGAAAATATGGGTTGCAGGACTCAGAGGTGCATTAAAAAGAACAGGATTTAGGAATATCTAGAATAAAATATTCCACATTCCTTCATTATCACACAAAAAACTACCCTACGTCTGCTGAAAACCCAGGGATGAAATGAGCAGGATATGTGCTGCCTTGTATATTGTTATATTATGTAGCAAAGAATCTATATGCCCACAGGCACTCTGATAAAACATTCTGCTGTCTTAACTGCATCCAATGGGCATTTTCCAGGTGGAGATGATTACGTCTCCAGCAATGCTGATTGGGAGCCTGTGCTCGCTTGTGCTGATCCCAGGTCAGTCTTAATCCTAGCTATCTTTTCCCCACCTCCCTGATCTGCATGCTTTGGGTCCTCGTGTTTAACTTAAAGGCAGAGTAGGTACTGATGATAGTGTGAGAACGTGGTGTTAATTCATGTTTTTGTCTCTCAGGACTTGCTTGCTGAGTGTATGATGGTGGGGATAAACTGAGGCAGACTGACAACATAAAGCGAGTTAGGAATTTTATCCCCGAGCATATACTTTGGTGGGGAAGGGGTTGGGGTCCCCTTTGGAATACTTTGGTGGGGAGGGGGTCGGGGTCCCCCTTAGTATATTTTACCGCTGACCGGGGCGGTTCCCCTTGGTATACTTTGGCGATTGATGATATAATCTATATAATGCCGGCTTTGAGGAAAAAGACCGGCCCTTACAAGATCAGCCCACTGGGAAAATGACCAAGCTTTTTGATGGCCAGTCCATGCCTGGTGTAAAACATTATATATAATGGTTAGAAAAAGACAAGAGTAAGCATCATTATCACCATACTCTTCATAATCATAAATATGAAATAAAGCCACAGAGTTATATAAATAAAGAGTTCTCTCACTCAGGCTTTCTGGAAGCCACCTCGCTGATGAAGCTCATAAAACAGCAAGGTAACTACAATTTCTCTTCCTCACCTATAATTGACAGGCCCTGCCTTGGCGACATGCTTCCTGTTCAGACCCCACCAGAGATTCACCCTGTAATGGTGGGTTATAATCAGGGATGCACATAATTGATGCACTGGCCATATAAAGCAATATTCTTGGCACTTTTTGGTTGTAGCTCCGTAAATGTGTTCTTATATGTAGTTGCACTGTTATGACAAGAAATTACCATGCATATAAACATTTATACATTTACCCTGCAAAAGCAGTATGCTTTATCCGTATAAAGGTTGAAACGCACAATACTTGCCCGTTTAGCACAAATGCACATAAAATAAGTATGCATTTATGCTGCTATGACAAGAGACTGTCATACGTATCACTTTATATGGCAAATGTGTACTTGTGCACCAGATATGTGCATCCCTGGTGATAATTGACTTGCACTGGTTGGCACCCATTTCCATGGGTTTGAGTCAGGGCTGAATATTGCAAGTTGAAATAGATTTGATTGGTTTCTTGGAGCAGCACATTCTTTGAATGCATTGGAATTGTATAGAATCCATGCTTTTGAAGGAGTGTAAAACAGCTGGTATGTAATCTGTTTTCCTCCCCTACTGTCAACATGTTATTTCTGCTTCCTTACCCCTTGAAACACCCCATTGCCCCACATCCCTTCCCAAAATTCAGCACCAGAACCAGCAGGGGTGAGCGCTGTGAGTATCAGCTCAGACGAGGCTCATGATTTCCTATCTCACTCGCGGCCCAAGCGCAACATTGACCCCAAGTGGTACCACAACAGTCCAGACTTCCAAGCCTACTACCGCTACTACAATAGCATCGGACACACAGAGGGGGTAAGAGTGTGGGACGTGTGACAGTTAATGAGAGGGGTTGAGGGACTCAGTAAGTTAAAGATGAAGAGATGCAACAGTGAGATCATTACTTCCTGCACTCTCTATCCAAGAAGCACTATTCATATATGTTACTGTTTCTTGACTCCTACCCCACCCCCCAAAAAACAATTCTCCCAGCTGTATGAAATCGACCGGATCAGGATGTTGTACCAGCAGATGCGACAACTCGAGCAAGTCTACGGGCCCAATGCCTCCTTCTACCAGAGCATGATGGGCCTGCGCGTGCCAAAGTGTGACCCATCGAAAGACAAGAAATGCAAAGCTATACACCAAATGGCCATGGCAGCCCCCCCACCCCCGCCTCTCTCCCAAGCTGACGTTGTCCATCTCTGCAACTCCAAAGACCCCCTGTGCAAGCCCCACATAGTCTACCTGCCCAGCGGGGCTGTCCCTGTGCTCTGTGACCCACGCTACCATGCTGCCTGTCGCCCCAACAAGGACGAGGCCCCAGCATCTCCTGCTCCTCCCCCACCCCCTCCCCTCAAAAAATTCCCCCCGCCTCCGCCTCCTAAAAAATCTCCCCCACCTCCTCCGCCTGCTCCAGTCCGGGCCTATAAAGGAATGGAGTATGACTGTGATCCCTACTGGGACCCCGACTGCCTGATTGACCATCCGCCCCGGGCATTCAAAGGGAAGCCCGGACCACCCCCACCCACTGATGATGAGGAAGACGAAGAGGAGGAAGCTGAGGAAGAGCCGGACCAGCCCGCAGCAGGGCCCCAAAAGAAGGCGCCTTATCCCTATTACTATCAGCATGAGCTGTTTGATCCCTACCGGTATCCCAACCCTGCCTCTGGCGGCCAATAGGCTCAGGCCTTCAGGGACGGGATCCGGAATAAACCTCTGGGATTTCGTGATTTTTAAGGACAGTCCCAGGCTGACATGCGCATTGATTCCAGATTGCCCCCCCCCCATGCACCTCCACACCCACACACATAATCCTTCAAAAATACTTTAGTTTTATTATTTTTTTGTTTGTTTTTTTATATATATTTTGTGGAAATGTGTTGCTTATGAAATGGATAATTATAGCAAATTTACTCCTGAAATTCCACCCCCATATCTGTGTTCTTCTTATAAGGTTACTTAATCAGTATTTAGAATAATCACCAAATTATAGTGTAAGGAATCAAATTACCCAGTATTGTGGTGATGATGATGAAGAATAAACATGTTTTCCATGTTTGTTCCCTGGTCATTTTCCGGGCTGTTGTGTTGGGAAGAGTGTGGGAATGAGGAACAGAAACAAGAGCAATGATGGTAATGAGGGCAGGAAAGCAAGGTGAGGGAAAGTGGAGAGAGGAGAGGCACACAAGACTGGAGATCATTACAGCAAATTCCCCTTAAAGTCAGCACCCCTACCATGCTCATAACTACCTCTTTTCTTCTTCCTGCCCACCCCCATCAGGGAGAGACCATAACTGCTGTTTCAAACCTTCCACTGTATGAGAACATGTAAGGTAAAACGATGCCAACACAGCATCTCAGGCAAGTAATGGGCCTTTGTTTGGTGCTGACACTAAATACAAAAGGTAATAAAAGCTATTTTAAAGAAAAACAGGAAGATCCAAATTAAATTCCTTTGTTTGATGGGTACACCTTCACTGGAGGCTTATGGCTGCTCTATTTGTGGGTCTTCTGAGTTCCAACCCACAGCGCTGCCCCCCCCCCTCCCAATAAATTCCATCCATCACTTTTCTGTAACCGTTTATCCGTTTATCGCAGGGGGTCTGGAGCCTTTTCCAGAGACTACGGCCGAAAGGCAGGGACAAACCGAGGATGGAGAGCCAACCTATCGCAGGGCATCGCATTCACACACCATGCACTCACACACCTACGGGTAACTCCAATTAATCTCAGCATGTTTCTGGAGTGTGGGGCAACCCCACAATGACATAGGGAGGACATGCAAACTCCACACATATAGAACTCTAGTCCAAGTCATGTGAGGCAACAATGCTAACCACTGCACCACCATGATGCCCCTCCTCACCAAATTATTTTTAAAATACTTTTTTGGTTAGTGCACAGTTCCATATGTTACTTTATAGTTTTGATATCTTCATAATTTAAAATAATACAAATAAATCTTTCTTTTGTGTCCAAACTTTTGACTGGTACTGTTAAACAAGCAGCATACTTCTATTTTACTGAAATAATGAACCAGCACAAAGAAAGTGATGAGAATGCATGGATCTGTAAGAGCACTGGGAATTATTATGGTCTGTCTGCCCATCCCTTTCAGTCCTCGAAAGCTCCCCGTCCCCTTGAGTGATTCCCAGCCAGTCATACAGCATATTGATTAACTAGTTGATGCTGTTGTAGCCCAGAGAGGCAGTGAACCTGGCATTATTTTACTGATGAATCCCGATGGCTGGAAGGCAGAAACAAGGTAACAAGTTATTTTTAGAGCAACAAAGTAATAAAAAGTGGGGTCACTCATATCTTACCAACTTAAGCATGCTGAGGTCTGGAGTTTGGGATAAAGGGCAATTTCCCTGACAGAGGACAGACCCAAGGTCGATACCATATGCATTTCTATGGAAGATGATATAAACACGAAGAATAAACAAAAACATCTGAAAAACCAATGTATAACTAAAAAAGGGAATGTAAAGAATCACTTTTTACAAAGATTACTGGAACTAATATATAATTTGGTTTTCATCGTGTTAATTCATGTATGCGATTGTAATGCTCCAGTAGGCTGGAAAGCAGCTGTGTGATATATACTGTATCAACTATTCAGTTACTATATTCATCTCTTACAATTTCATCACTTGTTTTGATTAATTTACTGTAGTAATCTGTTTGGTGCTGTATTATTTTGTTTTCCTTTGCATTGCATACTTCCTTCAAACACAATCCAGAAAGTACAGTTGTGCAGCGTATGGTTGTGTATGTGATAAATAAAACTTGAAAAATAAAACCTGAAAAACTTGAAACTAATCCCAAATGTTTAGTGATTACACCTGTGTCTGAGTAACTCATGTCACATGCAGTGTTATACTAACAGGTGGGTCATTAGCAAGGACAAATTTTCATGTTTTCCCATCCTTATCCACCTTCTCATTCTTGCATTATTGTTGACTGCTGACATAATCCAGAATGACCTGAGCTATGTATTAAGGTATGTATTGAGCAACTTCACATCAATGGCAAGGTTTTGGAACAAATGGGCTCAAATGTTATGGTGGTAAGATGCAAGAATAACTAATGAAGTTCTCTGCAGAACCTATTCTCATCATATGAGCCACATCCTACTGTGGTCTCTTTTTGTGATGATACATTATATGTTGACCGATAACTCATCATTCATTCCCTCATCAATCTAGAATTCTAGGTAAGTAAGTAACACCAATCCCCAGTGGAGTACACAAACTCATGTAACACACACAGTTAGGGTGACCAAATACTGTATTAATGCCAAAAGTAAATAAATTCACTTTTTCACCATCATGAGTGCATACCTTCAATCAAGGCAACCGTTTCTCACAAACTAATCCCGCCTCACATTATACTTACATAAAACAGTGATGAGATTGATAGAAAATTGCCAAAAAAGGCCATGAGATAGGATTCCTACATTTACAGGACCACCAGATGGCAGTCATGTCCCTTCAATACAGACCCAGAACTCAGTCACCCAGAGAACAGGAGATGTGTGTGACACTGTTCTGCGTGTCACGGTTAATACAGGGGAAGCGCATTAAGGAGCTCATAAACACACTAATATGTTGAATGGGGCCTCCATGTGTGCTTCTGTATTCATTTTTAGGTGTCCTATATTTATGCGAGTTAATGTGCTGTTGCATATTTTCAGCATGTCTTTGGGGTGCGAGTGGGTAATGGAAAAGAAGGAACCGAAACAAACACACAAATATATAATTAACCAAGATTCTACAAATAAACATACATGTTAAATTATGTAAACTTATAAACAAAATGGAAGCCGTGTACTGTGTAAACTCTTTCATTGAAGATCACTACAATATACATGTTATGCCAGGAAGAGCTCTCTGAGTCGGCAGTTTCTTCACCCTTACATCTAATTCATGGTTTTAATTGATTTCAACAATACCAAGACACAAAATGTTTAACATATTTCTTCACCCCAGGCTATTCTATTATACAAATGATCACCATTTCTATATGAAACCTTTGCGCATCTATAATCACTAGTAATCTGGGCCCTTTCTTATCATATGGGGTATCACTATTGTCACCTGCTGGTATTTGGGGGTGCCGCTGGTTTGCATGTTTCACAGAGCCACACACTTCTCCCACTAGGCTGCGTGCCCATGCTGGAATAGGTCTGTCATGCTGGGGTCTTTAGTTGCCACAGACTTTAGAATGACGTTCAACGGACAGTGATTTGTTCGACATTGGATTTTGCAAACCCCAACCACTTCCAAATGATTGAGAAGACATTGCTGTCAGACAGAGTCAACACCTTTTGTCATCACCAGCACCCACATCCCCCAGTCAACAACTATTACTGAAGTTGTGATTGTCCAATAGGAATACTTCTTACTTAAACTCTTGGACATAAGAGCATGAGAACATAAGAAATTTACAAACGAGAGGAGGCCATTCGGGCCCATCAAGCTCATTTGGGAAGAACTTAATAGCTCAGAGTTGTTAAAATCTTATCTAGCTCTGATTTAAAGGAACCGCTACACTAGCAGGAATATTATTAGCGTTATCAGAAGTTGAATGACATGGCGGATATTCATGCTCAAGGCTAAACAGATTCAGCTCAGCTAACCTCTCCTCATAAGGCATCCCTCTAAGACCAGGAATCATTCTTTTAGCCCTATGTTGAACCCTTTCCAAGGCAGCAATGTCTTTCTTAAGGTATGGTGACCAAACCTGCACACAATATTCTAGGTGGGGTCTTACCAAGGAATTATATAAATGTAACATCACCTCCCTTGACTTAAACTCCACATGCAGAGAAATATAACCCAAGGGTTATATATGGCCTTTTTATTGCTTCCCCACACTGGCGAGAATGGGACATGGAAGCATCAACATGCACACCGAGATCTTTCTCGTAATCAGCTACCTTTATTTCAGTGGAACATATAAAATACCTGTACTTTATATTTCTGCTCCCTGCATGAATTACCTTACATTTATCTGTGTTAAATTTCATCTGCTTTCGGCCCAGTAGCTAATTAAATCCAGATCCCATTGTAGCCTCTCTGCTGCTAGATCAGTATCTGCTACACCACCCACCTTGGTGTTGCAAATTTAACTTCTAGCTTAATTTAACCCAGTCAATCGACAAATCTTACTATGTAGAACACCCCCAGGTCTGGTGTGATGTAATTACCCAGATTAAAAGGAATCAAAATGTTCATTTTTACAGATCACCCTAAACCCAAAATTTTACTTAAATCAATAAAATCATCCAGCTTTAGTTGCAAGCAAGCAAAAAACTTTGCAGGCAGTGCTGCCCAGTCTTGACACTGAAGGCTCTCACTTGGGGTCCCATTTAATGCTGCTCCCCTTGCATCTCTCACAAAATGACAAAAGGAAACTTTCTGAAGCACTGAAGCTTCATTTTCAACTGTGCCGAAAAATGATTCAGTACTAGAAGGTGCCTTAGTGATAACAGGTGGTTAAATGATTAAATAGTAGTTCATTTTGACCGAGTGTGGTGTATCAGAATATATAAAAATAGGCAAAAATTGTCCGTAGTGTTCTGTAGTGCTTTATGAACATGAATGTACTGGTTAAGTTGTGAGGAGCAATTTTTTGTAGAAAGGACAACATTTGAATTAACTGGGAAGGGGTGCTTATGGAACTAAAGAGGGCCCATTAGTCTACAGCAGGGGTGGGCAATCTCATCAGCAAAGGGCTGGTGTTTTTGCTGTAACTCCCTAATTAGATTACTAATTAGAGGACTGATTGGCTGAAGAGTCCTCACATTTGGGTTTGAAGAGCTGACCTACAGGTTCTCAAAAACCTGCATATACACCAGCCCTTTGTGGATAAGATTACCCACCCCTGGGCTACAGATTTTTGTTGAAGTACAGGATTTATTCAACAGTACTTGGGCTAAGTTGGTCAAGTTTTTTTTTTATTCACAACTACTTCTGCTTTAGAGAATACTTGCTCACACAGAACAGAGGACTGCGGAGTGTATAAAAACTATATTGCAAGCTCGTATAAATGTGGATACTCAGAAGTCTACATATCCCAGAACTGCAAAAGGGTCTTCAGTTTGCAGTATGTTGGGGTAGGTGAGGTACTGCTGAATCTTCACAGAAGCATCTTCTGTAGAATTCTTGACCCATCTGCTTTCCCCACATCACTGTCCAGAAGATCCCACACACCTGGAACTAAATTGACAAACATGAATCATTATACACACTGTACATTTTGTACCATGACATACTTATGTATACCAGCTCAGTTTAATTGAGCAATATCATTAAAATGTAAAAGGTTGCAACAGTACTGGTGGGCTTTGCATTGCATTACCATATGATGTTCCTGCAGACTCCAGTTCTGGTGGCCGGATGCATGTGGGTATGGATGGGTTCTACTGGACCTCCTGTAATCTTATGATAGACACACACTCTGCTGTAAGGCGTCTCACAGCAGCCTGAGCATTAGTTTGGTTACAGAAACCTGCAGTTTTATATCTTGGATCCAGCAGTGCGACCAGTGTCATAATGCTCACGGTCTCATACACTGACAACCTATTAGTGAGCAACTTCAAAAGGTTCTTGCACAACTGCTGGCCCTTGACATTCGGAGTCTGGGACAGTTTCAGATTCACAGACTCTGGGAATTTTCCTACTCCCCATAATACTGTAGACAACTCAGTTTTATCATTTACAAAATGGCATGTAACTACTAAATAAGCATCCATATGTATATGTGTCCACATGTTAGACTTACTGCTTTGGCCTTTTTCACCTCTTCCTCTACTTTCACTTTTCCCATCTTACATTTTTCTACCACCGTACCCTTAATGATTGGACTGGATGGGAGAATGTAGGTTGGACGGAAGATACTCACAAACTCCCTAAATCCAGCATCATCCACAGTACTGAAGGGTTATGAATCCTTCACAAATATGTTGACAAAAGTATCATCAATTATTTCTTTGTTCGTATTTGTAATGGGAACTGAAAATATACACAGCAATGTAATCCAGGTTATTGGGTAATACCCTCACCCAAGTGTGATTTTATGTATTCATGCAATTAAACTATTTCTTGAATACAATAAAGATTAAAATTATTATTATTATTTTAGTAGTAGTAGTAGTAGTAGTAGTAGTACGTTATTCGTATATCTGTAATGCAGATGCACTATACCTGGGTTTCTTGTAGACTGACTTATGGATGTAACATTTAGGGCATTCTAATGCTTAGCACAGAAAAGTCTCAACAATGGTGAGGTGTTCTAACTAACTGCAGAGAGCACTCCAAACATCCCGGCTGGACCAGGGCAATCCAACAATAACAGCATTAATACTTGGACCAGGGCAATCCAACAATAACAGCATTAATACTTTTACGCACACATACACATACATATATATATATATATATATATATATATCCACATATTTGTTGATACTGAAGTGTTGTCAAACTTCAGAATGACTTCTTTTGCTTTCTGGTTCCATATCTAACTTGCAGTGCAGTGTGTGTGTTCAGACACATGTGCTCTACAACACCCTCAAAACAGGCAATGAGGTTTGAGGACAGTCACGTGGTTAAGTGCAGAATGAAGCTTCAGATGGCCTTAGCCACATGTTTAATGTGGACCGGAGGAAATGTCAAAGCTGTGCTTCAGAATACAAGGTATTGTTTCTTTCGGCACATGCCGCAGAGCTGCAGCGTAAATGCTTAACAACACTACCTCTCACTGCTCAGCTTCATTCTGGTTTGTTTGCCCCAATTCCTGCTTCTGTGTCCATCGTCCCACATTACATGATACGCGAACTGGTGCCATATTGTGGTTTCATAAATGTGGAGTCCTATTGAAGAGACTCAAACCTTTGTTTACCCTGTAATATCCTTGATCACCCTATTGTCTTCATGATTTATTAAAATGAGTGGTAACACTGTCCTTGAGGGGTCTTAGTAACTCAGTTACTACTCAAGTTCAAATCAAACAAATACAGTAACTGCATGAAATACATGAACTGTTATAATTTATTAATGATGAACAATCATGGGATCGGTATGTAACTAACACTTACTTACTGGTTACTTAATAAATCAGGTAATAGTGTATTACTACATTATTTGTGCCTCTTACCAAATAAAACATTATAAAAAATGATAAACAGCATGCAACACCAGTGTAGGAAGGGTCAGCATGCTTCCTTATTTGATTAAAAAGCAAGTGAACAACATTATTTTTGTTATTTTGCTGTTTGATGTTTCTGTTGCTCTCCTGTAATAAATGACCATTCACTGTCTAATTTCAACACCTGCCTGTAGCTAGGCAACATGCACATTGTTGGGATCAGAACCTTACAGGAGTCTGACCATTAATTATCAGAACAGGTGCAAGGCCTACCAAGCCATTAGTAACATGAAGGACAGCTCCAGGAAACTGAAATTAAGTCAAAATAACATGTTGCTCGCACCCAGACAGGACAGGGCGACTTGGCCCAGCCAGATGGGGGAAGCTCACGAGATAAGGAGACGTGCAGGCAGAAGGTACAAGACCAGCGACGGAGAGAAAGAAAAAGCACACTTTCTAACACCTAAACTAGAGCAAAGTTAAAATATGTTGCTGACACGTAGCGGGAACAATACCAGGAGAGGGGGGCGAAGCCCAAATGGCCTATAAGACAGCAGAGCAGATAGGTACTGTGGAGCTTCCTACTGTGCATGCTGAATGTATGTCAGAGGGTGGCTCCCTGATCGACCAGTGAAGGAATAAACTTTTGTCACTTGCGATTCCTCCGTCTCCGACGTGAATCTCTCCTCATCAACGGACTCGGCAGAGTTCCACTCCCAACACCCTCCATAGGATGGAGACAGCACTGCTGGAATCCAGTGGCAAACTGGCCCCGATGCGGATTTCATTGTACCAGTCTATGTTCTGCTGAAAGTCCTTTTCATGATTACTGCCATCTTGTGGCTGAAATACACAAATCTGTAAAATTCTAAAAAGACACTTCCGATTTCTGGTGGAAAGACTAGCGGCTGTTACATGCAGCAAAATTGCCCCTCCTTCCCAAAGGCACGAAAGAAAACAAGCCACGCAGACTACCAAAAAACTAAAATGGACATAGCCAGCAAGAAGTTTACCTTGCCGATAATTTCGGCCATGACTAAGCACATGCCACAGCACTGGCAGTCCTTCAGCCTGGGCGAGAGCTACGCAGCACAAGCGTAAACTGAAGGAAGGCC
>JABFEB020000002.1:18036882-18053855 GCA_019775895.2 Stomatorhinus ivindoensis | reverse complement strand
TAGAAAGTCAACCATCACTGCAGCCCTCCACCAGTCAGGGCTTTATGGCAGGGTGGCCTGTCGGAAGCCTCTCCTCATTGCAAGACACATGACAGCCTTTCCCAAGAAGACTCATGGCTGTATTAGCTCAAAAGGATGCTTCTTCTAAATACTGAGCAAAGGGTCTGAATACTTAAAACCATGTGATATTTCAGTTTTTCTTTTCTAATAAATCTGTAACAATTTCAAAAATTCTTTTTTTTGTCTGTCAATATGAGGTGCTGTGTGTACATTAATGAATAAAAAAAATTGAAATGATTTTAGCAAATGGTTGCAATATATCAAAGAGTGGAAAATTGAAGGGGGTCTGAATACTTTCCATACCCACTGTATGTACAAAGTTGCTACTGTACACGCTGAGAGCCCTATATTTTGGGCTCATTGCTAAAAATGCTATATTAACGGCACTGAAAAGCTTAAAAGTTACTGCGAGAAATGGTCATATGGATGAAAAATTTCAGAAAAGGCATAAGTAAGAGGTGCAGAATGGAATTGCTGTCACTGCCTTAGGCAGGAAGAATGTGTATGTACAGTATGTGACTTGTGCTAACTCTGAAACTGCCTGTTTGTTAAGATAATCATAACCTTCTTTGTTGAAGTCATGCCAGATCACGAAACCATGAATGTCAAATGAGCGAATGTGCTGGGCTATTGTATTTCCCCAGAGCTAACATGACAGCTCCGACGCACGTGTTGCTGGGCAACTAGCCATCATGTGACCCTCACTTCTGTATATGTGACACTAAGGCTACATGCATTTTTAGTTTTTCACGCTAGACCTCTCTCTGTAGGAAAATCAGATCAGTTCCATACTCCAATCCCCCTACCCAGAATTTTTTGCCAGTATTAGCCCAATAGTAAGTATTGGATTGATGCCATCTCTGCTTAAATTTACATTTACTTTCACTGCTGATAATGTTAACAAATTAGCAGATTTTAAAATACAATAAAACCTTAGATTGCGAGTAACTTGGTCTGCAAGTGTTTTGCAAGACGAGCAAAATTTAAAAATAAATTTTAACTTGATAAATAAACAAGGTATTGCAATATGAGTATTACTCCTGTGTTCGATTATCTAACTCTCCGAGTCGGAACTCAGGTGAAAACGTCACGAAAAACACGCCTCTTTTATGACGTTGATGTCGGACATTTTAGTTGGCGTGCCTCACTCATATACAGTGTTGCCAACTTAGCGACTTTGTCGCTATATTTAGCAAGTTTTTAGACCCCTCTAGCGACTTGTTTTCAAAAATGCAACTAGCAACAAATCTGGTGATTTTTTCTGGTGTTGTTGGAGACTTTTAGAGACTCTGACGTGAAAGCACGTATCGTTCTTACTTTTCTCACCGAGCAGCAGGTGCTGCCGTGGACTCCTTTCCTGTCCCAAAGCGCTGACAAGCGGCCGGTCCTCGCACAGCAGCTTCGTCCAGCTACAGTCAGAGCAGGAGATGTTCACCCCTCCGCCTCCAGACTACAAATGAATCACACATGCGCAAAGCCGCCGCTGACTGATGCTGTTCTGGCTTAGTCAAAAATAAGTAACTCCACCAGAATGTCTCTTTGGGGTCACTTTTCCTGGTCCGGGTAAATGAGGAGGGCTGGAATTGTGATATAAAAAAAAACAAGAATCGACAAAAGAAGGTTATTTTGTGGTTTTATACGCATTTAGGGTGTTTTTAACCACTTTTTGTCTCTCCAACGACATTATTCCCCGCTCCTATAGCATCCATTATAATTATATGCACATTATGCAAATGAAGCGATGGCATCATTTAGTGACTTCTACCGGCTTTAGGGACAGCCAACAGCTACTTTCCTTGCTGAGGAGTTCACAACAGTGCTTGTATAGTCAAAATTTACTAGAAAAGCACCTACCAAATAAGGGAGTAGCAGTGCAAGCGATGATAGGTTCATTGTTAAAGTCATACAAAAAGAAAGAGATTCCAGTGAACCAACAGATAGCAGTGATTCCGTTAGTTATATCGTCTCCATCACACTATCTACGATTCTTTTCAAAAATAAGGCAGGTTAATTTGTTTTATGTATTTTTACTTTATATTTTGTATTAATCATTTTTATAAGAACATTTTTGGGTGGTGGAACGAATCATCTGAGTTTCCATTATTGCTTGGGTAACCTCCTGAGACCCCACCCATTCATTTATGTCCATTGTAGTGGACATTTTGTTTTTGCATCTATCATTTCACTGATGTAAGGAAACATATTTATTCCTGTTGTACACTAAAGAGGACATGCTGTGAAATTAAAAATAAAAATAAATTTGAGAAAATCTAAATTGTAAGATGTCTTATTTTCTCCAAAGACAAATAACCTAAAACTGAAGGACACTTTTTTCCTTGGGTCTCAGGGGGATATATGAGTGCTTTGGATTACAGGCACGTTTCCAGAACAAATTATGCTCGCAAACCAAGGTACCACTGTACAGTGATCCACTGCCTATCGTGGAAGTTACACTCCAGACTGATAGGTGAAAATCCGCTATATAGAAAGACCATTAAAATAAACATTTTTTAATAGTTTAAGCTTTAAAATACCCCATCTAACATGCTTTGAAAGTGATAGGTGAAAATCTGCATTTTTTTTTACAGTTTAAACCTTAAGTCCATCCATCTTCCAACTGCTTATCCTTCCGGGTTGCAGGGGGTCCAGAGCCTATCCCAGACGCTATGGGCACAAGGCAGGGAACAACCCAGGATGGGGGGGCAGACAATCACAGGGCACACTCACAGGCAATTTAGTATCTCCAATTAGCCTCAGCATGTCTTCAGACCGTAGGGGGAAACCAGAGTACCCAAAGGAAACCTCACAATAACATGAGGAGAACTTGCAAACTCCACACACATGTAACCCAAGCAGAGACTCAAACCCACGTCCCAGAGGTGTAAGGCAACAGTGCTAACGACAGCACCACTGCCTTAAGTTGTAGGCCTTAAACAAAATGAAAAATCCACAATATTGTGGGGGCGCAATAGCTGAACCACAATATAGCGGAGGATCACTGTACAAACTGGACATTTTACAAAACTTAAAAGATGGTAATACGGTAAACAAATACATTTATATATAACATACAGTATTTAGCATATGCTTTTGTCCAGTAAGTAAAATAGCACTAACTGAATGTTTTTGGACTGCAGGAGGAAACAGGAACTCACAACCCTTAAGATATGAAGCTGCAGTCCTAATATTGACGTTCACATATTTAGCAGATGCTTCTGTCGAGAGCAAAGGTGCAAGGCACAGTGCAAACATGCATGCAAGGCACAGTGCAAACATGCATGCTGAGGAGGAGTTAACCTGGCCAAGTGTAGCCAGGCTGAGCATACAGCGAATTCCCAGGGGCCACACAGCTTCTAACAAAGCAAGAACCTAATAAGACTAATGATAATCAGATACTTTATTGATCCCCATGGGGAAGCTCTCTTTACACCTACTCCCGACTTGCTCTCTGTAGGTAGAAAGAAAGAAAGAAAGAAAGAAAGAAAACCCTTTTTTGTACAGGTGCTGTGTGTTGTATGTTCAGTCCAGTTTATTGTCCACCCACAGCCCAAGGTACATCTGAAACAAAGGACAAAAAAAGAGACCTCTTGGAATACAGTGACATCTGGTGGTCAAATAATTAATTGTGAATAATACATTTTTGCTGCTGGTGAGGTTCATGGTGTGGAATGGAAAGACATGTCTTTGTCAGCTCAGATTAATAAGGGAATATAGCAAAGTTGGGTCCAATAATCTAGGGCAGCGGTGGCCAATCTTATCCGCAAAGGGCCGGTGTGTATGCAGGTTTTTGGGATAACCTTCAGGTCTGCTTTTCAAACCCAGGTGTGAAGACTCTTCAATCCATCAGTCCTCTAGTTAGTGATCTAATTAGGGAGTTGCAGCAAAAACCTGCATACACAGTGACCCTTTCTGGATAAGATTGCCCACCCCTGATCTAGGGGGTCATCTCCTCCGGGTACATGGGGGACTGAGAGATATCGCTGAACCTCAACAGCAGCATCAGCAGAGACACTCTGTCCCTGGGTAGTTTCACATGCACTGTCGGGAAAAGGCACCCTTCAAATCTGAGAGACCTTAAGCAGTTTGCAAAAGAAGACTGGTCGAAAATTCCAGTTGAACAGTGTAACAAGCTTGTTGACGGTTATAGAAAGCGATTGATTTCAGTTATTTTTTCCAAAGGGCGTGCAACCAAATATTAAATTGAGGGTGCCAATAATTTTGTCCAGCCCAGTTTTTGAGTTTTGTGTAAAATTATGTCAAATTTGGCTTTTTTTCTCCGTTTTTTTGCGTTGTTCCAATACACATAAAGGAAATAAACGTGCATACCAAAACATTTGTAATTGTAACAATTTTCTGGTAGAAATGGTGCGTTTTCTGGAAAAATTCCAAGGGTGCCGATAGTTTTGGCTATGATTACAAAGCCAGTGGCTACAGTGGATCCTAGTCATAGTTGCAACTCTTATGTAACACAACAGGGTGCTCAATGCACCACTGCTTCCATTTGAATAGACGTTTTTCAACAATACATCGGGGCTGGACATATCCCTTAAGTCAGGGGTGGGGAACCTGTTCCAAGGAGGGCTGGTGTCGCTGCGGGTTTTTAGGATGACCTCTCAATCAGCCAATAATAAATTAGTGCTTCACAACTCCAGCACTAGTGACCAACTGTTATTGGCTGATTGAGAGGACATCCCAAAAAGCTGCACCCACATCAGCCTCACACGGATCAAGTTCTCCGCCCTTGCCCTAAGTAAAATCCAGGTCCTTTTAATTGAAATGCTGGTTTATAAATCCTGTCCTAGCTTAAAGTGTCCTCCCTAAAATGTATTATCTTGTTACCATGCTTATGGGACTGGACCATCCTAATTTCCTACCAGCACACCCACACTGTGATTTCTGGCTCTATTGTTGTTCTCAGGGGCACAGACGGTGGGGGGAACACCATCAATCATCACAAACTACTCACAGCATGTGATTGCTGCAGGTGGGAGACCCTCACACGTACATGCAACCCTGTGCCTCTACACAAACATTCCCAGTCTCCCTTTATCTCCATTTGTAGGTGGACAGAGTAAAGTGCACATATTCCTATTAGCCCACATATGGTTTAAATTTTTTCCACTTACATGATGACCTACCTAATTAACAAAGGATAACTCAAACACAGATGCTACTTTAACAAAATTTTATTCAAATACATCTATATTTACTGCATTTGTTGTTGCCGGTTTTGGATCCTGAAGTTGAGAGCTGCCTATTACTGTGGAGAAGATGTGAGTACATGTTTTGTGCAGTGATATGAGTGGTGTGCGGAATATGGTAGAAAGTAGTAGTTTCTAAATTAAACCTCACTACAAAGTGTGTGGATTGAGTAATCGGGTCATGAGTTCTGGTAAGAGATATTGCTGGTGCTCAAATGTTTTCTTTTTTTTGGCATCTTAAACACCACAGAAAGAAAGCTATTAAGTCCCATATATTCAAGAAAAGACCAACATTTCTACGACCAATATTTCCAAAACTAGCCAACTTCCAACAGAACAACCTAGATGGATAGATAGCACTAAAGCCCCTCTAAAACATATCTTTCTTTCAGTTTGGGGGTGGGTGAACAGCCCCTTTAATCTTGCAACATTCTGTAGTGAAGTCTATCTTTTGTTTATGCTATTGTTCAATAAGCCATTTTTGGGTGATTGGCAACTGCATTCCAGAAAACAAAGTAACATTGTATGCACCCTGTCAAGTGTGGATCAAAATGTTTATTGTATAAAACCATTAATCAAAATCACACCAAATGCCTGCTCAAGCGTGGCTGGATAAACTCAGGCTTGCCAACTCTCACGCATCTGGCGTGACACACTTTCAGACTCTAATGCTCACGCAAGGAATCTTACAGCAAATCTGTATTATTCCTTCATAAACCTAAAAGTAGCTATATCAAAAGCACTGGAGTGGTTTGCAAACTATTGGTTTACAGACTATTTACAAGATAAAGCAGTTACATGTGTGTAAATGCATGTGCAGTTGCCTCAAAATGAAAATCTCACGTCAGCCAACTAACCAAATATTTTTTCTTTTTTGTAGTTTATCATTTTTGTAACGTACTAGATAATCTTAAGAAGGAACAATCATTAAAATTACAATGCTTGCCAACCTGACGAGTTATTGCCACACACTGGTTGAAAACGATGCCTTGACCGTGGGAAATGGTCATTACGGATTTAAAAGGCTCGCAAGTAGGTCATGCCACAAAACTCGTAAGAAAACGCTGGCATACCGGTTGAGGCTCGCTTATAATTCTGCATCCAGCCAACGCCATTAACTACACAAGTGGCCTACGTCATTGTTTGTACGCTTAGGAGTCTGTGCTAATACGCCAGGTGATACATAGTTTTGGGTATTGCATTTGTCTTCCCACCCTCCGTTTCACTTGTTCAATCTGCGCAATACCGTATACAGTACACGGTTTTGAAAACTGTTACGGTTTGTTTACACTTTACACTTCCGGGTCTCCACCGTGTTACACGTGATAGCGCTATGAACTGTGGGTAATTCCCTCAGGCAAAACCTACAGAAATGTGGTCTTACGGAAAGTGTGCTTAAAATGCTCAAAATGAATGCGAGACAGCCCTCATGCAAGTGACGATTTGACAGTGGCACAGCCCTGGCCTATCGAGGACGAGAACTTGGCGGGAAAGCACTTCGAAATTCGCGAGTCCATGAATGTGAATTTACAAGTCTTTAGAAGCAGCGGATGTTTACTAAAACAAGATCTCGCGAGAACAAGTTCATTGTTATAGCAACGTGTCGGCGTCATCCTCTTGGAAACGTTATATGCTGCTTGCTTGTTAGAGTATTGCCGTAAGTAGCTAGGTAATTATTTTTAACTGCTTATGTAGGTAATCGCAACGTTTAAAACGTCATGTTGTGTAGATGGCATACAGTATATATGAATACATATCTTTATTTAGTTTAGTTTCGTTGTTTTCCTCAAAGTCGACCAGTTAGCCAGCCCTAGCTAAACGTCAAGCACATTTTCTGAGTATTTCTGTGTTCAAACCGTCTTCCATCCCTTTAATTGTGGTCATGAAATCCAGTTTTCCTTAAGTTTTTAACTTAAGTTGTATAAACTTAATGAAGGTAGCACCTAGTTTAAAAGTCACAAATGTCGTATCGGGCCATTAAAACAGTGAAATTCGTCATACTTTTCCGTATTCTATGGAAATATACAGTTATTAGATAATTATATAAAGTGGTCATCAAGCCGACGACTGTGCGGTTTACTAAATGTTTAGTTTTTCCAGTACTATAGTCGATGTAGTTTAATTCATATAATCAGTTTATAATCTAACTATTGGAAGCTAACTTTTGAATTTTTGAGTCATTAAAGGTAGAACATGCCTACCAGATAAACGTTTTCATACAATTAGCATTTCAGCAGAATTACAACATGCATTTCAGTCAAACTGCCATGTTCATGGTTTCTTAAATATATTTTGCATTAGGTTAAAACACTAGTGAATATTTCGGTATTTGGTTTTTATGCGCTATCAAACGCAATTGGCCACGTAGTGGGATGAGTATGATCTTTCTCTTTATCTCTGTATTTGCATGTGGCAGTTGCCTATTCCCGGGATTTATCACCATGTCGGCAATCCAAAGCCTGATCCCAGCCCGATTCCTCACGCTCACAGCCCACCTGGTCATCGTAATCACAATCTTCTGGTCCAGGGTATGAGTTTTCTTTGTTTTAAATACTTAGCGAGGTATCAACCTGGTTCTCTGTCCCGAAAGAAGGCACATTTGCCTTGAGTATTTATGGACAGGAGTGAACCTTCCACTCCCTCTCAACATTGTGAAACAAGGCCCATTATGAGTTTTTGTATTTCTTTCTTTCTTTCTTTCTTTCTTTCTTTCTTATTACTTTTATCACTTAAAAGTGTTATAACGACACATCTTTGCATTCATTTTAAGGGATGATTGCCACAGTCATATTTTAATTTATTCTGTGCAAATGGTTTGTTGAAAGAGATTGAAAGATCTTTTCCTGTTAGGACAACAATGTCCGGGCCTGCCTGCCTCTGGAGTTCAGTCAGGATGAATACAGGAGTCAGGACACACAGTGAGACAAAACCCTTACCTTGGAATGTGATGGATGGTCATGTGTGTCCTTTTGCAACTCTCCAAAAGTGATAGCACTATTATGTTGCCTGGAACACCTGAGGAGATGCATACACTATGCACCATTAACATTGTTTCGGCTCAAACCAATTATCCATCTTTCCACTGCTTATCCAGCAAGGGTCACATGAGGTCTGGAGACTTTCCCAGATGTCACAAGGCAGGATGCCAAGTCTCACACCCAGAATAATATACTATAGGCAATTTTAGAAATGCCATTTCAAGTAATTGCATGTCTTTGGACCACCAGAGGAAATCCACAAAAGACTCAGAGAATATCTGAACTTCACACTGAAAAGGGGTGGAATTTGATTTTCCAACCTTGGAGGTGCAACAGTGTTATCCACTGAGCCTCTGTGGCATCCCGGAACAGCATTATTACCCTGACAAATATATGGTAGCAAAATTGGCAATTAAGATTACTGTAAATTATTTAGTCCCCTCAGATATCCACAGAGCAGAGTTAATACCAAGACCTCATGTTATGCACGTACAGTTGTCACATCACAAGAACGATGATAACTTAATGGTGACCATCAATAGGTAATGCTAAATCATTTTACTCCATCAGAAAATACTTCACAATCATTGTAATTTTAATGATTGTTCTTTTTCAAGATTATTTAGTATATGTTACAAAATGAGTTTAAAATTTACTGCTGCTGCCTTTGTGTGGGCTCTGCATGCGTTCTCTGAGCCAATCATAATCATTCTCATCTTTGAAGTCACTCATGGACAGTGTGGGGTGTTTGTGAGAAATTTAACAACTATTAAGGATTCCATAGACGACAACAAAAGTATGTGATTTGCTGGCATAGCTTGAGAAACTGTTGTTTTATGAATTCTCAATTCTTAAATTTTCAAATATTGCTATTGAGTTTTTTTCCAGTATGGTGCAGCCTTACTACAGATTTAACATCTGACACAGAGCTATGAGGTTAAGCAAAAGTATTTGTAAGTTATGAGAAAAATAAAAGTGTATATTTCCAACCATTTTCTTTATGGTTTTTTGTATGTACTGGTATGAGCAGATGGTACCAGTGTGACGTTCAGCTGCTCCATCGCTCTGTCTCTTCCCTCAGATTGGTGGTTGCATTGTCTGTGACCCTTGGCCTGTTTGCCATTGAGTTGGCAGGATTCTTCTCTGGAGTGTCTATGTTCAACAGCACCCAGAGCTTTCTCTGTATCCTTTTCCATACACTAGTGAGTACAGATTTTCACCATGCACTTTCTACTCCACTTCAGTCAGTTCAACCTTCACCAGCGTCACTCCAGAGCTGACTGCCAATACACCGAGACTCCCAAGATGATTTTCAATATTATCCACCCACTTATCTTCCAACCATTTGTCTTGGAGCTTATCCCAGACAGCATAACACCCCAGTCCACTTCAGGTCACACACACACAGTCATACACTACAGGCAATTTAGAGACGCTGTTTTACTCAGCCCCAATATTTTGCACTATGGGAGAAAATCTATGCAACATGGGGAGATCATGCAGACTCCACAGACATCCATCCCTGGTGGTGTAAAGCAGTAGTGCTGCCCACTGATTCACTGTACCATTAATAACACTAATAGTATAAAGTTGTCTGGGTGACATTCAGTTATCTAATTATACAGGAACACTACATATATTTTAATATTTACGACAGTTTTGCAAGACCAGTCCCTTTGAGGAAATCCTAAATAAGACATCAAACACTGTAATCACCTTCATCTTGCACTAAATCAAAGTCTTCCATTAGTTCTCCATTAATCATGCTTGCACTTTGTGCTAAAATAATTCAAATCGCTATGTGAATGGCAACATAGTGTTACCTCATATTTCTGTGACTAGGGGATAACATTTGTCACTGAGCGGAGGTATGCCTTGGCTATAATAACAGTCCATCACAGGGCACATACAGACACACTATGAGGAATTTAGAGTCAGACTAATCACATGCTGGGGGAAAGTGGGATACCCAGAAGAAACCCTCATGACGCAGGCGAAACATACAGACTTCACACGCACATGCCCACGGTGTGATTTTAACTCTCAAGACCAGGTGTGTGAGGCAATGATGCTACATACTGAGCCACCATGTTGCCCATTTAGGATGACTGGTGTCTGTGAATTGACTATATAGTATTTGCCCTGTCATCCTGTCCAGAGTGTAGCCGTGGCTTGTGCTTTGTGCTAAATATATAAGTGAGTGGAAGATGGACAGAATAAGTGAAAGGATAAACCAGTAATAGCATGATCTGGTGAGTGACTATGAGAAAGTGTTCGTGACTAAAATTCATACCGGCACATATAATGTTTAAAGGGTAGGGCAGACCAGAGCCGTGTATGTTACAGTTCCCTGACTGCCTTTTCTCCCACCAAACATACCACACCCGTCACACTTTAGCCATCGCGGCCCACGCCAGTGCATCTGTTGCACTACTCTTCTTTCTCTTTGAGCAGTGGAGTTGTGCCATCTACTGGTGGATCTTTGGCTTCTGCAGGTTAGTGTCACTCACCTTTTATGTATATGTTTGGCCATCGCTGCAATGCACCTTGGGTTTCCATCCCTGACTCGCCTTCCCTGTCAGCATTGGCTGCTCACTGCAGCGCCTCCGTGTGCCTGTCTTTCTTCGTCTTTCAGCAATGGGAGTGCTGGACATATTGGTTTGTGTTCACCTTCTGCAGGTAGAAGTACTCCTCCAGGTCTCATAAATCAAGCTTGAGATATATGCAAGGTCCCTTGGATTAACACACTACATTTTAGGTTAGATTGTTCGGTAACGCTTTACTTAAAACAGTCATGTAGAATGCATTACAGATGCCGTAATTCATTATAATCATGGCTATAACTATTTATAAAAAGGTATAGCACATTATAACCATGTTTATTATGCATTATGAATGCTCTGTGAAGCTGCTGTAATGCACTATCAATACCTTCATAATGCAGTACAAAGCATCCTTAATTCATATACCGACCATTATAATGCATTATGAAGATATCCATAGTGCATTATAGTGCAAGATGTATTTCAAACTTGGATCTGTTATGAAGATGGGGAATCTTAATGTTGACAATAATATTCAGTCTATTTGTTTTATTGCTTTTTATGTTTCTTTTATGATCCTTGTTCAGCACTTTGGTGCAGTGTTACAACTGCTGTAAATGTGCTATAGAAGTAAACTTGACTTGACTATGGTTAAAATTTATATATATATATATATATATATATATATATATATATATAAAATCATGTGAGTGAGAGAAAGAGAGATTGTGATTGTGCTCTTTAATTGGACACAAATAACCCTGCTCTGAAAATATTTTTTGGCTATAGCTTTGCAGTAGTAGTTCCTTTTGTACCTTTTGTGTAAGAGACGTGAGAAAGCTGACATTATTGTGTTCCTTGCTCACAGTGCTCTCCCTGCATTAATGGAAATCCTCCTCTTCGTTTCTGTCTTCGCCCTGAAAAAGAAGCCACTTTAAGAAGCCTGGACAGAGCCCCGGTCATCCTTTCTTTGACCTCGTTAGCTTTAAGGTCCCATCGAGAAATATGGGCTTACAAGGGGCCTCAGGAGTCGGCTGGGTGGGTCATTAACCATGGGATACAGAATAAAAGTTAAATACTGGCCATACTTCTCAATACACAAAAACTTGGTATCTGCTACCAAGCTTGTGACAGAGTTATGTATTAGAATTTCAAGCACAGGTTCTTTCATGTGTCATTCGAGCTGTACCCACTTTTTAACTCTTTTTTTGGAGTTATTTTTTTTTTGTTTTTAAATATTCTGTGCTTTTGTCATTTTCACTAATTGCAGTAACTCAAATTACTGTTATCTGACTGTCATCACTTTATGTTAGCATGGACAATATTCTGTGACATTTTTGAATTCCTATACAGTCTCAGTTGACCAGATGCAGAGTGTATTTGATTAAGTGATATCTTCAATATTTCAGTCCAAGACAAAGTGGTATTGATTGAGTAACTACAATATCTATGTTGGCAAAAGACAAATATGAATATGAATGAACATGAATTGATTTTATAATGGTACAGTTATACCTCAGGGAATACTGTGCTTTAAATACATTCTTTAAAAGAAACATCATCACATAATTAAAGCATTTTCATAAGCATGGTGTTTAATAAGTGAGAGGTATACTGAGAACTTTCGCTTACTATATGTGTTTATTTCTGTTTGTATGTTTATAATAATGTATATTTTGTTGTTGATGAATTTATAGGGTAAGATGTGTAAAAATGATTTATATAAATAAATACCTTTTTTTCAAACAGCAGCCCTCTTGAATGAGAAATGAAATCCATCAGCATCATTGCTGAAATGTTTTAATACAATGTTATTTTTCTCTCACTCCATATAGAAGTAGCTCTCTCAGTTCAGCCTTCAGCAAGAACATCCATCCATTTTCTATACCCGCTTATCCTACTGGGTCTCGGGGGGTCTGGAGCCTACCCAGAAGCAATGGGCATGAGGCAGGGAACAACCCTGGACAGGGGGCCAGGCCATCGCAGGGCACACTCACACACCATTCACACACACCTACAGGCAATTTAGCAACTCCAATCAGCCTCAGCATGTCTTTGGATTGTGGGGGGGAAACCGGAGTACCCGGAGGAAACCCCACGACAACACAGGGAGAACATGCAAACTCCACACACATGGAACCTAGGCGGGGACTTGAACCCCGGTCCCCAAGGTGTGAGGCAGCAGTGCTAACCACTGCACCACACCACACCACCCCCTCAGCAAAAACAGATTCTGAAATCTGTGAAAGATACCAGAATGTAGTCGAGATATTTATCATATTGGATAGAAAGCTTGGTTTCTAGTATAATATTTAAAAGCAGTAATATTTCCAAAGTTTTATCTAACAGTACATTATTAAAGTGGGTGATTGATTATTGTCAGAGTTTGTATTTTGAATGGAGAGCTAACCTGCATAAGAACTTGACAGTCATGGTATTTTAGTTACCCTTGCATCAAGTAACCAGTTAGCAGAAAAAAATGATAAATAATAGGCAGCACAGAATGAGAAGTTGGATACTGGGCATTTGTGATCTGACATAAATGATACATCATGTCATACTGACTTACTCTACATTAGCATTTATTTATTTAGCTGACACTTTTGTCCAAAGAAATATACTGTACAAGTGACGTAGTTAAAACATCACAGGAATACAGCCTTGGAAAAATTATTATCTGAATGCAGGTAGAAAAGGGAAATGACCTAAAACTGTTTTCATTACAAAGTATTTTTTAACCAAAAACTAAATAATCCCAGTGTATTAAAATAATGGGTGACATAATTTAAAATATAAATCAGAATCAGTTTAACTTGCACCTTTCTGTTTAGTTCCATCTTTGCAAAGGTGATTGCTTAAAAACATTAATGATTTTCATACAGTAGCTCAGGAAGCTTTAAGGATTTTTTAAATTAATATTATTTTTAGTCCAATAATTCCAGGATGCATTATAGAATTATGCTTGTGGAATAAATTTAAAATAACTTCAGAATCAACATTACATCTATTTAGCAGATGCCTTTTTACCCAAAGAGACATATAATTGCAAAAGCAGGGTCTGCTGGTTCCTGGAACAATTGTGGTTAAGGGCCTTGCTGAGGGGTCCAAAGGTGACATCACTCTGCCAACCCACCCTCTGCCATGTCCATTTCTGCTCCGATCCATTCTCACAAGGGTAGCTGATTTAATATCCTAAATTCTCTAAATGATTATTGTGAAGTATTTTCAATAAGGAAATTAATGTTGCATCACAGGTAGGTAGGATTTGGAGTGGGAGATCTGGGAGTTGCCAAGAAGCCAGCACCATTAGCGTCCTCAACTTCTGACCAAAGAGGAACATGGCTGGCGTGAAGATGGTTGTGTCCTACAACGTGAAATGGTTTACCCACAGCACCAGGGGAAGGTGGCGATCCCAATGCTTCTGATAGGCTCAGCTCATTGATTCGGACCATTATCCAGTCCCACATCGTGGCCAAGTGTGATCCAAGATTTAAGATTTATATTTTTGACATGCAGTGGTAAACAAGCAGTGAAATGTCACTGCTCCACACTATGCAATAAACAAAGCAGAAGCATAAAATTAAATGTCAACAAAAGCAGTACTAAACATATCCATCACCATCCACTTGTTCGGTGGCCCGGGTCACAGGGGTAGCAACTTCAGGCGACATTCCAAGACCACCGTCTCTCCAGCCACCTCTACCAGCTCTTCAGGGGGGATGCTGAGGTGTTCCCAGGCCAGCTGAGAGACATAATCCCTCCAGCGCATCCTGGGTCTGCCCCAGGGCCTCCTCCCTGTAGGACATGCATGAAAAACCTCTCCAGGTAACCACCCAGGAGTCATCTGCACCTCAACTGGATCCTTTTGACATTGAGACGCAGCGGTTCTACTCTGAGGCTCTCCTGGATATTAGAACTTCTCACCCTATCGCTAAGGGAGAGCCCAGACCATTTTAGCCGCCTGTATCTGCAATCTCATTCTTTCGGTCACTACCCACCGCTCATGACCATAGGTGAGGGTAAGAACGAAGATGGACCAATAGATTGAGAGTTTTGCTTTCAGGATCAGTTCTTTTTTGGCCACGACGAAAAGACTGAAGACGCCACTCTAATCCGTCTGTTTAGCTCTTGAATCAATCCATCCATCAAGCATGAACGAGCCCCCGAGATACTTGAACTCCTCCACTTGATGCAGTACCTCATCCCTGCCATGAAGAGGGCAGTCCACCCGTTTCTGGCTCAGAACTACGGTCACTGACTTGGAGATGCTAATCCTCATCCCTACCGCTTTCCACAGAGCTGCAAACCGCCCAGAGCTCGCTGGAGATCCCCAGCAGATGTAGCCAACAGGACCATGTCATCTGCAAAAAGCAGCAACACAATCCTGAGGCCATTAAACTGGACACCCTCAACACCCTGGCTATGCCTAGAAATCCTGTCTATAAATATCATAAACAGGATTGGTTAGAAAAGGCAGCCCTGGCAGAGCCCAACACACACTGGGAACACATCCAGGTATAATATATTATTCATACTGGGTATAGGGTATAAAGCTGGTCCAGTGTTCCATGCCCAGGACGAAATCAGCATTGTTCCTCCTGAATCTGAGATTTGACTATCGATCTCACCCTCCTCTCCAGTACCCCGGAATAGACTTTCCCAGGAAGGCTGAGAAGTGTGATCCCCCTGTAGTTGGAACACACCCTCCAGTGCTGGTCTGCCAATCCAGCGGTACAGTCCCTGACCTCCAGGCACTGTTGAGAAGGCGCGTCAGTCATGACAGCCCCACAACATACACAGCCTTCAGGTACCCTGGACGAATCTTGTCCACCCTTGGGGCCCAGCTACCATGGACCTCTTCAACCACCCTGGCAACTTCAGCCTCAGTGATGGACAAGTCCGCCCCAACCCCTCTCTGGCCCCGTGCCCTCTGATGTCTCGTAGGCAGTGCGCGTAGATGTATCTGAGGCATGGTTGAGGAGGTCCTCAAAGTGAGGTCAACAGCACCCCCTCCCCACTGTTGTTTTAATGTGAAAGGGGGGGGCTCTCGAAGGAACAAACAGGCACACTTCGGTCCGTTCAGAAATATTTTATTGAAAGTGATGCAAAATTATGAAATATAATAAGCATTGATAAGTAGTTGAAAGCAATACAAAATTAGGAAATACTATAAGTATTGTAAGTAGTCTCCTTAATGATTTAAATGCATCAGCAGCTGCAAAGCTATTTACACTCGGACGTGCCCTCATCACTCACCTTCACACACGGACCGGGGAGCCCCTTCTAGTCCTGGCAGGAGACCAACACGTGAGTCCCAAGAAAGTGCCGGGCGATGCGCGTACTATCCCATGGCTGAGCTCCAGTCAGTACTAAGTTCTCCCCCTTCCTTTATACTAAATTGAGAAAGCTATTGTATGTGTGTGGGCAGAGAATGGGCCAGCCTGGCTCTCCCCTCCCCTCAGGCAATGCACTCTCAATTCTCCAATTCCCATCTCACTGGAGTGAACCAGCCTGCAGCTACAGGCCATACTTAAGTAACACTTTCTCTTTTAATTTCTAGAAAAACAAGGCAAGCGCCCTTGGGCAACACTTTCCCTTCTTAACAAGGCAAGTGTCCCTGGGCAACGCTCTCTCTCCTTCCCCAATACCCAGATAAGTGTCCAAGGACAAGATAGGCGTTTTGCTAAACAAGTTATTTGTGAAAAACAAGTTATATAAGTGATCAATGAAAAACATGTTTGTGGAGTTTGACCTTGGCACAATAAGATTATGGGTGAATCATGGATAATGTATTTGAATCTTGGAATGATTAATCCATACATGATCAGTATCAATCAATGCCTCAGTGAACAGTGAACAATGTTCGTCCTAATACAACTGTAAATAGTACGAACCAGGAACTGCTTCCCCCTCCTGATATTTCAGATGGTTTGCCAGAACCTTTTTGAGGCCGACTGGAAGTCACTTTCCATGACCTCAACGAGCTCCTCCTGCACCCGGGATTCTGCTTCTGCAGCCACCCGAGCCGCGTTCCGCATGGCTTGCTGGTACCTGTCAGCGGCCTCCTGGAGATCCCCGGGCTAATAATTCCCAGTAGGTCTCCTTCTTCAGCTTGACAGCCCCCCTCACCTCTGGTGTCCATCATCGGGTATGGGGGCTTCTGCCACTACTGGCACCAACTGCTAAACATA